>PVJL010002192.1:0-211062 GCA_004026885.1 Lyroderma lyra | reverse complement strand
TTTAGTTCTTCTGCCCACTTTTTAATTGGGTTGTTTGTTTTTTTGTTGTTAAGTCTTATTAGTTCTTTATATATTTTAGATATTAGACCCTTATCTGATGCGTTATTTGCAAATATTTTCTCCCATTCAGTTGGCTGTCTCTTTGCCTTGTTGATGGTTTCTTTTGCTGTGCAGAAGCTTTTTAGTTTAATATAATCCAGCTATGTAATCTTTAGTAAAATCTTTTCTAGCACATTTCTGGGGAAAGTTTGTCCTGAATAAGTGTCTGGGGCAGATGAGAAAGAAACAGTGTTGGCAGGCATATGTCCCAGGCAGTGGTTGAGTCATCCTAGGGTTGTCAATATGAAGTCTCCAGGGTTTTTCAGTATGGGAATGCTTCTGCACTCTCAGCTGGTATCTGAAAAGAGTAATTCCCTCTCCTTTCTCTCAATTTCAGAAGACCTTCACATTTGCTTTTATTATCATTTTGAACCCTTGGGCCTATCCAAATCAGTCCACTGTAGTAGGAATGATAGGTACCACTTACTGGCATTTACTAAGTGCCAGACACTGTTTTAAACTCTTTTCATCTATTTTCTTATTTAATCCTTAGAATGATTCTGTAAGATAGATAGGCAATGACTTTAGCTTTCTTTACCAACAGACCTTGTCTAGTTTAAACGATTAGAATTCACTTAAATTATATGCTCTTTCATCTTAAAACACTTAATAAACTTTAAAGTACTGTATAATATAAAATATTTTTTGCTTAGTACAGTGAGAATACTTAGGAAGGATTCACTTATTAATTCATTGATTTTTTTTTGTTATTATTAATTTGTGTATTCAGTCCAGTAGCTTGAGAAAGCATACAGTGGTCTTATTTTTCCCTTAACCCTCATTTCAGTCTGTATGTAACTTTCAGAACTTTCTACTTAGGAACAGTTCTCCCAATAGGATAGCTTTTGGAGGGCAATTTTTTATTATCATTGTTTGTACCAATTGTGAAGAATCTGAATATGATTCTTCATATTCTGTCAGCTTCATACAAGTGATATAAATAAATAAAACTATGTTGTGCTTCATTGTTACAACTATCTCTATGCCACTGATCTCTTTGATTTGAAATGAATTTAAATAGTTATGCTACCTGCTTCTTTTGAATAATGCTATGTCATATTCTTCCTTCCATCTAGGACTGAAAGTGAATCGTCTGGATATGTATGGAGAAAAGTACAAACCCTTCAAGGGAATAAAATACATGACCAAAGCTGGAAAATTCCAAGTTCGAACCTGAAGGGAGAGTTTTGCAAAGGGAACAGTCACGAACACTTTTTCATTTCTTACTTGTCTAAAAGCAAAACAATATCAGCCTGTCTCCTAGGTCAGTCCCCTTCTGGATTCACCCACTCCCTTTTTTTCCTTAGCCTTCAGTGCCATGGAACCACTCAAGGGAGAAAACGGTTACCAGAGAGAACTGGACAGAACTAAAACACTATCAACACCAACTCAGTTCTTAAAGAAGAGTTGTACCATGGAGGCCAGAGACACTTGATACCATATTTAACTATTTTTAACATGGTTACCGTAGGAAAAGACTAGCATTTATTACTTGTTTGGCTTTAATTATCTAAAGCCAATGAAAGGCTTCTTTGTTATTGTTTTTTAAGGTGGGAAGAAAGATTAAAAGGAAAGAAAGAAAGAAAGAAATCTTGGAAGAAAATGTATGTTGGTTAAGGAAAGGCCAGTTAAGGATCTGATCTATGAGGGAGAAGAAAGAGGAAACAGTATTAAAGAAGTATGAGGACACTAAAGTCGAAGTGGCAAGAAAAGCAATCAAGCCCCAAACTCTGCAATTTTTCTCTAAAGCCCTGTTTCCAAATACTTACGCAATTTTTTTTGCTAGTTTAATCTTCCTACTTCTTGGACTTGTTTTTGCTGCAGAGTAATGTTGCTTTGTGGTTTTCCTCTGGGATAAATTGTGCTGTATACAATCATTTGTGTTCCATGCTCCATCACACCAGAATTTGTTCAGGATTATTATGTCTTATACACATACCTACCATGGTAGGGGAAACATCTCTGCCTGTGGATTCCAGAATCCTTAGAATTAATTCTCCTGAGGGCTCTTAAGGATTTTAGAGTTTCACGGGAGATAACCAATCTTAGTCCCTGAATCTCTTTAGTTTTATAAATCCAGCTATTTTATTTCCTCCAGGGCAGTACATCCTAATTTCAAAGGAAAAACTTAAGGAGAAATAAAGTCTCTAGGGTCTGGGGCCTGCAGGCCTTCCCATATGAAGTACCTATCACATCACCTGTGTAGCAGACCTCTGGAGTGCCGCGGACCATCATTGCTACCACCCAGCAGTGTGTTAGCATATGTAGTGCAGGGTGTCTTGATCAAGCTGTTCAGTTTCATATGTATCTAACGTGCAGAAGTATCTTCTCTGTTTAAGTCTTAATAAAATTGAGCTTTACCAGTCTTCGGTGTCCTCAGTGTTCTGTTACTAAGACTAACGATAATGCGTTGCTATCTATGCCTCAGTAGAAGCAGTAAGAAATAAATCAATTCAGGAGGATCTTACTACTTTTGTACTTTTCAACCAGCAGACCTAAGCCATATATATAGTTTGATTCTCTAGTCACCTCTGTAAGATAGGGGATGCTGATATTATTGTCATTTTTAAGGTTGTGAGAATGAAGGTCCAGATCAAATTATTTTTCCTCAGTGTATGAGACAAAACTATTAAAGCTGCTTATTTCTATTCTAATATTTTCCCCATTCTCTTCATCTTTTTTGTTGGCCAATTAAAGCGTGAAACAGGGCTTCCAGTTCCTAGACATCTTAACTGTAGTAGATTCCTTGGAAGGTAAGCCGTTGGAAGTCTTTGTAAAGTCTAGACACAGGTGGTTCTCCCGTATCTCTACTAACTTCCTTATGTAAATCCCTCATGTCCATAAAGAGATTTTAAGACTTCTTTCTGTTTACTAACAAAAGTGTTAAATATCTATGACTATCCCATCCTAGCTATCTCAGTCATTGTTAATACAGTAGGCTCTCTGTTAACTGGAATTCAAGCAACTGGCAAAAGGTTTTTGTCAGTTGTTTGAAAATGCTGGTTGCTTGGGTTCTGGCTAATGAAAAGTCTACTAACATTTATCTGGCATCTACCAGTCCCCGTGGGTGCCAGTTAACAGTGTCTTTTCCGTTGGCCTTGCTGTCTTGGTAGCATTGGGGTGTGACCAGGTATATTTTATACTTGTCCTTCTCTCTATGACCAGTAGGTGGTAACTCAGTGCCAGTAATGAGATTAATTTTTTAATTGTTAGGATTTTAAAAGGAAAATTGAATGTGAAACTTTTAAACTTGTCCCAAGATCCCAAGTACTAAGGATTGTGTGAGTCTTTGGCTTTTGAAGTTAAACGTGGAACCCAAAGTTTCTGACACTCTTGATAATAGCACATTTAAGATTGAGAGGCTCTAGGAAGAAGGTCATTTTAATAAACCTGAGTTTCTTTAGCCTTTACCCATTAAAACTAATCGCACGATTATCTGAGAATGTTTCTTATTCTTCGATTCTATTAGCATCTATTTGTTTTATCAACCAGCTGGGGGTAATGAGGAAATACTATTTAATTTTCCCTATGCCAATTTCCTTCCCCAAGTTCCAGACATTTTATCCTGAATTTCCTAACCAGCACCTGGTAATGATATGTTGCTGTTTGAGTGTATTTTAGTATAATTCAAATGAATCTGTTTTGCAGGGCCAGGACTGTGCCCCGTAGCTCAGGCAGTGGCCTCTTCTGAGCAATTGTCTTCATCCAGTCTGTGGTTTCCAGGACTTCACTCAGAGGAATGCTGGGGCTTTTAACTTTGCATTTCCATCCCAGAAGGCCTGCCTAACTGCTTCAGTTCATTTCCTGAAGCTTGTTCTTGCAAGGGGGAGGGGATGAAACCAGCTGGATTTCTGCCTGAGATATAGTAGCTAGGAGTCTTGTTTATTGCTGTTCTTGAGCTGAGTCATCTTTTTCTGAAATGGTTGAGATGCACATTTATCTAAAATAAAATCTGCCAATTGCTCAGAAAAACTTAAAAGTGATCAGTCTGAAGTCAAGAAATCTGTGACTTAAGTTTCTATGACCTGCCTTTATTAAACTGGTTTAAGGACTGCAACATTTCAGGGAGGTTGGTTTTTTTCCCTCTGTATCAACCTCTTAGGCCTTAGTCTCTTCTGTGAGTTGCAACTACTTTTCTTCTAAGAACCTCTAAACTGAGCAGTCTGACATAATCTCAAGAGAGAGACAACTGCAATTACCTTTTCTTGTCTCCAAGAAACTGTCAGCATATACCTAACAGCAAGCACTGCATCAGCAAATTTATTCTTGGATCTGGAGTGTCAGCGACAACTGTCAGGCAGCAGCCAGGAATATGGGTTATATCTCAAGAAAAGAAAGCAGTCTAAGAGAAGCAGAAAGCAGCATTCCTTAAGTAACATACTTGTGTGGACTGGTCTGGGAATTAATTCTTTCTGTAACAGAATAACAAAATAGAATGGGGAAAAAATGGACTAAATACTAGCTTCCAGTCTGAACCAACTATTGGGATGTTGCTATATTAGCAGGAAATGCTTAGGTTCTCTTAATCCCCTCATTTCTCCTTTCTGTCACTGTGGTTGCTGTCCAGGGAGTCTCCCTGGATGGTCTGCTTCCTCTCCAACCACCATTTGCTTAATATTCCTAAAGCATGCTCAGTTCCTCTCTTCCCTTAAGCAAAAATCTCAGCGGCTCTCTTTTGCCTACAAAATTAAGTCCAAACTCAGTTTGGCATTCAAAGTTCCTCAAATAAGTTCCAACTGGCATTCTTCTTCATGAACTTCACTTCAAACCGTAATAATACTCAACTCTGCCCCTTGCTCCCACTGCCTTTTTTTCTCTCCAGATCTTCATATTTTCACACAGTGGTATTGAACCTTGCCTAGCTTTTCAAAGCCTTACCTAATTCTATTTTTTCCTTAAGTTTCCCTAATCCCTCCTGCAACTGAATTCCAATAAGTTTCTCTCCGCCATTTGTGGTCCATCTCTTATTTTCCTGTCAGACCAAGAACTCTTTTCCCCTTTTACTGTCCACAGCACCTAGCACATTGCCTTGTATGCAGCAAGTATTCCGTACATGTTGAATAAATGAACTATTTTAAATGATTTTAAAATATAAACATGAATGTGAGAAACTGTGTGTGTAAAAACTATTCCACTCTGATTTGGGAAAATAAGTGAAAAATATATCAGAATTTATTACTTCAGTACAGTATAATACAGAACTGTGGCAACAGAAAGTAAAAACTAAAATGGATTGATATAAATATGCTAAACTCTATCAGTTATTAAAATGATACAATTCTTATAAAGTTTATAAGAAAAAAGATTTACACTGTATACAAAAGGAATTCCTTCCAAGACCTGTAGAGTGGAGAAAGGGAAAAGACAAATACTTGATTTAAAGGATGGTTTTGAGGAACATGACCTGGCCAGCCAGCCCATTCCTCATTAGGAGGCCCAGGCCCCTGTTGGGCTTCCTTGTGGCTATAAATAAACATTCTAAATATTTCTAAAGCAATGCTTCTTTTCTGAAGGATCTAATTTTTTACTATGGAGGCATACGTTCTATCTTTGTGGTCCCATTTCCAAAACTGCTCATGCTGACAGATTAGGAGCCTGGGTTGCCCTAAATAGTGGTATTCTGGGAGGCGCTGGCATTTATCTGTCTGCCAGTCTGTCAGAATACATTCGGAAATCAGACTTTAACCCCTGAAAGCTTCCAAAGTGGGAAGTATCTGTGAAAATAGATCCTCTCCCCAGTCCTACCAGTTCTCCCCACAACTCGTGCTGTGTGATGGCTGACGAAGGAATTAGTATAAAGAAGCACTCCATGTTGGTGTGTCTTCTGATGTGGAGGAAAGCAGGGTCTGCTGTGATTTCAGGGACTTGGCTGTTCTTGGTCATGGGCGCATGTTGTCTTGAATCCAGTTTAGGTAATTAGTAACCTTGGTATATACACCAGGAACATCTTTCTGCCCACACCCAACGCCCCAGCTGATGATGCCAACCAAAGTCATGCGGTTGTCCTTCATGCACACCAAGGGGCCTCCTGAGTCACCCTGCAAGAGAGAGAACAGGTTAGTTGTTTAAAAACTTGCAGACTCTGGGTGGAATTTGGGGTTAATATTTGTAGTGTTAATATTGTGTCCTTCAAAGTACTTAGTTCACAGAGAGAAATTTTTATCTGGATAATCTTGATCATTTAGAGAATGAGGTTGTATCTACATTGTAAAGTACAATTGAGATAATTATTCAGACATTTCAGGCCTCATCCCTGGTTTTTAACTCTCCCACTTACTAGCTGTGGGCCCTTGGGCTAAGTGTGCTTCAGTATCTTTATCTGTAAAATAGAGATAATACCCTCTACCTCATAAGTTTATTATGGGAATTAGTTGGGAGAAAGCTTGAAAATCTCTGAGAACTATGTATGACATTTAGCAAAACTCTTGGCAATTGTTAGCTGTTACTGTCTTATTGAATCAAAATGATTTTTTTGGTTTTGTTTTTAACTCGAACCTTGCAAATAATCATGGTTTCACTTTGCATACAGCCTTTATATGATGGTTGAACTAGGAGGTAGGTACAGTTGAGATTTCTGAAGAAACTATTAAAAAAGAGACCAAAGGCTGTCAAGGAACCAAGGGATGGGGGAATGCTGATCTAATTACCTTATAAGAACGAAGTCCACAAAGTCTTCAATGCAAGAGCCTGACTTTACTTCTTTTAGTACCCCTCTAACCCCAGCCCTCAGTGGACAGCTTGGCACACCGCAGGCACAAAACTGTCTCATCAATAACAGATCCTCGGCTGTAATTATTTAGGTCCAAATATCACAGGTTGGTTTGTGTCCCATATAGCAGTGTCTTGTTATCATAAAATGGAAGTACTAACTCCTATTAAGGATGCCAACATAGAGAGCCTGAAATAGCTTGCCTTCCCAGAGTATTAGTGATGAATTTTTAAACCTTATTTTTCACAAATCATCTCTTCTACTTCCCAGTCAATTGCCATTCCTCCTTCCCCCAGCTACAAAGCAACCTTAATCTTCCAACACTTATAGGAGTCAAGAATTTCTTAATTTGTGTTGTTTTATCTATCACTTCAATAGTCAATGAACTGTTTAGTCTCACAGGAAATCCTGTACCAGGTGGAGTTTCCTGTGCAGACATTGGGGAAATTTCCTGCAGTTTATATTTCTTAAGTTTGGGTAACTCTGATCTTTCTCCAGTTGTTTTATTCCCTGAGGCCCTCATCTAGAGGGTCTCATCGCCTCACTGAGATGAAGTCACTCCATTCTGGCTATAACTTTTTTCCTTGGTTAAGAACCTGTTGGTCAAGGAACACTTTTACCTTTGGGTGGGCTCAGACTAGAAGAATGCTCATGTTTACCTGGCAGGCATCATGCAGGTTTGCTTGGTTCCCTCCAGTTCGTGTGTCTCCAGCACATAGCATGTTGTTTGTGACAGTTTTGTTCCACAAATGTTGGGACGTGCAGCGACTGGCTGGGTAGAGTCTGACATGAGCCTCCTTCAACCGTTCAGAATAGAAAGGAGAAGCTGAAAGAGGAGGGAAATATCTTATGGTTTTAAGGCAAGTTATTTTAAACCTTTCAGAAGGAGAAAGCCAAATTTTCTAATAATAGCTAACATTTATCAACCTTTCATACATATTAGTTTGAATTCTATGAAATTGCCAATATTTTATTGTTTTGACCTACAAAAGCAACAATTTTATCAAGTTTTACCCAGGGCTTTATATGAGCACTATTGACATTTTGGACCAGATAATTTCTGGGGGGAGCTGTCCTGTGCACATAGATGTTTGGCAGTTTCCCTGGCTTCTACTTACTAAAGGCCAGTATAAACCTCCATCTTGAGTTGTGACAATCAAAAATGCCACTAGACATTGCCAAATGCCTTCTGGGGGACAAAATTACCTCAGTTGAGAACCACTGGTTTAACCTAATACGTCATTTAATCCTTATAACCTCCAAGGAGTTAGCTAGTTAGTTCTGTCCCAAGTTTACCAATGAGGACACTGAGGCTTGGAGCCGTACAACATAAAAATTTATGTCCACACGGCTAGGATTTCAACTCAAGTGTACAGGACTACAGAGCCCAAGTATGCGTCCCCTTAATTATGTTCTGTATTCCATTCTTATCAGTACCTTCTTGAAATCTTAAGCTCTTCAAAGCATTTGTGTGATTTAGACCTGCATAGCAACCCTGTGAGGTAGGGAAGGCCAGAGGATGAGTTCTCACAATAAAGGAAACTTGCCCACATTTACATAGTGCCAGTGCCTAACCTGGTGTTAGAACTACTCTCATGACCACTTTTTCCTCTGGTCAGTAACTGCATCCCCTACTGTCCTGCAGATAGACAGGATGGGGCTGTGACTTCCACTTACATGCCTCATGCTTGCCATAACCAGACAGCTCACATTCTGTCCAGTCGGGCAGCTGCAGGTCAGCTTCAGGGAGACAGACGGTACGGACGGTGTCACTCTCCTGGGCACATTGTAGTGAATCTGATTTCAGCTGCAGCAGTGCTGGTGGGGAGAATGAGGATGAGAAGAAGCCCCGTGTGAAGAGCTTCTGATTTTATTGGAGAAAGATGAAAGAGAAGGCAAGGGTTTGGAAGGAGGGTTTGTGGGTGCATGTTGTGAAGCGGGGAGAATAATGACATCTTACCAATGTCATTGTTGTAAGTGTCATCATCAAATTTCTTGTGGACGATGTATTTTTCTACTTCAAATTTCTGCTCTTGCTCTCCAGGGACCAACCGGTATGTTCTGCCCAAGACCACCTTAAGGTGGTGGGGAGGAAACCTAATGGAGAAACAGCCTAAGACACTTTTCCTGCTGTGAAGTTTCCTCTAAAGGGCCTGGTTTTGAGGCCTTAGAGAGCAGGACACCTACTGGGTTTTTTAAGTCCCTACCTCTCCTGGAAGCAGTGAGCTGCAGATAGGACCCAGCAGGAACTGATCAGTATTCCCCCACACAAGAACCTCTCTCCTGGTGACCTCCTGTTCTGGACAAAGATGGCGGCCTGCCATGGATGAGATGAGATGTCTGAGAAGAGTCCTCCTTTAATGCGAAACTGAGGCCGCTTGTACTGTCTCAGGCCACAGGTGGCTGGGAGAGAAAAGGACAGAGAAGGAAGATCAGACCTGTGGTCCCAAGGTGAGGCCCTTGAGTACCCATCTTGGTTTCGCCTCTTGGAACCCCAAATTTCTACGGGTTTACTGTACTTCTACAGGTTGGTACAAAATCATATAGCAGTCTCCATGGTGATAAAAAACACAGCTTTCATTTGTCGAATGTGTAGTATGTGCCATCTACTATATATGTATGTACAAGGGCTATCCAGAAAAAATCCAGCCACAATGCCTCTATTTTTCATATTACATGTCTGTATATTAATACTTTCTGGACAGCCCTCATTCACTATCTTTAATGCTCATGACACAGAAGCTCAGAGAGGCTGAGAAATGTTTGCCCAAGGTCACAATGGCACCTAGATTAGAACACAGATCTATCTAAGTTCAGAACTTGGAATCTTTCTGCTATGCTTCATTATCTCTGGATTTTTCTGCAGCTACTTCCTGATGTGAAACATAATGAAGCATTAAAACTTCCTCCTGGGGAATGTCTATTCCATTTCTTTTTCATCTACTCCACCTTATCCATCTTTTAAGACCCAGGTAAAATCCTACCTCCTCACAAAGCTTTCTTAACACTATCAGCCCACTTGGTTCTGAGGGAGCTTACTGATACCGCTCACCGAGAACTCACACATGACCTTGGTTGTGAGTTGACTGGTAGTTTGTGTCTTACCTGCTTAGTTAGACTGTGTGTTCAAGAACATTCTGAATGATCTGCGTGTTCATAGGAACTGAGTAATAATAATCTATTCTTAGATAATTCCCCATGTGTGGGCAGTAGATACCTGCCCAGCAGTATTGCCACCCCACCACTGCTTCAGTCATGGAAGGCCCCCGCACCAAGGCCTGACCTTGCTGAAAACCTGGCAACTCTATAACCTGAGCTAGGCAGCTGTGAAGGCACAGGAGGTGCTAAGCTAGGCAGCTGTGAAGGCACAGGAGGTGGTAGAGAACATGGTCAAGAGGAACAGGGCAGAAGGCGAGGCAAGGGAGACGGCCAAGGGCTGGTCCTTACAGCACTGCGGGATGTCACAATACTCCCATGTCAGTTTGCGGTCCTTCAGCACGTGACACCAAGGCTTGGCATCCCCATCTGGATTCCTAGATGACAAAGGGAGTTCAAGGTTTTCAATCACATCTCAATCCACATTAAGAGGGCAAGTGAACCAATGAGAAAATACCCTGAGCTGGGAGGGAGGACCTTGAGTTCTGGACTTGGGGTTTTCATAGATCCTATGACAGGAAAACAACTTTAACTTCAGCAACATGACCTTCTCACTTCATAAGGTTGTTGGGAAGAACTGTGAGCTATTCTGGGAGGAAACTCTTATGATTCATTGGAATAATGGTGTCACGTGAGAGCAGGCAAATGAGGACTAAATGGCTATAGGCCAGCTCCTTTAACTTGGGATTTGGGTTGAAAAACCGGTGGGCTTTGCTTTTCATAGTAGGTGTTATTCTAGCAAGTGAATGCATTGGACTAGATAATAGTCATTGTTTTATCCCACCTACTGGGCCTTTCATGCAATATTAGGCATCAACTCTTCTCTCATCCCATGCCCCAATTCTGCCCTCGGCCCAGGCCTGAGCCCTTTGGACCCCGTGTTACATACCGGCAGTAATTGTGTTTGCCCAGACCCAGTGCCTTGGCGTTGGTCTTCCATGCTGTGTAAATTTTGCCTATTAGAACCATGGAATTCCACTGGAGGCAGGAGGCACCAGATGTAGTGAAGCTGTGGGTTCCTTGGTACGCTAACCCTTTTCCAAAATAGCAGTCCCCATTTTTTTCTGAAACAAAAGAAATCTCAAACTGAAACAACACCAATTAAATGTTAAAGCAGGCAAGCTGGGGTTTGCATCAGGACCTGTAATGGAGCTGCTGGCCTGGGGAGTTGAAGGCAGCCAGCCAATCAGTGAGAAGGCTATGATACCATCCCACCTCCCCTTTTTCCTTTCCTTCAGGCCTTTTACGCAGACATGGCAAATGGTTTTCTTCAGGTGTGCCAACTTCCATCAACTGGATGTGGCTTCCTACATTGCTGTGCTGAGAGAGATTTGAAGGGGATATTCAGGTTCAGCAGGAAAGAGTGCTGTGTTCAATTAGTGGTGATAATTCGTGGAGCTGCTTTAAAATAAATAGGGGTTTTCTTGCTTATATTTGACAGTGAACCAAGTTACTTCAGTGGAAGGATATGTCAGCAGACCCCAATATCTCGGATTTTGGCTTCTAGTGCTCTGAAGAATTTGTTGGGCTTGGGAAGTAAGACAGAGTATGAACCTTTGAGTGCTGCCTATTTTCACCTATTTGTCCCACTTTACCCTTTTTTCTCCCCATTTGAAATTGACAAACTATATCACATGCATAAACAGCATAATTAGAAGGGATCTTTAAGATCATATAAGCCAGTGAGTCCCAATTTAGACCAGATCCTGGGAGACAGTTTAGCATTACTGTAAGAGTCAAAGTCACAGGTATATTACCCATAGCTTGAATGTACATTGTTTTTGTATGTGTATATTTAGAATGTTAAAGCATGTTTTTCATAATATTGTGATAAATAACAATTATCTGTGAAAGCTTCACTGAATTCATGGTATCTTTTTGTGATTTAGTAGTGTTTAAATCTGGGAAATTTTCTAATGTTAAAAAGAGAGAGAGCGAAATACACACATGCTTGCATATAGAGAGTAAGGCCCAACAATCACAAAAGGGAGACTCTCCATTCATTCTCAAAAGGACTAGAAACCACTGATGCAGCTTAACCTTCTCCTCTGTGGATGCGGAAACTGAAGGTCAGGAGTGTGAAGCGATCAGCTCAAGGTCAAACAAACAGCTAGTTGGAGGCCAAGCCTGGGTAAAGACCTAAGTCTCTCAACTTTCTTCCCTCTGACCAAAATGATTAATTAGCCAGGTATTCCTGTCTCCTCAGCTGCAGAAGGACTGTCAGCTTGTCCTCCTAGACTTTTCTCCCCAGGATTCTGCAGGGGGAGGTGGGGAGTCTGCACTTACCCTTGGAGCAGGCTGGCGTGCTGCAGAATTCTGAGCTGTACTTCCCTGCCTTGAAGATGTAGCACCAAGGCTTCGAGTCTCCATCTGGGTTTCTGAAAAATTAGTCAGGGAAGGCCAGGAGGAGGTTAAAAGTGAAGGCTCCCTCTCAGGCCCAAGGACTTTGCATTCTCTTCTGGGAAAGGAGTTAGTGCACTTTTGATTGTTCACAGGATAGCTGTATCATATTAAGCAGAAGTATGACTTAGTTACTGTCTTTAGTTGGAGATTAAGTATGGTTTAAGGAGGTGTGTATAGGTGCCAAGTTGACAAGGGGTGTAGTGTAATGATTAGCTTTATGTGTTAACTTGGCTAGGCCACTGTGCCCAGTTCTTTAATCAAATACCAATCTAGGTGTTACCGAATAGGGAGTTTTGTAAATGTGATTAACATCTACAATCAGTTGACTTTAAGTAAAAGTGATTACCCTCAATAATGTGGATAGGTCTCATCCAGTCAGAAGAGTAAAGGTTGAGAAGAAATTCAGTCTCAAAACAACAGTTATCAACTCCTGTCTGAGTTTCCAGCTTGCTGGTCTACCGACAAGATTTCAGACTGCTGAGCCTTCACAATCATGTGAACCAGTTTCTTAAAATAAGTCTCTCTCTCTCTCTCTCTCTCTCTCTCTCTCTCTCTCTCTCTATATATATATATATATATATATATATATATATATATATATATATATATATATCTCCTAATGGTTCTGTTTCCCTAGAGAACTCTGACCAATCTGATACAAGTCTTTTCCCCAGCCACAGCAGATGCTCACCAGAGAAAAATCTATTCAGCAGGGAAGATGGCCTTCTCACCTGCAGTAATTGTGATTCCCGAGGCCCAGCTTGATGGCATCTGACCTTTGCCCATTGTAGGGCTTCCGGACCAGTGCGCTGCTGTTCCAGTTGATACATTCGGCCCCACTTTCCGCTGTGCTCCACATGCCCCTGTAGGTGACGCCCTGGTCCTTGTAGCAGGTGGCACTGGCATCTGATTGAAAGCAGGACATGTGATACCTCACATGTGAATCCTTTCTTTTAGTTAATTTCTCAAAGATCCCACATCTGCTTCTGTCATCACCCCAAACCAAGGAGGCAGGCTGGCTGCTGAAGCTACTGGAATGCAGGAGGTAAATGGGTGGCTACAGTCACCCAGCTGACCGGTGGCAGAGCCAGACTCTAGATTCTCACCCAATGCCCTGCCCACTAGGCCCAGGACTTGGATTTCCTAACTGATCCTTGGGATGACCCTTCCTGTCCCTGCCCCCAGCCATGTCCCTGTCACCACACACTTCCTTTCCTTTCTGGGTAGATTTGGTCATTGGGATTCCAGTTCCTCTCTCACATTCACCCACTGGCCACTCACCTATTTCACAGAGTTTCCCACCAAATCCTTCAGGGCACTGACAGACAAAATGTGAGAAATATATGGCCTGCAAACATGTTCCCCCATTGAAGCACCTCGGTTCATTGCAACCTGTCAAGTATAAAGAAGAAACTTTCTAATTACTTTCAAAGTAGCTCCAAGAATAATATGCTCTCTACAGATCAGGCACTATTCTAAGTGGTTTACAAACATTAACGCTTTAATCCTCACAGCAAACCATGAAGTATGAACTATTGCTGTCTCCATTTTACAGATAAGGAAACTGCGTGAAGGCATTTGTGTGAGGTCCCAGAGCCTGGCTCCTTTTTTGCTTAGCACCTTCACATTTGCCTTCAGAACATGCCTGAATCTTTGAAGATTTGAACATGCTGGGAACCATGAAATACAGGGTTTGGGTCATAGGAGTGGTTGCTGAACTTTGCAGCCTCGGTTTTAGTCCATACGTACTTTTGACAGGCACGGAGTGGCACTGCGACCTGCCGCTATCGCACCAACAATATTCTACGCGGTTGCTTCGGACCATGGGGCGCAGCCACGACTCACGTTGCCGGTAGATCATCTGTGTTTTTTCATCTCTGCAGGTCACTGTAACGAAAGACAGGCTGGCCTCTTTAGGGCACAACTTCCCAGAAACTGACGGCCCACCTGTGCTCTTACTGAGAAATTCCCTCCTCACTTCCCTTACAATCCTTTCCTTATTCCTTTCTTGCTCCCAGCTGGAAGACAACAAATACCTAATATTTTGTCACCAAAGACCTCTTTTATTGTTTTTTTCTCTGATCAGCCCTCATTTTGAATTTATCTATCAAAATACATTTATTAAGTAATACTCTAATTTTTCATTTTATCAAAAATATACACATGTGTATAATTGCCTACCCGAGTTTTTGATTCACGTGAGAATTGCCACACTGAAATGATGCATTTCTGCCCCCAAACAAACAAAATTGGCATTTTAGTCAGTGCAAATATGTGCTATTTCCATTAGAATTTTTGGTATAATGAAAAAGCTCTCCCAGTAATATTTGTTCTCTCTTTTCTCTTCTCTGTTTGCAAAACAGAACATCAACTCAAAAAATCTTTAATTTTTAAAGAAGTAACATAATGCTCATTGTAAATAACACTGTTTTGTTTTGTTTTGTTTTGTTTTGTTCTGAGGGTCCATTGGGGCCAGCACACCTTGTTAGAAACTGTGCTATCCAACAGTGAAAGCATTGAGAGTTAAAGTGTGAGTCACTCTGGGGAAACCTCCACTTTAAAAGGGGTGTTACAAAGTCTTGCAGGCCCAAAAGGAAGGAACTAGCTCATGAAGGAGAGATGAGGGCCTCAGGTTGGTATTTTGGACCTGGATTCTTCAAATCAGAGTCAAGACAATCTAGCTGGTAGTGTTTTTTAATTCTAAAGGGAAGGTTAATCATCTTTATTTACTGACCAAAAATAACAGAGGCACAGAGCTGTTTGTTAACAAAGATGCCAGGTAAACTCCAGCAGGAATGGGATCCCAGCCCAGGAAAAGACCCCAAAGGACCAGGACAGCTGCAGCCTGGCAGCAGCACGGCCTTGGACAAGGCCCTCAGTTCCTCCGGGCTCCTTTTTTTTTTTTCATCTAACAGGACTTAGGGCATTCAGCTTGCAGGGTTCCACCAGCTTTTGATTTCCTGACAGCCTGACTCCTTGAGGGCACATCTATCCTTGTCCTCTCAGATCCTGGCTTGCTGACTTACCTGCATGCATGGTAAGTGAATGATGAAGAGACAACACATGCACCTTTGCAGAATCACCCAGCACAATTTCCCTTCACATAGCTTAAGTTCGCAGGTAGTGGTAGAAGATAAATACCCTAAAGCACCCTGAGCCCTTGAGCCCTGACCCTGCCTCCTTCCTCCATCGACTCCACTCCTCCTCAGCTTCATCTCACCTCTGTGCGATCTGCCCCCTCTTCTGAATCGTCTGTGAATTTCCTGCAAAGAAACCAAGGTGGAGGGAAGGATCAGCACATGTGCAGTGTCTCAAGAATAAAGGTGGCCCATTCAGAAGACTACCCATCAACCTGCCAATCAGATGCCAACTGCCTGGAGGTTGCCGCTTGGGTTACTGGCCCCAGGTAGAATATCCATTTCCTGCCTTCTTGTCTAATTCTTCCTTCCCTCCTTCCTTCTTTTGGACTAGCACTGTCCAAAAGAACTTTCCGAATGATGGAAATGTTTAATATCTGTGCTAATATGTAACCACTAGTCACTTACGGCAACTGAGTGCTTGAAATATGGCTAGTATGACTGAACTGAATTTTAAATTTTATTTAATTTCAATGAATTTAAATAGCCACAAGTGGTTGGTGGCTACCATATCGAACAGTGGCGTTGTCGTCCCCATGTCCTCCTTGACTCTCCTCTAAAGTCCTGCTGCTGATTTGGCCTTCTATGAGGCCCTCTGTTGCTGGGCATTTTAAACAGCATGTATGCTGTACAGCTTCCAGAGGGCAGCTTGCCTGCTTCTATAGCTTCCACTGCTTACATTGTGTTTTATAGATACTTTATGTATTAATTCAAATACATTCTTTAAGGACAGCTCCAAAGAAGGCATTCAGAGGCAGTGGAGTGGAATTAAGAACTGTCTCCTCAAGTCAGAATAAGTGTCTAGGGTTCTAATGCCAGAAGCCTGAATCCTGAGCATACTATACAGAGGGGACTGTGTGCATGTGTGTTTGGTAGCTCTGCTGGCACTCTGTCCCTTTGCCTCTCCGCTCTGACACCATCCCCACCTTGGGACTCCTGAGTGTACTGGGAAGTACTACAGCCTCGATGGGTGAGGCATACAGACGTGAACTGCACACCCACCTGGCTGGGCAAAGTGAAGACTGCTCCACAAAGCAACAGTACACACAACAGCTCTCTCTTCATTTTATTCCTCGTTTCTTCAGAGTGTCCCTTAAATTTGGGGAGAAGAGGAGAAATAAGCTTACTCATGTGATGTGAGAAGTCGAAGAGTACAACGAAGTTCAAGAAGCTGCAACTTTATTGTGGCCAGGGCCCTCCAAAACAGCTCCCACAGCAGGAAATGGCAGCACAAGTGTCTGGGAGATTTTTAAATAAGTGTGTGTGTGTGTATTAGTATACCTGGTTATTGTGGTAAATATAAATAACATAAAATTTACCATCTTACCCATTTTTTTAAGCATACAGTTCCATGGCATTGAGTACATTCACATTGTCATACAGCCATCATTGCTGTCCATTTCCAAACTTTAATCTTCCCAAACTGAAACTCTGTATTCACTTAGCAATAACTCTCAATTCCCCTGGCAACCACATTCTACTTTGTTTCTGTGACTTTGACTATTCTAGGTACCTCATATAAGTGGAATCATACAATGTTTGTCCATTTGTGTCTGGCTTGTTTCACTGAGCATAATGCTCCAAGCTTCATCCATGTTGTAACATTTGTCAGAAATTCCTTATTTTTAAAAGTTGAAATACATTGCATTGTCTCCACAGACTTTTTAATTTTTATTTTTTATCCATTCATCTACTGATGGATACAGGTTGCTGGAAGACGATTTTTGCCTAGAGATTTAAGGGCTGAAAGGTAAGACCATCTCTGGTACTTCCTGGCAGCCCGGGGACCACAGTGAGCTGCTTGGTTTTCCTTGAAGCAAATTTCTGTCCTGGGGTTGACTAGCTGGAGACACAGTAATGTCCTCTCTCCAGCTTTTTAGAGGAAACCATATAGGGATCTTACTGCTGACACATCACAGAGCCAGCCTACCTCAAATCGTCTTAGCTCTTCCACTTAGGACTTCCATGTCTCCTTACCCAACAAAGGGAAGGCTACTCCATGCCAGCCCTCAGCCCTCCCCACTGCTCCATTGGAATGTCTGTCTTTTTTTTTTTTTTTTCTTTTTTATAGAGAGGCCTGAAAAAAATGCAGATTTACAGAAAGGAGCAGCACATCTGATGGTTTTTGGTCACTAAACTCAGATCTTCCTGGACCTCAAATTCCCAGTTTCCATGTGCTTTTCCCTAGTAATCTTGTCCTCAGCAGCTTAAAGTAGGTTAGTTGGTCGGGGCGTTATTTTGTGGCCTGGCAGGCCCACTCACTCCTTTGTCCACAAGAATTAAATTAGGGCATTTATTCCCTGACTCATTTCCCTTCAGGCACAACAACTTTTGGTCCCACCCCTGCCCCTTATCCCAAGGCTCCTATGGGCCCTGTCCATTCAGAGGCTTCCAGACTTTCCTCCTGGCCTGCCTCTGGCTCTGATTCCTTCTTTGTTTCTTTGCAAAGAAAAACCTCTCCTATTGGAAGTCCCTTCAAATGGCCAGTCCCTTCAAATGGCCCAAGCTCCTTTCAGAGCAAGGATAGAAAAGAAAAGGTGGGTGGGGTGGTGGGAGACCCTTGGTACCCCAGTGATTCCTCCTGGGCAGCAGACAGAGGAGGGAAACCAGAGCTGGGGCAGAGAGGAGAGGCAACAATGATTCCCAACAGAAAACCAAGACCATGGGCTCAGAGGGAGCCACCAGCACACCCTTCCCTCACCTCCCCGACTCAGATGAAGGAAATGGAAGCTCAGGATCTGGGCCTGTGTTCCAGCCTGGCAGGCCCAAGGCCCCTGCTGGGGAAGGCTGGGGTGTGCTCTTTGGGGGCCCTTCCTCACTCGGAGGAGGAAGCTTGCTACCACTTACTGGTTTGGGGCAGTTCAGAAGGAAGCAGGCCGACGAGGCCATTCCCCGCACGACCATGCCTGGGGTGCTCTGAGCATGGGATTTTGCTCTGGATTTTCTTTCTCAGTGTTCCTTAAATTTTCCCTTTCTCACAATTTCCCAAAACTCCTCTTAAATTTCCCATATTAATTTTATCTCATTGCTTATCACCTTTAAAAACTATTCCTCCTCTTTCTTTCTGACCTTAATCATTTTTCACATATTTATAGGTTGTCCCATCCTTTATTACCATAGCAAACCTTGCCGATAAGGAGACCTCTAACCTCTCAGGACTTCATAGATTCTGAATGAAATAGTGAATGAAGGAGAGAGGAAAAGGAACACCAGCCGAACCGCCAGCCCTTTCAATTACACTCATTCACCCAAGACCGTGGAGTGGGTTTAGTCTTTTCTCTGAGTGTCTGCCACGTTACTGTTTTATTTCAAGAACTCACCATCCTGATAAATGAAACAGAGTTCTAGGTGTTGGGAGATTGCAAATTGAGAAGTGAAGTATTAACGCATTTTCATTCCCTGGACAGATGTGGGGAGGGAGACCAGACAGGGCAGACATTGGGCCTGGGTATAAGGACTCCATCAGCTGCGTCAGGTTAAACCCTTTTGCAACTGAAGAGTCAGCATGAGGAGGAAAGGAGCGTCTGTTCGTCCTCTCCTCCTGGAAGAATTCGAGACTGTCGCTCTTCTATCAGTTCTCACCTTCCTCTGACGCCTGTGGCCTTGCTGGGCCTCGAGCTGATCCAGTGCAAATGAGTCACACACACACGTGCGCATGCGCACACACACACACACGCAGACGCACACCCGCACACACGCACGCACGCACACACGTGCGCACATGCACACACGCGTACACACACACACACACACGGGCAATGAGAGCATCTGGATAGGCCAAAGGGTAAGAGGATGACAGAGAAACCAGTCACCCTGCTAGCAGACCAGCAGTGCAGTCTGAAGACAAGGAAGAAGGAGAAGAGGGAGGAAAATGTGTCCTTGTTTTGCCTTTGTTGACGAGGTGGGTGTAGAGGTCTGGGGCAGCGTCTGGACGAAGGGCAAAGTAAATATACCAGAAATGTGGACTCGGAAACAGGGGCCGCGGGCTCCTACTGAAGGGAGAAGCCCCAGGAGCTCGTGGCGAGGCCAGGGTGGGAGGTGAGATTTAAGGAATAACTGTAACAAGTCCTTCTGAGGCTCATTTTTTAAATACTAAGGCTTGTAATTCTTTTTCTGTGTTTTCTTCCTTTTTCTGTATTTAACAGTTTCTTATGATCAAAGAACTAAAAAGGCAAGGAATCAAGGAGAGGAAAGGGAGGGAGGGAAGGAGGAGGGAAGGAAAGAAGGCAGGAAGGAAGGAAGGAAGGAAGGGAAGGAGGAAAAACCCCAGGAGCCTCACTTTTGCTAGACTGGAATCTCTAACTCACCACAAGAATCACTGTGTGAAAGGAGCAGTGCAAGGGCCCTCAAGGCTTCAGTGCACAAGGTCCCACGGCTTCAGCCCTGGCAGGTCCACTTCAGCCCGTAAAGTTGATTTTTGAAGATGGACACCTTCTCTGGTAGATGGAGTTCAGCAAACACAGGCCTTGGCAAGTTGACAAAGACTCTGTGCCAATTAGAAAAAACAGGGCACATGACTTGGCAAATAAAGCAGGGCCTGGATTTCTAGGGTGCATGGGCAGGTGTCCTGGTGCAGGACACAGCCTGCACAACCATGGGCAGCAGCCTCACTTCATCTGCTTCCACGGCATCTCTTGCTGCCTGGAAGCCACCTGGGTCCTGCTGGCTCTGACAGAGAGACTCTGTTCACTGGCCTCTGAACAACTGTGAATGATGACTGCTCCAGGAAAAAACAGAAACAATGGTCTGCTAACCAGGAGGCGGGTTACTCTCCTGGAGCCCAGGATGTGTGCCATTCTGGTTGAGAAATCAATGATCAGGCCAACCGGAAACTCGGTGTTCATTTCTGCAGAGGTAACATGGGGGAGTGCTGGTAGATGGGCACTAGTTAATAACTGAGTCTAGACTGGGTAAAGCCATTGGAGTGGCATCAGGACTCCTAGAGAAGGACAGGGGGGACCACAGATGAAGTGTTGTGCTCAGTGCCTTTGTGTTCCTTCTGCATTACCCTTTCCCCTCCTCTGTCCTCTTACCTTATCCATCTGCCCCCGTAGAAATATGCTTTCAGCAAAGGAACAAATACACTCATTCATGTAGGGTTAAGATGACTGAATAAAAATTAATGTGATGCCCTTCCAAAAGCATTTATATTTTGAGACATAAAATCTGTTCCCAGGGATGTAAAACCAACTGGGTTGGACTCTCAAGGTTTCCTCCAGGGCTAACACTCTGTGGTTTCTGTTGTGAGAACAAATCATATGAGTGTGCACATGCTGTGTGAACCGTAAAACCCTAAATTGGTACAAGTAAATTGGTACAAGTACTTTTATTTAAACATTCAACACTATACAATGAAGATTTCCAATAAATGCAGTCAATCAATCAGTCAAGTTCTATGACTCTAGGTACCAACAATGCAATCACCTCAGATGTTACAGAATTGGAAGATTTGTAGTTTCTACTCTTGCCAGCAAGAAAAAATCAGACACATGAGCAAGCTAGAGGAAAATGAAAATTGCAAGGGAAAGACAAAAGTAAATTGATACTATGATCAAATTTTATGTGTGCAAGGTTTGCTATCTGAATCTTTGGTAAAGGAGATTTAGGGGTTATTATTGCTTTGCAAAGCTTCTGTCTGAAACTCTCAGAGGAGGTCAGTCTCCAAGAGTACCAAATACTCTAAAATGAGTCATAGATTTAAAACCAACAACACCCTCCCTCCATTCCCCAACCACAATGGCCCAGAATGGATGCCAACAAATTAGAAAAGAAATAGTCAGAACTCTTTGAAATAGCAAAGGCATGTCACTAGAGTCAGGACAAGAAATGAGGTGAGATGGGAGGAGGAACCAGGCCTTGGAGAAGGTGGTGAGCTCCCACAAAATCTCACTTTTGTTTGAGCCGAGTCAGAGGCTGGCACAGAAGCCCTTAGCCTGGTAGCTCTGTCCCCACTTATACAGGTCCTACTTTGCATAGAGGCCATGGTCTCAGAGTAAAGACAATTTTTAAAAACTGCCATCATATAAGAAATTCTTAACTTTTCAAAAGGTAATTTTCTATGCACCAAAGCTTATTGTCTCTCTTCTTCAACAGAAGTCTTTAAAAGTAGGGGACAAGAAAGGAAGTGTTTCTTGCCTCTCTAATTTGATCCATTCCAATGATGTGAATAGAGTAGAATCCTCTCCTTCTCCTCACCCCCAACCCAGCCTATCTGCACTCAGTTACTTAGGGCAGAATTCTCTGCAAAGCATCTTCAAAATATAGGTATATGACCTATGTCTAAGTTAGATGATATTCATTCACCTCAGAAAAATCTACACTGAGCATTGTTATCTCCTCAACATTCCACACGCTGCCAAGGTAATCCTGGTTATTTAGGGGAACTAAGAGAGTGTGGGTTGTGGGTCTAGGAAAGTAAAAGTTCATCCAGCCTCCTCCTATGATAAAAACAAAAAGAAACCCTGTCCTAATAAACTTGGATCCTTGTGAAGAGAAAACAAGTTTCAGCCGGCAACGTCTAACTCAATTAGTCAGTGCAATAAAATGTTAACCCCAAAGTCTGAATCTAAATAAATCCTGTAGTCTAATGTTAACCTAAAAAAAGCCTCTTGTTAAGCAATGAGGATAATTCCTCATGTTCCCTTCCACTCCCTAAAGCAAACATCACTGCATGATCGTTTAATGCGTAATAATTTGATAATTCTTCAGAAAACCTCCAGATTTCAACACACTTGAATCAGGAAAAAGTGATCGGAAACTGTCATTGCATCAGTACCTGAATTTGTCTGCATTTTACAGGACTCACTCAGAAGTTATCTGAGAGTATATTTTTTAGAAATGGATTAAAAACACTTACTCATCAGATTTTTGATGACATAGAGTTTACAAAACTCCTTTACATTAATTGAATGATTTAAGGCAATATTATTACCTTGTTTCTACAGATGAGAGAATTGAACTTCAAAAAAGTATAAAGGACTTGGCCCTAAGGTGACACAACTTGCTAGAGTTTGTGTTGGGACTCAAACTCAGGATACTTAGGTCTCATATCCAAAACTCAACACTCTTCATACCACTCCTTACTGTGTCCTAATGCTGGATTCTAAATGTTTTTAATGTGTTCAAAGTTGGTATTTGAGAGGAGCAGCATGTACTAATGTGAGGAGTGCAGCCTCTGGAGTTCTCAAACTCCACCTGCCGCTTACAGGCTGTGTGTGGTTTCCTAGTTTTTCTAATAGGTGAGTCATTTCCACCTTGCTGAGCTGTTAGAGCAGTTAGAGAAGTAGCAGGTAGAGCTCCTGCTTAATGGCTGGTGCAGAGGGTTAACTGTACTCACTGTCAGAGGCATCCTTCAGAAACGGGAGCAGCAAACTTAACAGCTTCTCCCAGAACAGTAACTAGAAGCTGCCAAGGCAGAAGGGATGCCAAGCTCTATGAGGCCTCATGGCGTTGAAGTGTTAATACCAAACACTGTTCCCTAGATCATCTGGCCATTGTCATAACCTGTACCCAGATGCTTCACAATTGATACAATCATGCCCTTCATCTACATGCACAGATCAGTATTGACAAGAGCCATTACTTCCTGAATGTGGGCAGTGTCTTTTATCCTACCTTTCATCTGCTTTGTTTGTTTGTTTGTTTTTTATTTGTCTTTCCCAGGCCTACTTTACACCACATATACCAGGGCTTCTGTAGTCTCTGATAGGAAACTGGAATTAGCAGCTAAGACAGCTGGAAGATCAGGCCCTCACTACTGATAAGAGCCCTCTTACACAGGTCACGTGGATGTTTGAAAACCAGTCATTATATGAGAAAAACAAGGAAACTGAAACTTCCCAGAAAATAAACAAAAAATATCCTCCCTTTCTCTCTGTAACCCTGGTGGCAGACACTGGTTCTTGCTACAATGAGGAAAAATAAAATAAGTTTCTCTTTTTGTGAACATGACAAAATGTGAATAGCCAGTAGAGAAGTTGACTGGTGGCGTTCTGTTTTTTTTTTTTTTAGATTATTCATAGTAGATTACTGGGTTTATCTTCCCCACTCAGACCTCTGTCACCTATCTTTAAGAAACTCAGCTGATATCAAACTGCTCACGCAAAGATCTCTAACAAAGGGACCTGAGAAGCTGCTTGGGTGCCATTCTCTAGTGCAGTGGTTCTCAACCTTCCTAATGCCGCGACCCTCTAATACAGCTCCTCATGGTGTGGTGACCCCCAACCATAAAATTATTTTCATTGCTACTTCATAACTGTAATTTTGCTACTGTTATGAATCATAATGTAAACATCTGATATGTGTTTTCTGATGGTCTTAGGTGACCCCTGTGAAAGGGTCGTTCGACCCCCAAAGGGGTCGCGACCCACAGGTTGAGAACCGCTGCTCTAGTGTCTATCAGATCCCCACCACATCCATCTCAACCTCAAACTCACTCTAATTTCCTCCTTTCTTAAATTCACAGGTGATGATTCACTCACTCTCTGTGTTCACCACCAAATGTTCATTGAGCACCAACTGTTCACCAAGCACAAGCTTGTGGTATAAAGACACATATGTTCTAAACTCAAAAACTCATAGTTTAGGAAGGGGACAGATAATCATAGTACAATGTGTCAGCACTGTAATATGCAAAGGGGTGGGGATGGAAGGTGGGAATGCAAAGGAAGAAGGGGTCCTACTGTGGAGGAGAGGCATCTAGCTGACTTTTGTTGAAGTGGGGGGGCTGGTGAAGGTAGGCTTTCTGAAATGGATATTATAAGCTGTTTATTGAAGAAAAGTAGGAGTGAGCCAGGCTGTGAAGGGGTGTTTCTGACACAAAATGTCCCCAAGATGGGTCCATTGCTTGGAACCCAGGGAAATAACCACAAGCAACCAGAGCCTCTTACTTTTCAGCACAAAAACCCCCCTTTGGATAAAGGAGTATAATTCACACATCTCAGGATCTCCCTTCCAGGGTGTGCCTAGGAGGAAGTGTGATTTGGAAAGTCCAAGAGGTCTAAGATGTAGAGGCCTTTGGGGGCAGGAGTTCAGCTTGGATTCTCTGATGCCTACTTGTAAGTTAATGGAATATTTGTGACTATATATTAAGCTTAAAGTCTCTTAATACAAAGGTCTCCTAGTATTTGGGTTCACCTTGACCTTGAAGTGGTCAGAGGCTCCAGGTGGAATCTTTCCAAGCCACTGGTGTGCATGTCAGGCACATCACACAGCCACCTTGTGCACCTCAGCTGGGCCTGTTGGCCAAGAGCCACCTTCTGAATCATGGCCACTGGCATGAGTGGTGCTGGGCAGCTCCTAAGGAGATTAAATTGTATTAGCTCTATAGAAAGGACAGCTGGTGAGCATTTCCTGGTAAATCAAGCTCAGCACCAGAATTCGACTGAGTTATCTCTTCAAATAATATTTAGGAAATGCCCGCTGTTTGCCCAGCACCTGGTTCATTTTGCCTTCTATCAGAGGTCTTAATTTTTAGGTGATCAAGAGGTGTGTCTGTTTCTCTAACCCCTTCTACGTGAGACTATTTCCCAGCAGGAAAGTGAAACAAAATGTGCTTTCCTTGTATATAAGTAGACAACTTTCTGTGAATTCACATCACTTTTTTTATCTGGTTTGATTTGAGACCCCCACAAGGTTTGTGAGCTAATTGACGAGGATGAGATTTATAACCTGAAACTACGGACAGAATTTTTCTCCATGCAAAGCAAATACCTCAAAAAAGGAATGGAGAGAGTAGTGGTCACTCATCTATCCCGGTCATATTATCAGAATAGAGCTGAAAATCACTCAATAGAAAACAGAAATTTTTTTCTGAGACTGCAGATGCACAGTGCCAGTAAAGAAACTGAACATTTCAACTCAACACCCAAATTTTTCTTCAGAACCAGATACTCTGTATCTCAGAGAAGTATATGGATTTTGTAATTTGACTGGAGCTAAGTCTACTACCATTGCTTTGAACCATGTTGCCACCTCAGCCGTCTGATCCAGAATAATCTACACACACTCTGGAAGCTTTGAGAGTCCTAAAGCTTGCACCACTCTTTCTAAATGATGATCCTCCTTAAGTTACTATAAAATCCCATGACCAGAAACATTCCTGCTGGTAGATTAGAACCAAACCTCACCTGGACAGTAAGCTTCTCGAATTGCCCTGAGGTCCCTACCACTCATTTACAAAAGCCTTAGATGGTTATGGTTGCTTCAAGTCATACCACCAAAGGTGGCTGAGCTGCTTGTTACAATAATTTGAAAAAATATGCTGATCATCAGCTCTGTTCATCAATGTGTCAGGCCCTGAGGAGATAAAAACTGAGTCCCAGAGTCCTGCTTCAGTCAGTGAGCACAAACTAGTAACAGTATCATTGTTGTTCCTCAGCTACTCCCTGGTTGCATGGACTGTGCCCAGCCTATGATAAAACAACTGAGAATAGCACGGAGTCTGGAAGAATCTGATATAAGGCTTCACAGAATAAACCTAGATGGTCTTGAAGAGTCTGGACAGAGACAGAGCCACTTGGACAGAGGTTAGTTATCATTTACTCTTAACAAAATCAAGAGATTAAAGGCTAGCGTCCAAGAACATTTTAGGTAGAATACATCGATAGGTAGGATGGAGCTATTTCTCTTTCAAGATTCACTGCATTCCTGCTAGTACCCCAAGTCTGGCTGGGCTCTTACAGGAAGCACTCACCTAGCAGCTCTGACCATCATATATTGATTCTGGACAAGTCTGTATCCAGATCCCAACAAAAGTCTTCCTGCCCACAGGCAGGAATTGCTAGGAAATCAGTCCTTTTGAGGGAACTTCCCTTAACAGTTGTATTTGCAGAATTTGTTCATGGGATTGTAAATATGCACACACGTGCACACACACACACACACACACAGACGTAATTAATTTTTGACACCAATCAGCTGCAGAAGACCACCATTGTTATTCCAACCTAGTCACCAGATAAATCATCCTTACTGCAGTTCTTTGCCCTTGAGATTGTCATTAGTTACCTGTTTTCCTTTTTCCCTTCCTTCCTCGCTCCCTCCCTTCTACCCTCCCTATGAGGTTAAGAAAATAAAGATAATAACAGTGAAAATCTAGAGAGCCTTGATAAGCTTCCTGCAGAATGCTTTAGAAATAAAAGACATTGATACTATTTCCCCCCTGTAATTGAAAACTCCTTAAAGAAGACCTCACACTTGTACATGAGGCAAAAAGCCAGAAAACAAAACTGTCTAGAGGAGATGGAGTGGGGGGCTTGGGAGATCAGAGGCCTTTCTCTGAAAGCCCCCTCCTTCCCTTTCCCAGTACTTCCCACCTAGTTAATTGTGCTCTGGAGGTAGGTCGCTCTCCGCCCCACTCCCAGCTTCAGTTTCTCCAGGGGCTCATTGAGGACACGTTGGAGACCACACCCCAATGTGTCTGCAAGCCGCTGATTTTACATTTCTTGCCCATTAGTCATGAGATGCTCCCCTTGTCTATTCAGAGCATTTCTGTATAAATCTTTTCACTTTGCCCTTTCCTCTGCAAGCAGAGATTTCTTCTCCAAGGAATAACCCCTTCTATTCTCTCTTTTCCCCTGACTGCGTGCGGTCTCTAGCTAATCCTCGTTTTGCCTGCATTACAAAGTCAATCCCTCATTTAGGCATTCCTTTATTGGCTCGGTTTGCCAGAAAGGCTTTTAAGAGAGCAGAGGAGCTGCGTGGATAGAGAGGCACAGAATTCTACCTACCGCCACTTTTTGCCTTCTTTCCCAGGCTTTCTCTTCAGCCACGGCTCTTGCAAGACCTCAGCGCCAGTCTCTGCACAGCTCCAGCCTCCTTTAAATTTCAAGGCAGAGGGTGCGATCGCTGGCCCCTGGTAGGCGGGTTTCTCTGCAGCAGGAGGATGTCCAGTGGACAGGGCCATGAGGGAGGCAAACTGGGGCGGGCCTGTTTTTATAAAGAGGGGGAGGAAGTTCAGGATGGAAGCTGCACAGCCCATCCTGGCTTTGGGCCAGCCTGATTATTCATGGTCCTGACGTCATCGAATCAGTAATTTGGGAGTAGTATGAGACGTAAAGAGTCATCTTTCTTTAGAATGCTCGTCTCAGTGACTTAAAAGGGACCCTCAGGATCAGCTGACTCTAAGTTCCTGTCATCAAGAGACCTTTTCACAATTTTAAACAAATATACACTGAGGAGACTTAGGGATTCTCCTGGAATCTCCAGCAGCAACCCTGCCCCTCTGGACACAGAGGTTGGAAGGACTGGACAGGTGGACCAGCTGCCCTCCAGGCAGAGGAAATGCTAGGGTTGGAGCATTTGGGGGAAGGGTGACAGGGCTCAACTGCTCACCTGCAGTGGAACATGCCCCAGCCTGGAATCTGCTTCATCAGGCACCTGCCCTGCCACTCCCCAGCTCTGCATCACGGGGAAAATCATTTCCCTTCTCTATAAAGTGAATCGGGGGTCACTGAAATCCTTTCAGCTCCAGCATTCCCTGAGTGGGGCTGTAAGATAAAGCGTGTGGGGGAAATGAGCCAACACTCTGCCTACACTGTTCTTTTGCCCAGTTTTGCCTGAAATTCTATTGCTGCCACTAAACCCTTAAATGGACAGAAGCTTTTCAGTGTGCTACAGATTGCTCTTAAATGTAAATGCTTCTGGAAGTGGACAACCTGTTTGACTTGTTAACACCTTACAGATGACTGATAAAGGAAAGCACCACAGTATAGGGAAAAGGCTTAGGCTTAAATTAGCTCTGCCAGTAATGAGGGGTGTGAGCTCAGTCAGGTTTCTCAGTTATGCTGAACTTTAGCATCTGTGGGTCACATGAAAATTAGAGACAATGTACCTAAGATCTCTGGCCGATCACCGGGCTCAGTATTTGTTATTATTGGTTGCTGTCTAGCTGAGATAGGCATTGTGAAAGTGAGAGAGAAATAAGAGAAAGGATACCAGGAAAAGGGACAGGGGGATGGCAGAGAAATTTGTGGGATAACCAGGCATTCTCCAAAAATCTGGAGATGCCAAATCTCATATATTGTGATCCTAAATATGTTCATATTTGTCAAGCAGTGAAAGCTGATTTTGAGATTGGAAAATAAGGTGGTTGTGGGCAAGGTCAAGCTGTTTTTCCATATTTTTACCAAGTCTTAGCTCTGCCAATGGCTGTTATTAGAAAAGGGGTTATGGGGACCGAGTTAGCTACAGGGCATTGGAGATAGGACATCAGACAAGCTGCAGCAGAGCGTGGTGGCCCTGTCCCATGAAGTCAGAGCCGTGTCTACTTTCCTGTGATGTGATATGCCATGATACCATGGGGCAGAGATTTTTTTCCTGGCATTTTGGTTCAGCAGGGGTGGAGGGATGGTGGTAATGAGACTTTAACTTCAACTCCTGGAGAGGATGATTTGCTCCTAAACGATCTTACTTAAATCATTAGGTCATGTATATATAGACTGTGGTCTGAGTATTGGCTCCTAAAGTCTGGGCAGTGACTATTCCAGGGGACAGGATGTGATCAAGGAAAGGGGTGGGAAGAGTCCTTCCCCATCACCTGTAGGGAAGCCTACCATTCCACCTCCAGAAACTCCCTCAAGATTTTAGCTCCCAGTTAAAATGCAAATTTGATCAGCTAACCTTGGAAGTAGTCTCCAGTAGGGAGAAGCTGTCTATTGCCCCGTGCCTCCAGGCCTGCAATGGGATGAGGGGAAGCCTGGACTCTTGAGAAATAGAGGGGTGGAGCAAGAGCAAGAGCTTGAGAGGACCAGGTTTTTAGGTCACCAACAGGTGCCCCTGAGCAATGACTCAGATCAGTTAGCATCCTGGTTCTAGGCTCTGGGGCCGTTGTGTTCCTACTAAGTATGAGATTGTTTTTCCTTTTGCAGACTCAGGGGACTCCTGGGGAAGCCTGAGAGGGAGGAGGTAGGTGTAGGGAGGTTGATAATAACACAATGGAAGCCTTGATTTTAGTCAAGGGTATTACTGTGGGGGAAAATAAATGAAAATAAATATTGGTGAAATCACATCCTGGGATAATTGTTTCAAAGCACTTTGCTTTCAAGGAAGAGAAATAAAATCCAGCCCCAGATAGCGTGGGGACAAAGTGGGCACAGAACAACTGGAAGCAAGTATTCTCACAGAGCTTTCCCAGCCTGGCACTGTTTCTGTGGTGGGGCCCCTCCCCTGCAGAATGCCTGAGTCATCATCAGGGGGCCCCTTATCAGCGGAGTGGACGCAGGGATGCAGCAGGAGAACAAAGACGCACTGAGGCCCCAGTCAGGTCAGTAAGAAGTGATGTGATGTCTGTGAAAACTCAAGCGAAAAGAGATGGCCAAGAGTCAGTGCTGCGGCCTGGGTTCGATTCCCATCCAGGGAGCTACCCACATATCAAAAAGCAAAAAAAAAAAAAAGAAAAAAAAAGAAAAAAAAGAGATAGCCAAGAGGCTTATGATAGAGCATTTGGGGACCAGAAGACAGAAATTTTGCGTACAGTCTAAGAAGGTTTAATTTTGGTAGCCATTGGGTTTTTCAGGGACTGGGGTAAATAGTACAATGGGTTTGAAGTTGTGTTACTGTGGCATGCACTGTCTAGGCCTTCATCCAGACTAGACACTCTCAAGTTGGCCAGCTGTACCAGTGACCTGAATTCCACACAGACACCAAGAAACAACATTTCTTGTGTTTTTTCAGGCTGAGTGCCTAGAAAGTGCCCTTAAATACGGTTGTTCCCTTTTTTTTTTTTTTTTTTTTTTTTTTTGCTTTTTGGTATGTGGGTAGCTCCCTGGCTGGGAATCGAACCGAGGCTGCAGTGCTGACAGCGCCAGCGCCAAAGCCTTAAGCCACTACACCATCAGGGAAGTCCCTATGGTTGTTCTTAAGAATCATTCACCAGGCCATATGGGAGTTCTTTGTACTATTTTTGCAACCCTTCTGCAAGTTTGAAATTACTTCAAAATAAAAAGGTAAAAACTGGGTTATTCTCTTGGAGTAGTAATTCTACTTCTGAATATTTAGCCCAATGAAATAAAAATTTTAAATTTTCACCCCTATAAGAAACCATCTATACAAAACATTATTTTGACTATCGAAAAACTAAAAATAACATATGTCTAAAAATAGGGGAATAGTACTATATAATGTCAGTATAATGCAATATTGTGTAGCCATTATGATTGATAATATAAAAATTAGTCATAAATTACCTTACCCAAAAGAAGTGAAAATCAAATTATATATAAACTATGTAGACTGCACACAAGTGCATACACACACACACACACACACACACACACACACAGATTGGAAGAGAAAATCAAGTGTTGGAGTGCTGGAAGTTTGGGGGCATGTTTTTCAATTCTTTCTTGATACTTTTAAATTGCTTTAGTTAAAAGAGACTTACTGACTCCACACTGGATCCAGGCTCGTCAGAATGTGTTCAGCAGTTTCTCTTTGACACAGGCAGTAGAAGGGCAGGTTTGTCTACGATAACATGTCAGAAAGTTAGGAATTTTCCTAAATTTATTGTAGATTTCCATGAACTTATTTAAACTTTTCTTGAATACATCTCATTTTCAATCAGTTGCATCATGGAGGAAATTGAATTTCTCAGGGTGGCTTTCAGATTCTCTCTCTAAAACAGAACTTCCTGGGCTTCCTACTCATAAATCTACTTCTTTTGAAATTGGAGGCAAAACCCCTTGGTTTTGATCTTTCAGGAGTAAATAAAAAGAGTTCACCTTTGCTCGCTCCCCGCTCCCCGGTAAGCGTTGTATCTGGTAGAGAAACCTGTGGCTGTAAGTCAGGAAGTTTCCCTTTTTTTCTCCGAAATTAGTTGCAGGACTATAGGCCAGATTGCCTTGTGATTTAGCTTCCTTGTGTTTCAGAGGATTATTATTTGGCTTCAAAGGGAAAGAAAATGCTTTGAAACAAATGATATGGTATTGGTGATTAAATAAGCTGTTTTATAAACATGTTTTTGCAGCTTTGTCCCTTTCTTATATCTATCCTCAAATGGAAGCCCTTTATAGGAGAAAACCTCTCACCCATTTTTTTTTAGAGATGTCAAAAGGGACCTTAAAGAGCATCTACCTCAGATTTTCTCACTGTTTTCTTTGCAGTATTATTGCCACACACACGGGGGGGGGGGGGAATCAATGTTAATAATATTTTCTTTTATAAATATTACCACACAGTTCTTTTAAAAATGCTACCACGATAAATGCAAGATAATTATGGATGGACAGTGCAGGGAGGGGGGCGAAAAGGTGTATGGAAAAAATACATTCTGCTCAATTTTTCTGTAAACCTAAAACTTTCCTTAAAAAAAACTATTAATTTAAAAAATATTTACTTGAAATGCAAAATAAAGCCACTTCTGATATAAAATTATATTATATTTATGCATACATGTTATACATCACAATTCTATTTTTCAGGGGCTTTTATTGTTTGTTTTGCACAGATCAGTTGATCTGTGAAACCATGCACTTCCATCTACTTAGATGCAGGCATATCCTATCTAATCAATATCTATGGGTATTCTATCAGCATCTTATTTTAAAGGTGTCTGTGGTCAATTATGTTTAGGAAAATTGAGCACTTCTAATTCCTTAACTTTGAACTTGAAGATAATGACCAGTGATTGCCCCAAGTCACAGTATAGGTGCTACTGAGCCAGTGCTGGAACTCTAGTCTCCTCTGCTTCTGTAAGCCCTTGTCCTACTGCACTTGGTGCCACCACACCTGTAGCCTCAGGTGAAGTGCTTGAAGTTCTTGATTTGTTGATTTGCTTCCTCTCAGCCTTTGTTGTTTTTATTTTATTATTTGTTTTTTGATTGTTTTTTTGTCTTTGTTTTTGGTTTTTTTCTTTTTTGCTTTAAAATAGTGACGGCAACAATAACCAAAATCCTGTGGACCCAGATCACCCAGTCAGTTTTGCCCCTGCACTGACCCGAAAGTGTTAGGACCATGCTGTGTCTGAGAGCGGCTCCATAGAGAGAGCAGCCAAAGCCCTCCTCATCTCAGCAATGAGATCATCCCCAATGTGGTAGGCGGATCCTGAGTGCCATGCTGAATTACGCAGTAGAGGCGATCGCTGGGGAACTACACATTTTCAGGGTGACAGGAACTTACTGTTTACACTGGACCCACCTTCCCAGTCCAGTATCACAGGACTCCCTGCTCTGGAGGCCTTCTTTCTGAGTCAAACATTTTTGCCCAGTGAATACAATTGTGTAGCTTTCCACAGACCCCTGTCCTCCACCCCAGGGAGTGATGCATATTTTATGAGATACACTTTTACCTCATCCTGACTGAATTGTACATTTTTTCCCTCCATATGGAGTTTGCACCAATCCGATCAAAGCTGGGATCATTTTTTTCTCAGTCTTCTTTTATCTATGGGGCACAGGGTTTCCTGTTTGATTTTAGATTGATGACTTTAATCAAATTCCAAATGTCACTTGTCCTATCTCACTGTGTTGGTTTAGGAGTGGCTCAGTCCACAGCTTTTATTAGAATCTGAGGGAAGCTGCCAGACTCAGAGCACTGAATGAGCTCTTGTTGATTTGAATAATCTGATTTACCCTCCAATTTAAAAGAAAGATCTTTGTGAGCATTGACTTATTCACCCATTCTCAAGTTAGTATCGTATGTTTGAGTTGAGTATGGAGATTACTTCAGAATATGAAGGAATACATCAGGTTACAAAACACTATGATGCCAACTTGAAAAAACAAAACATTAACAGCAAAGGAGAAGTTGTGGTTGAAGATTTGAAAAGTAATTGCTCTAAAATAGTATTTGAAACCAAGGAAATAGGTGAACCCCTCAGTAGAGAATGTTGATAAGTTCTGAACCTCGGCTTTACATGAGGGAATAAGAGTTTCTTGCATGTCTGTAGGCACTGTGGTAATGGATCACTGAGTCCAGGCTCGGGAGAGGTGGTGCTGAAGAGCAGAAGAGATTCAAGGACCAGGCGGAGGGACCTGGGAAGACGATGGGAGTAGCATGAAGGTGGGAAGCAAGGAATGTTTATTAGGAAAGTGAAAGGTAATCTGCATCTTCTTGGAAGGAAGAAATTATTCCTGAAGGGTGGGACCGATGGTGTGGCCCTCCATGTCACCACACCACAGCTAATACCTAGAGGATGATCGCTATTTGGAGAGAAGCCAAAGAAAGAAAGACTTTAAACCAAGAGAAACCAGATGCTGCCAGTGTGAGCCTACCTTGCAGACGTCATGTGCTTTGGTCTTTTACAAAGCTCTTTCATGTACACGATAGCATCTGTTCTTCACAAAATGTAGTATCCTATGAGAGGGACAGAGAAGATGTTATACCCAATTCACAGGCCTGAAACTGAGACCCAGAGAGGACTTGCCTGTGGCCATACAACAGCTCACTAGTACAGGAGGGAGCCCAATAAAGTCAACCAAAATAAATCTGGGCTCTAGCCGGGGCATCACCCATAAGAAATGCTCTCCTCTTTTCAGCCACTTGTCAGTGGGCAATTAGAGAACCCAACCTCAGCTCTAATAGGAGGCAACTCAAGTGAGGATTAAGTTTGTTGATGTTTTTGTCTGTCTTGCTACTAGCAGAACCCACACCACATCAGAAACAGACTCTCATGGCTTGTTGGCCAGAAGGGATCCTGTTGTGGTAGGCTCACATGCCAAGTGGCTTCCTGTAACAGACACTGCCCATGTCCTCTTCATGTGCTCAAGGCAGAACTGTTCAGCTTGGTTCTTGTCTGCACAGATTGTTCTGAGACTGCATGCATATCATGCTTCCTCCTGCTTCTCTCCCTCACTAATGGGAGTAGAAGACTCCTTCCCTGAGTCCTGTCACTGCCCCCAGTTGGGAACCCCCAGGAACTGTTGGTCTGAAATGGCCACTGCCTCCTGGTCAGGGGGAGGTCATCTCTGCAAAGAAGCTGCAGCTGCAGCAGAGCTTTGCTGCCACCTCCCCCCACCTGCCTCCACCCTATTGGGCCTGGGACAGATCACTCTTTTTCCATCCCCAGAGATGCCAAAGGCGTGCCCTCGCCAGAGTCATTAAAGTCGCCCCTGTAGATGTGACGTCCCCCTGAGCTGTGAGCCCCACAGTGGTGGCAGTTCCTTTTGGCTTGTGCTCAGCAAGCAGCCAGGATGTGGAAACCAGAGGATGCTGGGCCCCACCCTGGGGAGCAGCCCTGCCTGCCACCGTGGGGCCAGGCTGGGGAAGCCACTTTTCAGCTGAGAGGCAGCAGAAGGCAGGTGGGATGAACTGGCTGACATCTGGAACACGTCTGCCCAAAGGCTCTGACAGCTTGTGTTAACACTGATAAGGTCCAGAGGTCAAGCCAGTTTCCTCCTCTGTAGAAGGGAAATGAAATCTGCCACTACCTACTTGCAGAGGGGTTTTGGAGGGCCCAGTGATAGTGGGACATTGCTATGCAAGCATTAGTTAAAGTACTGTTCCCTGTGAAGTGCCTTCATAAAGAGTATAGACCAGAAAGGAGAGGGAGGGGCAGGGAAGGTGGGGAAGGAAGCACAGCTACCTCTGCACACTACCCCTGACAACTAAACTTCATGAGATTTTCTTCAGGCTACCCTGGGATCATCCAGCCATGTAGGTGGGGTTGACAGTCCTGGCAGTGGACAGCGCAGGGAGCACAGGGTTAGAAAGGCTACCTGGCACCATCTCCCTTAAGCACTTCTGCCTGTCCTAAACAGGAAATGAATGGTGCCCCAGTGCTGAATTCCCATAAATGATTCAAGGTAAAACAATAAACAAAAATACATCCTAAGTGTTTCTATCCGGCTGGGAGTCAGACAAAAAGTTAAACACAATTGTTTATTAATGTACGCATGCCCTGCCATGCTGAAATGAGACCACATTTTAATCAGTGGTCTAAACTTCCTCAATTGAGGCAGAGATGTCAAAGGGCTGGGACTCCCACACACATCAGCTTGCATCATTGGAGAGAACATTTCAGGAAACCAGGAACCTACATTTTTATTTCCCAACAGTTTTAGGCCCAAGAGTGGCTTTGCCATTTGCAAACACACAGTTCTGTGATTCTGGATACTCACAGCTCTATAGTAACCCACTTCATGATACAGTAAAGAATCGTTGCCTCTGGGGTCCCGTCACTTGTTAGAAGCAACAGAGTGACTATTGATGTTCCTGTTCTCAAGGTTTCAAACATTTCACCAACTCTAGCTCTCCTGATCTGGCTATAATTTAAAAAACTATTTGTATAGTTTTATTAAAAGGAGGATCACGTTCCTCTGGAGAATATTTTTTTTTTAATTCATTTTTATTGTTAGACTTATTGGGGTGACATCTGTTAGCAAGGATTGCATAGGTTTCAGGCATACAATTCTACAGTGCATTGTCAACTTGATTACTCTGGAGAATATTAATAACCCCCTCCTACAAAGCACTTTCCATGTGCAGGCACTTCACATATATTCAGTCCTGTGAGGTAGGTGCTGTGATTGTTTCCATTTTTGCAGATGAGGAAACAAGGCACTAAGGCTAAAGTCACTTGCTCAGTGTTATATAATTAGTAAGTGACAGAACCAGGATTTAATCCAACCTGATCCAGAGTCTGCCTGTGTAACTGCAATGCAACACGGCATAGTAAGGATGTGAACTCCCAAACAAAACTCTCAGAGAAAACAGAAAGGGCATTAAAAAGGGTAGTATTTGGGGCCCAATGGTAGACAGCTGCCTGAAGTGGTGGGAAAAGGCTAGGACACTTCTATGTGCTTCTGAGGTATGGCCGCCATGGGCTGTCTTAAGCAGAGAAGGGAGTTTATTGGCCAAGGTAGTAAGCTGGCCCTGGGTCTTTGCCCACCGCCTCTCTCCTCCTCTCTGCATGATAGCTCCTTTCAGACTGTCACTCCATGCCTCCAGGGGACACAGATATTATAGTTCCAGGTTCGCATTCTTACAGCCCATTACCACAGACAGATCCTGGTGACCAGCCCTGCTGAGTCATGTATCTATCTCTATGGCTTGGGGAGTGGGACCTGTTACCAGAAGAAGCAGAAAGGGGTTCAAGGAGGACAAAAACTGTAGACACAGCATACTAGTTTTACTCAGCACTGAAATCCTTGTACCTTAGTCCCATGAATGAGAAGAGAATCTTCTACTCCCAAAGCCAAAGGTAGAACAAAGTAGATTTGCAGAATTATAAAACTAGAAGAAGACTTACATTTCACTTCATTTTGCCTACACTTTGGACTTCTCCTTCTCTGGACCCATAGGTACCCAACCAGTTGGTGGTAGAGACCAGAACTTTAGGGACTTTGACCTAGCCCAGGACTCTCTCTAAAACACTGCTCTAAAGAAATGAAATCAAAGTTAAATATGGCTACATGGTAAGAGATGCTATCTATCTAGAGAAAGGCCCACTTAAGACCCTTCACAAAAATAGGTATTAAAAGCCTCAGCCAATTTAATGCAAGAAGCTGTTATCCCTTCATGACAGACTTATTTGATCACTTGTTTTCTCTCTTTACAAAATCAGACCGCAGAACTCTTCCTCAGACAGAAGCAGGCACACACAAAATACAGTGATGTGGGTATTATTAATCCCATTTATAAACACTTATCAGGTTTCAAACCCAGACATGTTCAATGCCCCACCTCTGGCTTTCTGCACACTGCTACCCCTTGTAGGGTTCCACCCAGAGGAATCCTTTTCCCGTTGCCAGCGGGAAAGTTCAGAGAAGGCCACAATTTCTCGGAGTTGGACAGAGACTTCAACAGTTATGGGGAAGAATTTTAAACCCTGACTGGTGTGAGGAGGGGCTCTCGTTGTCAGGTCAGCAGGCTGGGAGGGCAGCAGGCCCCTCTGGGCACTGAGGCATTCTCATGCGGTTGGCTGGGAGCCAGGGAAAGCCTAGTTCCCTGAGGAGAGAAGGGAGTGCCTTTGTGTCGGAGTATTTGCCTGCTCTGCTCCAGTCATCCTGGCAGAGGTCCACCTGGAGCCTATTGCAGGGGTAACAACCCCACTGCCTTCATGCCTGAGGTCAGAAAGTGAGAGCCATTCCAGAGATTCCTGCTTAGGAGTCACCCCTGGCCCATCTCATCCCCGTGCCTAGTTTACTTGGTTGCTTAGTTGCTGAACATTCTGGTTCCTGGATTTCACCCTCTGAAGGTTGAAGTAATTCTCAGGAAGAGGTCTCCTTCCTCTTTCGTGCATGCCAAGAATTCAGTAGATGTTCAATAAATCTTTGTTGAATTAAGTAGTTAATATTGAAGTATATCATTTGTATCATTTATACAAATGTCTTTGATCTAGTTCTTCAAATTTGCTCCCTGCCAACTCCATCTGAAGCCACTTTTCCGAGGCTTGTCCTTTACAGAAGTCCGACTCATTGCTATACCAAGTATCGACTTGGATGGGCAACATGGGCGCCAACGGGGAGAGCCTCAGGCCCTTCCCCAGAGCTACTAAGTGAGAAGGGGATCCCAGGTGATCATATGCACACTTGACTTTGAGAAACACCAGAGACATGATTTTGCAACTATACCCAGAAATGGTTGCTAACACCAATTTCACTACTTAAATAACCTCTAAAATGATGTTCTTTGTATAGTCTGAGTCCAGAAAACACTACTAACCCCTCGACACACAAATTTTTCCCCATTCCCAATTCTTTCCCTTGTGTATATCTGCCCCATCCATGCTTCCAGTGACAATGGTAGTTGGCTAGTTAAGAAGGAAGTGAGAACACAAAAATTTTTAAATGACACATTTGAGGGCCAGAGCCAATTACCTCAATTCTGAAATTCCTATCTTATGTAGGCTACACATGTTCTATGTCCTATTTCTTCATTCCTTTGTCAAGCCTTTAGAGGTTTAGAGTGAAGGTAAGGTGACTTTTTCAAGGTCATATGGCTAGTAAAGTGGCAAGGGATGGGGTAAGGGGAAGAAGGTCCCCTAGTTGTACCACTGTCCCTAGAAAGACAACAGAAACCCTCTGGTCCCTGGTCCTCAGCTCAGTCAGCACACGCCTTTGCACAGAAGCAGGGTTTCTCTATTGTGGCAGGTGCTTTCTTCATGGCCACTGCTTGGGGTAGAGGAAAGAATGCCAGCTCCAGGGTCCACACAGTTGTTTTGAATCTTACTTCCATGATTTGCCGGGAGTGTGTTTTTTGGTGAGAAACATGCTCTCTGAGCCTATTCCTCATTTGTGAAACAGGGGCAATGGTCACTTTACAAATTGCCTGTGAGGCTTAGAGAAAGAATGTCCACTGAACCTTGCACAGAGCCTAGCACATAATTGGATGCCCTGAAGGAGTTGTTATCATTTCTCAGAGAGTTGCTCCCAATCACCTCCCAACAATTCCTCCTTCTATTGCCATTGTACTTAAAAACATCCATTGGATCCCCACAACCTTTGGTGGGATGTGCTCCTCCCACCTCCAGTCCGCTCCCCATCTTACCTTTCCAGCCTTCTGTCTTAAATTGCCTTTCAAGGACGGTGTGCTAAGAAATCCAAAAGTTTCATAAGAGTTCTGGTTAATTATTGGAATTAAGCCACTTAATCAACTCCTTCCCTTATGTTCACTAGGAGTTTTGGGTATTTTTACTTTTTAACCAAGAGTATTTCCTTTTTCAAAAATACCTGTACCCATTTTTCTTTTTCTTTTCCTTTTTTTTTTTTCGCTTTTTGGTATGTGGGTAGCTCCCTGGCTGGGTATCGAACCCAGGCCGCAGCACCGACAGCGCCAGCGCCAAAGCCTTAAGCCACTACACCACCGGGGAAATCCCTCATTTTTCTGTTAAAATAACCCTGCAGTTATTATTGCTAAAAATATATTTAATATTTAACCTTAAATCCATTTTAGATAATTGTCTCTAGGCAGAGGTGGCCTTTCCTTCCTACTAATAAATCCTCTCACTATTTTGCAACATAGATGACTTCACTATGTTCATTGTTCATGAGTTGTTCATTTAGTTACGGGATTTTAAACTGATAAAATTTTGGGTGTGTAGTTCTGGTTAATTTTCTATGTCCTCTGAGAAATGATAACAACTGCTTTGGGGGCACCCAATATGTGCCAGGCTCTGTGCAGGTTCAGTGAACATTCTTTCTCTAAGCGTCACAGCCACTCTGCAAAGTGATGTAAGTTTTGGCATTTACTAACTTTTATGATTGGTTTGATTGTCATTTTCTTTTATCACATTTTTTAAATCCCCAGCGTTTTTTCACTTTTGTGAGTGAACACAAATGCTTTAGGAAATATTAAGCACAGTTTAACTAGGCTTAGGAAAGGATTAGGGTGAGTTCAGAGGTTTCAGTTTTTCCACAAACCATCCCCAAGTAAACTGAGCACTTGGCTTAAGTTACAATTGGTTGCATCCAAGTATACCTTTCAGTTTGCTTACTATATTCTGACATTTCCTCTCGCTAAGTTCCAATAAAATGTATCATATTATAAACTTACAGATTTTTTTCATTGAAGATATATACAGAAAGGATAATCAATTGATGTTAAAATCATTACGTGAAAGATTATTAGTGAATAGAATATTTTCATGGCAATGAAATATAATCCATAGATTAATTATGAATTGCAAAGAGAAAACGTACCTTTATAATTGAATGATCTGGTGGTCACCACTTTAACTGTGTGATCAAAATTAGCTTCACAAATAGTGCAACCACCTGACCTCCTAACATGATGCAAAAAGCACAGAATATCACTGATATAGTATTTCTTGTCCAAAATGTTTAACCTGTGTCTAATCAAGGCCATAAACCTAACTTTCAGTTCTCAGGAAGTACAGGGGAGGGAGATGAGTTAAATGACATCAAGAGACCAATTAGACAAATCTAGACAAAACCAGGTCATGTAACATTCCACAAAAAAATTGCTCTGGACTCATCATAAGTCAAGGTCATTGAGGGAAAAAAAAGGGGTGGGAGTACTGCTGGACTAAAAGAGACTGAAGACCATAACAAGAAATTACAAGGACAACATGGGAACTTTCAATATGGATTGTACATAGGTGCTATTATAGAATGATTAGGGGTTTTTTGGTGTGATAATAGTACTACAGTTATATAGGAGATTGTCCTTCTTCATAGAAGATTACTGTTAAAATATTTAAGGATGGCCTGTCATCCTGTCATAATGTCTACAACTTACTTTCAAATGACATAACAAAACATAAATTATGTAACTGTATCTATTAATATCTATCTATCTAGCTCTCTGTCTACCTACTTACCTACCTAGAGAGATAGAGACAGAGAGAATTTGAGAGAGAGAGAAAGAGAGCGAGAGAGAGCACACAAATATGGCAAAATGTTAGCAATTGTTTAATCTGGGTGGAAAGTATATGAATTTTTATTGTGTCATTCCTTCAACTTTCTTGTATGTTTGAAATACACCCCCCCCCAAAAAAAAAGACAAAAATAAAGTATCTCCATTTAAATTTCAACTGAGTTATCCACAGTTTAGTTGAATTTTATCTTCCCTTTTAAATCTTAGATATGCTTTACACTGGGGACGTATTTATTAAGGTCAATTATGTGAAATCAATTGCTAAGATAAAACTCACCATTCTAAGAATACCTTAGTCAAATCTTCATTTATTACTTGATTTAAAAAAAAAAAAAACATTACTGATGATTCCATGCAGATATATGGTCAAATAAAATGTGGTGAGGTGTGGTGCTCTTGGTGCTACAACCTTTCAGTTTTCGGTAAACCAGAGAGAGGCCCTTCTTGTGGGTGTGCTGATGCTTGCACATGCAATTCTGATGACAACTAGCAATAAAGCTAGGCTCAACCTTTATGTTTATGTGCCCATAAAAGTCCCTCTGGGCATTTCCATAACCTAGCTTTAATATAAGCTAAATTAACTTAGGAAGTTTTTGGGTGCAATATCTGTATTATAGTATAAAATCAGGTAATTTATGTAAGTGTAGAGCCAAAGTAAAAATTCTATAGGGTACATTGGTAATTTTAACATTATTTATACCTAAATTTTTGTCTTTTAATACACGATAAAAGCTACTGCTATTATATGTACTAACCTTACTTTAGAAGTCTAACAAGATATTAAAAATAATAGGGTAAGGCAATTCAAGGAGGCAGAAAGATTTTCAGGAAACTAATTAAATTAATTTAATTTTATATTTATTTTTAGTTTATACTTAACTAATTCACATGCAATTTTACCTATTGTTTATGATAAAATAAGAATTTATATTTTATTTTCTATCTCACAAATATTAAGTAAATAGATTTATAGATTACATGCTGTTAGTTCTGAGACTATGTTTAGGTTTTTATGGTCTTATCTGGATTATCGCATTATACCATGTGATCTGAGTGATGTTAAGCAGCACCATTATAATTTATATGCATTTCTGTGTGTGTAAGTTATATTAAAACAAAATAAAACAAAAGATATCCAACTGATGAAACCACAGATATGTATGACCATGGACCAATTAGTCATCAATTCATTGTCATAATGTTTTATTTAAGAGGAATTAAGGGCAATTTTAGGTAATATACTCTTGAAGAAAGAGCTGGATACCAGATATATATAGTTCAGCTTAGAAACAGTTTTGAACAATGCGGCAGAGCCAAGAAGAAGAATCTTTTCCAACATTTCTGCTGCTTTTTGACAAGTTTGCTGATCAAGGAAAAAAAGTAGAGATGATATACATGGTGATAAGGCCTACAAATAGTATGGGATTTGTCCCATCAAAAATGTAATGTACCTTGTCTTTTAAAAAAGCTACTTAAGCAAATATGGCAGAATATTAACATCTATTTTTAAATTAGTGATGGATATGTGGTTGTCTGTTACATTATTTTCACTACTTTCCTAAAGGTTGAAGTATTTCATAATTTATAATTTTAAAATATATTAGAAAAAGCACTCAATTAATATGAGGCTATCAATTTCTAAAGATGACATAATAAAAAGGAAAAATGAGAATAGGCCTCCTGTCTTGCAAATGTTTTGTTCATCGGTAAAGCTGTGATTAACAGAACCAAGATTCATGAATAAAATTTCTTCGAAAAAGTCATGTGTCCAGATGTAAAGGATTTTAAAGTACATTTGGCTGAATTCCAATTGGTATTATTATTATTACTCCCAGCAGGCAAAAAGTTAAAAAAACAACAATTTTAAAAATGCTTTAAAAATATACTTTACTTTTTTAGAGCAGTTTTAGGTTCACAGCAAAATTGAGCTGAAGGTATAGAAAGTTCCCTTATAAGGTCTGACAGTTAAGTTCACGAACTCATCCTAGAAAAAGTGCTGCATATCTCATTGCTGAATATCACTATGGTCACCTTCGAAGTACTCCCCTTGGGAAATTTTACACCGATGCCAGCACCTAGTCCACCCCTCAAAGCAACTTTGGAACTCTTTTTCTGAAATGGACATTGCAACTGTCGTCGTATGATACTTGATGTCCTGAATATCATCAAAATACCATCCTTTCAATATTTCCTTTATCTTTGGATAAAGAAAAAAGTCTTTGGGGCTCAGATCAGATGAGTAGGGCAAGTGTTCCAATACAGTTATTTGTTTACTGGCTAAAAACTCCCTCACAGACAGTGGCATGTGAGCTGGTGCATTGTCATGAGATGTTAGCAAAAAGTTCAGGTGATTTTCATCTAACTTTTTCACACAGCCTTTTCAGCATTTCCAAAATATTAAACTTGGTTGATTGTCCAGTTGGTACAAATTCATAATAAACAATCCCCCTGGTATCCAGAAAGTTTAGCAACATCATTTTGACTCTTGATTTGAACTGACAGAACATTTTTAGTTGTGGAGAATTGGCTGACTTGCATTGTGCACTTTGACACTTTGTTTCAGCTTTGTATTGGTAAATGTATGTTTCATCATCAGTGAAAATACAGCCCAAAAGATCACCTTGCCTCTCCAAAAGTTCTTGGCAAACTTCGACTCTCCTTTGCTTTTGTTTATTGGTGAGCTCCTTTGAGACCATTTTTGCACACACTTTTCTCATGTCAAGAGTTTCAGTTATGATTTTCCTATTTCTCTATTGATGTTTACTTGGTCTGCTATGCTTCTCACAATTAGCTGACAATTTTGATGCACAATTTGATGAATTTTTGCAATGTTTTCATCAGTTCAGCTTGTTACTGGCCACCCTGACTTCTCTTCATCAGTGATGCTTTCTCTCCTCTCAGAAAAATGTTTAATCCATTTGTACACTGCTGTTTTCTTCATGGCATTATCTCCATTATAAACTTGAACTAACATGTCCCTGATTTCACTTTCACTCTTGCTCAGTTTAACAAGAAAGTTAATGTTTATTCATTGCTCTAATTCAAGCTATGACATTCTCTAGACAGCACACAAAAACATGCAACAACAATAATGAACGCCACTCAGCAAGACACCGCCACATGTTGGCACGAACACAGCTGTGAGACACAGATACACCAAGGTTATGACACCTTACTGAGTTGTTTGTACAGTGCTACCAACATAAGCTCACAGTGGCAAATTTGCAAACTTAATTGTCAGGCGTTGTATGCTCCCTCATACCCATGCTAGCATAGCCTCCCTCCACCATCAATATCTCCCATCAGAATGGTATATTTGTTACAATTAATGAACCTACACTGACATCATTACTGCCCAAAATCTATTGCTTGCATTAGGGTTCAGTCTTGGTTTACTTGCTACATTCTATGAGTTTAGACAAATATATTTACCATTATACTATTATTCAGAATAGTTTCCCTGCCCTAAAAATTATTTGTGCTCCTACTCATTTCTCCCTCCCCCCCAGCCCCTGACAACAAATGACCTTTTATTGTCACCATATTTTGCCTTTTTCAGAATGTCATATAGTTGGAATCCTACAGTATATCAGTCTTTTCAGATTGACTTCTTTCACTTGGTAATATGCCTTCAATGTTCCTCCATCACCTTTCATACCTTAAGAGCTCATTTCTTTTTAGTGCTAAATAAATTTCCATTGTTTGGGTGTATCGCAGTTTATCCATTTACCTACTGAAGGCTGCTTCTAAATTTTGGAAATTATGAATAAATCTTCTGTAAATATCCAGTTGCAAGTTTTGTGTGGCTATAAGATTTCAGCTCATTTGGGTATATACCAAGCAGCATGATTGCTGGATCATATGACAGGAGTATGTTTAGTTTTATAAGAAACTGCCAAACCCTCTTCTAAGGAGGCTGTACCATTTTGCATTCCCACAAGCAATGAATGAGTGAATGATTTCCTGTTGCTTCACATCTTTGCCACCATTTGGTGTTGTCGGTGTTTTAGATTGGGGCATTCTAACAGGTGTGTAGTATTATCTCATTGTTTTAATTGGCAATTCCTTAATGACAGGATGTAGAGCATCTTTTTATATGCTTATTTGCCTTCTGTATATCTTCTTTTTAAGTAGGTTTGATTAATTCCAATTGGTATTATTATTCCTAGTAGGTCCAAAGTCGAAAGAGTAACTATAGTAGACTTTCAGTTAATAGGCATCCATGGAGATTGGTGCCAGATAAATGTAAGTAGACTCTCCGTTAACTGGAACTCAAGCAACCAGCAAAATCTCAAACAAGCCGGTTGGTTGAGTGCCGGTTAATGGGGAGTCTACGGTATTTTTAAAATAAAATTTTTTCAGAAAACTTAGTTTGCTGTAAGTAGTTCTGTCTGGGCTTATAAACAGAGTTATAGGGTTTAAATGTTTTGTTTTGTTTTTCATTTTTGTTTTATTTTCTCTGGGAGATACTAGATTAGATTAGTGTGAACCAACCTCGTTCTTAACTCTTGCCCTACAATGAAGTAAGGCTGTTAATGGTGGAAGATTGCCGTTGTAGAAGGCAGTCATAACCACAGACCAAACTGGGTTTGGTAATCCCAAAGTGAGTCGCCAAGTAGGGATGCTTATAAAAATTAGTTAAAAGCTTATGAACTAGAGTTAATTATAAATTTTTCAGAACCTGATTCAAACCTGACATTTTCAACAAATTATAGAAAATTGCTTGGAGGGGATGCTGTGTTTGACAACATCATTAACCAATTAATTACATGGTGTAACTTTTATGTTTTATTACCCAATAAAATGTTTGAAAATATTGTTATGAGCAATTTTATATAGCGATCATAAATGAGGGTACATTTCCTTAAGTAATTAATATTTGAGTATATATGCACTCATTTTTGAAATTTTCAGAATTAACCATGTTATTAAAAGGGCAGTAGAAATAAAGATTAGTGACATACAAATGAAATGCCATGAATCCATCCTGTCTTTCCAAGAATGTTTTATTATACTTGATAATTTTTTTCATTGAAATGAACTACAATAACTGTGAAAGAAATCTCTATTCCACAGCTGCATGCCATGGAGCAAATGTGAGTTTGGGTAAGCTCAGTGAGGAAAATTTATATCTATGCCAAGCTACCCTGGCTTGTAATTCTTTTCCAAAATTACATACAACTTTGACAACAGTAAATACTGCCATTTTCTATCAACCACAGTTAAATGACATCTATATGAAAATCACTTCAACCTGAAACTCAAAGAAGCCCCAATGTCAATGTTTCAAGATAATTCCTACAGAGTCCTATTGTCTCTGCCACAGATATGAGTCAAAGAAAGAAAGGAATCAAAGAGACCTAGAAACCTAAGACTAAGAAGTCATCCAGTTCATTTGTAAGGTCACATTTCAAGCCATTCCAAACTCATGTTAAAAACCTATACCCTTCTCGAACTGCTTATTCTATATAGTCTATATTCTTGGTGTTTTAAAAAAAATTTCCTGTTTACAAAATTAATATTTTAATGTACATGATATAAAAACTAATAAAGAGAAATGCTCTCTCTTCACCCCCAGGAAAAAAAAAAGATTAGTGACATATAACATTTAATGTTTGTAAAAAACTTTTTAATTTATTGGGGTGACATTGATTAGTAAAAATTACATAGGTCCCAAGTGTACAATTCTACATTACATCTTCTAAGTGTTGTATTATGTGTTCATCACCCAGAGTCAGTTCTCTTTTCATCACCATATATTTGTGTCCCTGTCCCTTCTCCCTCATCCCCTGCCCCCTTACCCTCAAGTAATTATTGTTATTGACTGTGTCCATGAGTTTTGTTTCTTTGTTGCTTTCAATTCTATGTTAACAAACTAAATCTCTCTATCCCTTTCCCTTATTTTACCCACTCTCCCATCCTTTCTCTCATCTTAAAGAAGTCCCTCTGGGAGTTCCCTGATGGTGTAGCGGCTTAAGGCTTTGGCGCTGGTGCTGTCAGCGCTGCTGCTGTCAGCGCTGCTGCCTGGGTTCTATTCCCAGTCAGGGAGCTACCCACATACCAAAAAGCAAGAAAAACAAACAAACAAACAAAAAAACAAACAAAAAAAAGAAGTCCCTCTAACATTCTTTGTAGTACTGGTTTGGTGGTGATGTATTTCTTTAACTTTTTCTTATCTGAGAAGCTCCTTATCTGTTCTTCAATTTTGAATACTAGCCTTGCTGGATACATTATTCTTAGTTGTAGGTCCTTGGTTTTCATCACATTGAATATTTTCTGCCAATCCCTCTGGCCTGTAATGTTTCTGGTGAGAAATCAGCTGGGAGAAGAAGGGGTGTCCCTTCATAAGTTACTACTTGCATTTCTCTTGCTGTTTTTAGAATTTTCTCTTTAACTTTTGCCATTTTAATTATGATGTGCTCAGTGGGTTCCTACTTGGGATCATCTTGTTTGGGATTCTCTGTGCATCCTCTACTCGTATGTCTATTTCCTTCACCAGGTTAGGAAATTTTTCAGTTATTATTTCTTCAAATAATTTCTTGATCCTTTGCTTTTCCTCTGTCCCTCTGGTAGACCTATGATTCTGATATTCTTCTGCTTAAAATTGTCCCAGAGGAATCTTAAACCATCCTCATTTTTCTGGATTCTATTTGTTCTAAATGGGTGTTTTCTTCTGGCTTTTCCTGCAAATCACTGTTTTGCACTTCTATTTTATCTAACTTGTTGACTATTATTCTATTCTTAATTTCAGTTAATGTAGTCATGATCTCTTTTTGGTCCTTCATAATGGATTGTAAGTCTTCTTTAATGCTTGCTATCTCTGTTGAAATTATCATTCAGTTCCTTAAGCATTTTTATAATTGTTGCTTTGAGCTCTATTTTTGATGGCTCATCTGTCCCTAGCTCTTTAATTCTCTGGTCATATTTGCAGTTTCTCTGGACTCTACTAGCTACAGTTGGTGTTTGCTGCTGAGGGGCGGGCAGAGGTTTGTGGGGGAGGGACGTTTGCAGCTTTGTTTTCTTCCTGTGGCTCCAGGGGTCGTGCAGGGAGTTTGGGCGTGATTGTACCTTTCTGTTCTCAGTTTGCCCCATGCGTGGATTCTCCCCTGAGCCTTGGGGTAAGCTGTCCTGTTTGCTGGTCTTTCAATTGTCATGGTTGTGGGCCAAGAAGCACATGCACACAGTCCCCTCTCTCTCCTGACCAGAGCATTCATGCTGCAGCTCCTCACCTCCCAGTTGCTCCGCCTCTGGGAACTGGAGTGAAGTTCGGCTGCTGCGTTTTGTGGACCTGTCTTCACCTCCTTGTGCCAAAGTGAGGTGGTTACGAAATCTCATGCCCCGCCTCTGAGCCTCCTTTCTTCTGTCCCGTGGACCCAGTGAGGCCCGGAGCACTCTGCCACCGCCTTCTTCCTTCCTCCCTCCCCAGCAGCCGAGTTCCAAGCGGGAACCTGTGCGGCAGAGCCCCTGCTCTTCTCCTATTTCTCCTTAACCCTCTGCCCGCCTGCATGCACCTTAATGCGATGCCTCGATTTCTTTCTTTCTTTCTTTCTTTTTGTGGTTCCCTGGCTGGGAATCGAACCCAGGCCGTGGCACTGAAAACGCCAAAGCCTAGCCCCTACACCACCAGGGTAACCCAATGGATTTCCTAGCTGTGTTTGTGCATTTGTAGAGGGTGAGGGCCCTTGGTTCAGGTATAGGTGTTTTTTTAGGTGTAATCTCCAGAGGATTTTTTCAGAGGTCTCTCTCATGCCACCATTTTGTTGTGTCAATCTAACATTTAATGTTTTGATAACCTATAGGTTATTACTATTATTATTATTATATTGATTATTGCTCAATGCAGGTTTGGAATGGTAATCATCTGATCTGCATTAGTAAATTTAAGACCATGGACAAGACTATACAGGCATGTAGAATAACCATTTTAAGATCACTTGATATGATTTGTGTGAATGTGTCGATAACATAGGAAAAGTGATCAAATTTATTACTATCAAAGTAGTAAATGTATTAATACTTTTTAATTTGGAATATCACCAAGTTTTTGGCTCTGCAAAACAAAAAATAACTACCCTTATCAACCCCCCCCCAAAAGTTACATAAAGTAATAGGAATTAAAAATTCTCAAAATCTTTCTTAATAAGTAAGAAGTAATGAGTTCTCTTAGTACAATCACAATCCAATTTATTTTAAATTGTATTTATAGTACTTGAAGCCAAGAATAATTTTAGGGTTAAGTTATAAGAATAGAAAAGAGATTACATATAAATTTATGTGAGCATGCTTATACATAAAAGATAGATTAGTGCAATTAAAATGGTATATACCTTTACTACGTTGTATGATAAAGATTCAATATAATTGCAAAAATATGTAATTACTAAATTTGGACCTATCTGTAGAACAGTAATGCTTGATTAAAAGAAAAGAGCATTAGTTGTAAGTGTGCTCCAATTAGATTAACAAGAGGAAAAAGGGTCGGTTTGTTAAATTAGCTGGTAGTAGTAACGTTTATGATCCTCACACAAATGTATAGTATTACTATAAATGTCCTTATAATTTGAATTACCAAATAAATAATATAGAAGTGAAACCATAAGAGATTAGAACAGCTTTTGTCCCTATATAAACCTTCATGTGCTTCATTAGTGCTGCTACTACTACTATTGCTGATAAAGATGTTTGTAATGTTTTCTTAATCTTATTATGAAAATATCCCTTATAGACAGTAGTAAAAATGGATACTCATAAATTCTTCTGCTTCCAGAAAGATCTAGTAGATGTGCGTTTCCCTATTCCTCTTGTATTAAGTACAACTAAAAATCCTGGACATTATATATAAAACAAACATAAGAAAACAGGCTGGCTAAGGACCATGAGACTCAAGGAACTATATGGTGGTGAGGTCCCTGGTTCTTCTTTTTGCTTCATATATTCCAGACTTGGAGTTGAAGAAATGAGCCACCTGAAAATGCCGATGGGTGCAGACAAAAAGAAAAAAAGAAAAAACCCTCAAGAAAATCCTGCTCTTTCTAGGCAAAGGACCAGGGAAGGGGCAGCCTATCAAAACAGAAAACTTCTGGATAACACCTCTACCCTAGGCAAACATCACAGAAAAATTGTGGCCCCACACCAGCAAAGGCTGTGGGGGAAGCTTAGACCACCACCCACCCTCCACCCACCAACAGGAATGAGGTGTTTCGTACACTTCTCACAGTGACTATTTTTTGATATACATATATACTGAATCATTATGTTGTATGCCTTAAACTAATACAGTATTATATGCCAATGATATCTCAATTTTTAAAAATGGAAGGGATAGAAGAACATGCTAAAAGACTCAAAAAGTCAGTCAGTCAAATTCATAAAATAGAAAATTCAATATTCAAATGACCTGTTTTATTTAGTAAATACATGGCTTGGGAGAAAAGATGGAAATAGGAAAATATTATCAATTTTAAAGACTTAAAAGACCTATCAACCAGACACAATATGTGAAACCTGTTTGGATCTTGTTTCGAACAAATTAATTGTAGAAAATATTTTCGGGGACAATTGGGCAATATTGAACACAGATTGGTTTTAGAGAATACTAAGAAATTATTGTTAATTTTGTTACATGTATTATAATGGTATTACAGCTATTTTTTTATGGCCTTATCTGTAGAGATACACTCTGATGCATTTATGGATGAAATTATATGGAATCATATTATGTCCAAATTTTGAACTTGCTTTGAAATAATGCACCTGGGAGTTCCCTGGTGGTGTAGCGGCTTAAGGCTTCGATGCTGGCGTTGTCAACGTTGTGGCCTGGGTTCAATTCCCAGCCAGGGAACTACCCACATACCAAAAAAAAAAAAAGAAATAATGCACCTTAAGAAAAAAAAAGAGGGGCTGGGGAGTAGATGAAAGAAAAGTGGCCAGGTGTTGATAGTGTTGAAGTTATGTGATAGGTACATGTGTATACATTATGTTGTTTTCTCTGCTTTTGTGTATGTTTGACAATTACCATAAAACACTTTTGTTTAAAAAAAAATGCTGCAAGGGGAATCTGTACTTTTACCTCTTCTTGGTTATAATGAAGTAGCACCCTGACCCCCACATTCCCTTCCATGAGTGGTGTCAGAGGCAGCAAGCTAAAACACAAAGTTTAAAAGCAATCCAGAATTCATAATGTAACACCCAAAATGTCCAGGTTTCAATTAAAAAAACATTCATTATACCAAGAGCCAGGAAGATCTCAAACTGAGTGAAAAAAAGACAATCAATAAGACTTGAGATGACAGAGATGTTAGAATTAGCTGACAAAGATTTTAAAGCAGCTATCATAAGAATGCTTTGGTGAGTGATTACAAACACATTTGAAACAAATGAAAAAAAGTCTCAGCCATTTGTGTTACAGTAGAATGGGGAATGTAAACTCTGCTTATAAGTAGTGGGTAAAAGCCATGCTGTTAATATGGGTAGGAGAAGAGAAAGAGAGTGGGTGGAACTGGTCAGTGTGGAATTCCAGCTTAGATCAGATAGTTGATTTACTTATATCAGGGGAGGGAGGCATTAAGGGCCTCAGTTTAAAGTAAGGACAATCTGGAGCATCATTCCTGTGGTTGGATTGAAGATTCTAGCATTGAAAAGCATTTAAAATTTTGAACACAGCCAATGTTGCAGCTGCTAGATGCTGTTCTTAGCAAGCCTCGTCTTATAGCAGCACTGTGCACAGAAACTAATAGGAAAACTAGAGATACAGTATTAAGGTAGATATTGTTAAGTAGATATATAAAGGAGGTAGGCCCCTATAAGAAATAATACAGGCATAATGAAAACTCTCTCCATATGTGGTTGGTAAATTAATGTGGCTAAGTTCTGTAGGGGAGTGGGGGAACACTCTAGTCTGTGCTGTTTTCCACCACCCTCTACAAAGATAACCCATTCTGCCTGGTCATTGGTCATTGTCCTCATTCCCTGCAACATTTGCTGCTGCTGCCCATAGTCCTTTCAGGGTCTGAGCTTATAAAGCCGGTGCCACCTCTGCTGATGGTGTCCCCTCATCCCTGCTGAGAGGCTCCTCCTGGTTCTTGGAGCCTCTGCTAGTAGCTTCTGATGCTCTCCAAAAGGGCTGAGAGGTACTGCGGATGTGATCCTCCCAGTCACCATTTCTACCGACTACTGAGGGCTTGCTGACAAGAGCAGATCACTCAGAATGTAGGCACAGATTTTCTGTGTTCTCAGAGCCCCAAACCATCTCTGAGGTTTTTATGTCCCACAATTCCCCTGAGTTGTGGTTAGAATTAGTAATAACTACCAATTAATGTATAAACAACAGTATAACAACTAGCACAACTTCATATAAAATTGTTTGTGCTACTGCTTGTAGCACTGCATAAGGCTACTTTGGTTTAATGCTGAGTCAGCTGTAGGACTGAGTTTAAATGGGATGGACAGTACTGACAGGAACTTGGTGTTTGCAACTGCAAGTGAGTACGGTGATGAACTGGTGCTCAAAACAGTAAAATATGAATGAACAGTCTGGGTGCTTTGGTTAATAATTTTCAGAGCATCTGTAGTTGAACACAGTATTTAGACTTTTAGAATTATATGTAATACAGGATTTTGCTCATTCTGAAAAAATTAGAATGCAGATAGAAACTGGGCTGAACTCAGATGATATAAGACTTTAATTATTGAACACATCTGGCTTCATTAGCAGTTTATCCCATTAGGGTATTCTCATCTGATTTCAAGGCTGTATGCCCTATTGTCTATATAAACTCAAAAATAAGCTTCTTACTATTTGTGGGCTATTTCTGGTAATCAGGATTTAGTTGCATAATGATAAGAAATAGCTCCAAATGAATGCTATATGGGCACTTATCATAAAATGTATTAATTATTTTATTTGTGAGTTTTGATGTTTTGATGTTTTGATGTTAAATTGTCAAAATGTGAAAATCCATGCCCACACATTTGTCACATCAGTGGGTTAATTTGAGTGGATTAATTACAGTCTTTTAATCTGACCCTAGTTGGCATAAGGTGGTTAATTTTCCTGGTCAGGAGGAGATAGTAAAACAGAATCCATTCTGTTTCATGTTCTGAAAATAAAAGAGAATGCGTCCTTGGCTACCCCAGCTCTGTGGCTGCTGGACAGGCAGTGCCTGTAACACATACAATGCCACAGCTTGTTTTGAGTAACAGGCCTGATTTAAGTATGCCAAGTTCCTATTGCTTCTTTTTATCTTCTTCACTGTGTTCCTGTGCTAGACTAACAATAATTTCAAAAAATAATTTGTAATTAATTTTATATGTTAAATTGTCAGCTATCAATAGGTTATCCAGCCACACTGGGCTGCTTCCTGTAATTGAGCCAGAAAGTAGAAGGCAATATTCAGTCACTGGACATCTAGCCTAAACAGGCTTTTGTTTAGAAATCACACTTTTTATGATTGTATATATGTTAAGAAGACCTGTCTGCTTTGCTCTCAGTATCCCCCAAGAAGTGAGAGCATTGTGATTGGATGACAACATAGATCTACAACTTTTGATCTGAGGAAAGCAATAAAATGGGTCAGGACACCTCATCCCCACAATACCACAGACTGACTGTCTTCACAGAGGCTCAGAGACAGGCCAGCAGCATCAAGTACCTGGATACCACTTGACATGTGTTTGACAGCAAAATAAAGGGAGAGCAAGATCCTGTCTTTAGGAGCCCATAGTTTCATCTTATTGTGATCACAAGAGAACGAATGACTCTGGCTCAGAGAGGAATGGCAGTCCTTAGTTAACCAGACACAGTAGCCCTTATCCTGCACATGTTTATAAAACATAAACAGTTTGGAGAACAACTTGGCAATAACTCTTACAATATTTGTACCTGCACATGTTTTTGAACTTGCAAATCCACTTCTAGAAATTTTTACTAAATTCTTGACGTGTGTGCAAAGATACACTACAAGATGTACATTTGCACACAGGCACTGCTGTAATAACCAAAATTAGGAACAACCATCAGTGGAGACATGATTAAGAAGTGATATATCTACCCAATGGGATATGAAACTGTTATTAAAAAGAATAAGAACTGACACTATATATTTTCAAGACACAGTATTAAGTGGAAAAAAATTGCAGAAGAGTTTCTTCCAGTGAGTGGCCTTGTGGAAGGTTTCACTTTCTCCATTATACATTTCTGCATCACACTGTTGTTTTCCCCAAAATATATTGTTTAGCATTTAAAAATTCATTTAACTGGGAAAGGTTTATATAATAAAACATACATGAGGGCTGTTGGGAAAGTATCCAGCCACATAATATGAAAAAATAGAGGCATTTATGGCTGAATGTTTTCCGGACAGCCCTTGTGAGGATCCAATGAGATTTACAAAGCACAAATCAGGCGTGAAGTGATGCTGATTAAATCTTAGCTTTGCAATATCAGTAAATGTCTAGGTGCAATAAATACCTTCTTGATCTTGTTACAGAAAACCACAGCAACTCACTGAGGAGAGTCAGTGGAAAAAAGTTTCTTTATCAGCTTTTCTGCCCTTTGACTGTCCCTACAAAGCAATTTTAAGTTTCCTGTTTAAGGAAGATGTACTGGTTTCTTAGACTGTTGATACTATCGTTTGTCTTGCTGGTCATTTGTACTAGACAACATTAGGTGAATGTCAGATGCTGGTGAAGTAAGAAGAAAGATGTTCTCCAGGAGGCACAGATCTTTCCCTTAGAGTCCAACCTTATTGCTCCTTTCATAAATATCTCTGGTCTTCATGCACACTTGCCATAATGTGATTATACTCTAGTAGAGTATGACTCTTTTTAAGAGACCCAGATATCCCCTCCAAATATCATAGAACACATAGGTGAAGGAGCAAATTTTACAATTGCAAAAGGACTCTATTAGATCTCCAAAGAGTTCCTTTCAACAGAGACCCTCTCAGTTCATTTGAAAAAGGATTCACTTTATAAAAATTGGTTGATACAACCTTTCAGAAACATCTATCACATACAGAAATATTTCTATTAACTAGGACTATTCTATATAAGATTAATAAGACTAATTTGATTGTGCCAGGAAAAACTTGATAACTTGAGTCCTAATCAAAACCTACTAAGCCCTGGTCTAAGGCCATGCCTTCAAAAGAGCCGTGAAAAGAGATGGGAAAGTAGCTAAAAGGATATTACTGGAATTAGTGATGGAATTTAAGTAGGGACTGTGAATCAGGTAATAGTTTCGTATCAATGTTAAATTCCCTGATTTTAATAATTGAACTCTGGTTATGTAAAAGAGAGTCCTATCTTAGCAAATGCACACTGGAGTAATTAGGGTTAGGGGGAATAATGTCTCTAATGTACTCTGAAATGGTTCAGAAAAAAAATAGAAAGAAAATGATAAAGCAAAAGAGGTGAAATGTAAATAATTGGTGAATCTGGGTCATGGGTATACAGGAGTTTCTTTTATTACTTTTGTAGGTTTTCTGTAGGTTTGAAATTATATCCAAGTTAACATATATGCTGGCATTGAAAGAGCTCCATGGATTATGCAGTGATAAAGTGAAGGTGCAGAACCATGCACATATTATGTTGCTCTAAAACAATGTCCCCTCTTCCTGCCTGCAAAGGACATACAGGAAATGTTTAACAATGTTTTACTTTTCATTTTGTCTTTCTTATAACTGTTTGAATTTTTCACCTCCTCTGGTAGATGTTCAATGCATGTTAATTTACTTTCTTCTTTCCTTCTTCCAATTAAAATCCAAACACCCCTGCAAGGGGCCTCACTAGTAGACAGGGACATGAAGTTGGAGACACAGGCCCAAGGGAGAAAGGTGCTGGGTATAATGCTCCCAGATAGAACCCCCAGACCCTGAGGCAGATAGGAGGGTCCTCCAAGACCAAGACCTACTTTTGCCCGGAGAGTTGCCTGCATTCTCTTGCAGAAAGGAGAAGTTGGGAGTGGCAGGTAGGTGGGACAGACCCTCCTGACAAGAGGAAGTGCTGAGAGCAGCCTGGGCTCAGTATGGATTTGGATCTGACAGTTGGATTACAACACAGCTCAGAGCCTGTAATTTCTCATCCCTACTGACTGTGTGGCCTTTTCCATCTCTCCTCCCTCTAGACTATGCACCACTTTTTCTTTTTCTCTCCGTTCCCCATTCGTGGAAGGGCTCCAAAGGCTTATGATTTAGTAGTCCTTCCCGCCCTGACTAGCTCAGCCCCTGGTTACCCTGGAGCCACTGACCCCAGCCTTCCCAGTCCTGCTGGTTGTTGAGTCGTCTCTGGTTCTGGTTCCACAGCAGGAGAAATCCAGCTTCGCCCGGCACTTTGGCTGCCCCTTAGCAGTTTTCTAGAACTGGTGGCTAAGAAGCTAAATTGAAATGGGCTAAAATACAAAACTATAGTGACTGTGGATCAGGGGCTGAAGGGTCAGGAGTTGGGGCAGGGGGTTGATGGCAAGGGGGCATGGGGGAAGCTTTTGGGGTGATAGCAATGTTCTATAGGGTGATTCTAATGATAGTTACTAGGATCTATGCAACTGTAAAGTGGCTCATTAAATTGTACATTTAAAATTGGTAAATTTTATATGTAAGTTATATCTCTATAAACATAATTCTTTTAATGACCAAAAGGAAGTAGAGACATTATACATGTAAATTATCTGACATCTTCTGGTAGTGAGTAGGGAGCTATAACTTTTTCCCACCTCCATTCATGCTGTTCTGCCATTTTTTTGCCCATTTTGCAGACCCACCCACTTGACCAGTGTGAACTGACTCAGATTGGCAGTTAGTAGTAATAATTAGTAGCAGAGAGGAAAAACAGTGTTATTAAGGATTAAAAAGTGGTCTGTCCGTTTTTCTAGCTTCTAAAGAGAAGCATAATTTATATCAAATCACTACAGGTCCCTTCTTCTTACAGAGAATGGTGGCTGGGCAGGGACAGAGAAAGAAATTAGGTAGTGTAGATGGCCAATTTAGTGCAGAGCTTGCTGATGCAAAGGGGAGGCCCCAAAGGGGTCATGTAGGGTTTGGGGGAGGTTGTGTCAGCCTGATAAGCAGCAGCTTGTGAGCCAGTGGTGGGGTTATCAGCAGGGAAATGGGACAGGGCCTCAGCTTAAGGCATTCAGAATCAGAATGGAAGTTAGACCACTGTGTTGGCCATTTCAGAGCCCCTGGTTGTAAGTTCCTATTGGGACCTGAGCGTTAGGGTAGCATCTGAGGAGAGCTGACTGTTCTGCATGAGAAGTTGTTAGGGATCTAGTTCTTTATTCAAGAACAGGAAGCAATGAGGGGAGGGTTAGGTGGTAGAAATGGAAACATCTAAAGAGAAGTTGTCTGATGTTTAATTTTAAATTGCTTGTGGCACTGTGACATGAATTCTTCCATCTCTCTAAACCTTTGATGAATTCTGTGAAATACCAAGTCCTTCTGTGAATAATTATTTGGATGAATTCAAGGAAAAGGGTTGATTTCCACACCTGGGTAAAGAACTGGACCCATAAGCCCAGGATGGCAAAACAACCCATAAACTGATCAAATTCCTCCAATACAGAAATAGTTATAGAGCACCTACTGGGCAGTCATAAATATTTGCTATTATTATTATTATGTGTGGCCTGCACACAGGCAGATGATACATGGCCAGAGAAACACAGAATAGACAAGCAGGGAGCTGACAGTAGTGGGGGTGGTAGCTAATAAATAAAAAAACTAATAGTGTATTAAAATTAGTAAGGGCCCCTTTCCATAGCAGCCATGAAAGTGCTAGGTCCTTCCAAAGAACTAATGGCTGCATGGGGGTGAAGCCCTCTCTTTGTCCAGCAACTACCACCAGCCCTGGCAGCTGCCAGCCCAATACTTGTACCAGGGTCTCCATCTCCAAACTTGCATCTTCTGGTCTTCATCCTGCACAACAATGAGGTGACAGTCACAGAAGATAAGATCAATCCTCTCCTTACAGCAGCCAGCTTCTAAATCTTTCTGGTCAGGCTCATTTGCAAGGCCCTGGCCAAACTTAACATTGGGAGTCTCACCTACAACCTAGGGGCTGGTGGCCCTGCCCAGCAGGAGGTCTTGTTCCTTCTATCATCATGGCCCCCCAGAGGTGGAGGAGAGAATGGAAGCAAAGGAAGAAGAATCTGAGGAGTCTGATGATGACATGGGCTTTCGTCTTTTTAACTAAGCCTCTTTTGTAACATGTTCAATAAAAAGCTGAACTCTTAAAAAATTAGTGATAAGTGCTCTGAAGGACTAGAATAGAGTATGGTGACACAATGGTGGAGAAGAGGACCTATTTAGAAAGAGCAGTTAAGAATTTAGAAAAAGAGGGGGCTCAGAATAAGAGGTAACTAAAAAACAACACCCACCTCACCCACCACCACACACCACCACCTCTTACATCAAATTCCTGGAGAGATCTGAAAGGTGAAAGTGCCTGGGGCCTTTTATTGTAAGGGGTGAGGGTTTGAGCCCATTTCACTGGAATCACAAAGGACAGGGATCTCAGCTGACTTCTGGATTATTGCCTTTATTAAATAACAACTCTAATAACTACTATTCAAAGAGGGCTTAATAAGCACCAGGCTCTATACTAGGCACTTTATATACATAATCTCACTTAAACTCTATAATCATAAAGAGCAGTTGTAGTGGTTGCTCATAGGTTGTGAAAGAATTCACAAGACAAAGTAGGAAAAAAGAGAAGCAATTTTATTAGGTAAGCTCAGCAGGGAGCAGGTAGAGTCCTGAGGGACGGCTGCCCTGTGAGAAGGTGTGCTGGGGTTTTTAAAGCTTTGTTCCCTGCATCTAGCAGGGAGCTTTTGGTGCAATTTTCTCAGAATTCAGTTTGTTGTACAGCAACTGGAGACATCAGTCCAGGGCACAGCATTCCCATCTGTGGCTGTTCAGTGGGCTGTAACTGCGGGTGCCAGCTCTGCTGCCTGGCAGTGTTGTTCTATTAAGCCTCATTTATGTTAACCCTATCCTAATCAGTAGTTTTTAGTAGCTCCCATTTATGGATGAGAAATCTGAGGCTTAGTGACTGAGCTTACAAAGTCAAGAAAACACAGAACCAGGATTAGAACTCATGTCTTTTAGACTCCAGCGACCATGTATAACCAAGAGCTAAAGAGTGCAGTTATTACCAGTCTTTGCAATTCACTCATTCACTCAGGAAATGCTTTTTCAAATTTATTTTCTAACTACATTTGACATAAAATATGTATCAGTTACAGGTGTACAACGTAGTGATTAGACATATGCCTACAAAGCGATTATCTGAGAAGTCTAGTCCATCTGACTCCATACATAGGTATTACAATATCATTGACTATATTCCCTCATTCAGGAAGTTTCTTATTGAATACCTAGGATGTACCAGGCACCAGGGATGCAGCAAAGTAGCCGCTCAGAACTAAGGTGAACTATGAAACACACCTTCTAGGTGGTACAAACATATACACTCAATGCATATTCATAGTCTCCCTGCCACCAATGTCAAGGGGCGGGTAATGACCCCTTAGTGACTTCTTCTATTTAATTTGAATTTACTGGAATAGAAACCTGTGTGTGTAAACATGTGCAAGTTATCACTCCTCCCTCAAGCTATCATTCTTCCAGGGAGGGTGACTCAGGGACCCAAATCCTCAGCTTTCAGTATTTCTCCCAAGGTTTGAGTCACGATGGTCTGGCTGGCCCTGTTTGACTACTGCCTCAGTTCTTTTTCTTCCTGTTCTGCAGCAAGCTCTACACTGAGAACTGAAGGGTCTGGGCCCAAGTTCATTCTCAACATCAGTGTCCCCCAGCCCACCCCCATCTCCTACAACTTCCCTAGAATAAAGACGGATTTCTTCATGTCTTCCAACTAAACAAGTTTTCCAACTTCTCTGGCAGAAGGATTTTTGTTTGTGGAAGGAGCAAGTCCTGACTTGCAAAGTTCTCTCTCTGCAGGGCTGGGATAAATAAAATAAACTTGGAAGAACAAAAGAGGTGCTGAATTCACTGAAAGAGCTGTCTCTGGGTGCTGGAGGAATCGTCCTATCCTGATTGGTCTGTTTTACTGCCTTCTTATCTTTTGAGCTGGATTCTTTTACTATGACTCAGCTCCCTAATTGTTCAGAAAACAAGCCTTTCCTCACTCAGAGGACCTCAATGCTGCTTTGACTGGCTGTTATTAGGTGAGAGAGCAGTTTTCTCAAATGATGACTCAAAAAGACTGAGTAAGAGGATCCCTAGGAAGAAGATTTTATTTTAAAATGAACTGTTTAGAAATCTTTTCCTTAGCACTAATACCATACTGCCAATATAGCAAAACTAATTAGCACTGTTTTTTTTTTATTGCCTGATCCTTATCTCTCATTCTTTGATGGCTCTCTCTGAGTCTTATGTCCCCAATAAAATTGTAGGTGCCTCTGATAAGACTTACATTGCTTGGATCCCCTGGGTCAGCAGTGCCCAGGGCTGTGCAAAGCACTCTGGCTGCTGAGTATTTCTTGATTACCCTATAATTACTGCCAAATAATAGACTCAGCCTCAAAATAGGAAGAAAAAGAAATATTTTTCTACTCCATTTGAAAATACGTTTTTGTAAACAGTGTTCTCACATCCTCTAGAGCAGGACAGAGACCAGATGTAGACAAGTAGACATGTCTTATCTGGAGGGAAAAGAGGGCTCAAGTTACCAAATATCTTGAGACATGATAAAACCCAGAGATCCCTTCTCAAGCCATCATTATTTTTTAAAAATGTAGTAATATATGTCTTATCAGAAAGATTTATGTTTAGTTGAAAACCAAGTTATTTTGAGCTGAGCAAATGAGAACTCAAACTATGGTGGTACAGAAGAAATCTTTGGCCTATCATTGGATGGCTCGCTAAATTTCTCAGGAACAGTGATTTTCAGAGGTGACAGGATTAAAATGAAACCTTTTATGATGTCATATAGGAAAGAGATTCTACAAATGGCTCAGCACATATAGGAGCTCAAGAAATGTTTTATTTAAAAATGTATTTATTAAATGAACATTTATATATATTGCACTTAGAACATATGTCAGGTGCTATTCTAAGTGTTTTACAACTATTTACTCGTGTTACTTTCTCTTCCTGTTTTGAGGCTGAGTGAGTGTGCTATTTAGCAAAGAGCATAAGTTAAATTGAGAAATACTGGGCAGGCCTGGGTGCCTAGGGTGGCCCTGGGCACTGCTGACCCATTTGTTTGGGTTGACATAGTTTCTAAGAGTTAATTAATTTCAGCCCCTGGGCTCGGTTCAGGCAAAAGTATCCTCTGTGTCAGGCACAACTCAAACATTACCTCATCTGTCCTTCATAACAACCCTGCTGGCACCTCTTTTCTCTGACTTATGTGCCCTCCTGTCTTTCTGCTGCACTTAGGGTAAACCAGAGGAAACTGCTGATCTTTGGTACTGATGATTTGATACTTTTGTCTTATAAAAAAATGGACAATTTCATGCAATTCAACCTAATATTGCCTACATTTTACAGAAAAGACATGGAGGCTTGGAGTGGTTAAGTAACTGGCCCTAGATTCTCAGAGGTAGTCTGTCAATGGCAGTATTTGCTTTCAAGATCCAGTCTGCCTCCTTCTAAACTTCTTAGTATGCTACTATTAACCAATATTAAGAGAGTGGTTAAGAGTGTGGGCCCAAGAACCAGTTGCTTGGGTTTGAATATCAGATTTTGCACTTACTAGCTTGTGGATAAAGACTTTTCCCCTCTGTGCTTCAGTTTTCTTATCTGTAAAATGGAGATGATAATAATAATAAATGCAGCATTGTCCAATTGGTAGGGTTGCCGTGAGGACTGCCTAAGGAAATCCAAGTACAGAGTTTAAACAGTACCTGGCACTTAATAAGCACCCTATAAATGTAGCTATTCTTATTTCAGATTTCCTTCAATACTTTTTTCCTGCTTGAGTAAATATACCAACACACAACTCCTTTGTTTGCTAATATAATGCCATTGATCTGGGAAGCTATTGTAAAAGATCTTATTCCAATGCCAAGTAGTTAGGAGATGAACGGTAAACCTCAGGGCTGAGAGCCTCTCTCAATTTCTCTGCATCACTGGGGCTGACACTGCAGTTTATTGGTACACTACTGGGTTCTTTTTCTCTGTTCTTTATTTTCTTAAGTGGGGAGTGGGAGCTGTCACTTCTAAGGAGTACAGTTGGGATTTATCGTTCTTGATGCGGAGCCAAAGAATCTCCAGACCGGGGGAGCACAGCACGAGGACAGGAAGCCGAAAGCAATTCTTGTAAACAGTCTCTAAATCAATCTCAGCGGGAGAGCGGGAAATTCCACCTAGTTAAAAGTCTAGGAAGCGTAGTCAAGTTCACCTCGGGAGAATTGGGGTAAGGAAATCCCCATCATCCCCGTCCTAGAAATCATTTCAGGTCAAAGTCCCTTGTCTAAAGAGAACTCTGGCGTATTAGGTCTTGTTTTGGGGGTGTGCTTCTGTCACATTCTGTCTAATTACGACTAGAATTGCTTAGAAGCACACGCACCCATCCCGGAGTCACGTGAGCGCGGGGTACCCAGGGTACTGATGTGATTGCGCGGGCACGGGGCGTGGCCTAAGCCAGAGCCCCCTGCGACTCCTTTAAGAGCAGGCAGCTTGCCCACGTGACCCGTGACATCAGAGCAGGAAGTGTTTGAGGAAGTGGCGCTGGGCTGGCGGGTTTAAGATTCCTTTATTTTAATGTCTTCAGGGTGGTACCAGAGCCCCCGGTTTTGCCGCCCCAGCCCCCTCATCCCCGACCCGTGTCCCTACGGGCAGGTGAGTCCTCGGGCGGGCTGCGGGGCGCCCGGGCCCTCGTCTCCTTTGCCCAGGCAGGTTTGCACCTCCAGCCTCACTTGAGGCTCCTGAAGAAACTTCTGTCGAGTTTAAAAGTTGGGGGCTTCCGGGCGTGGAAGGGTTTCTCTTGTGCTGTTGGAGTTGGGAAGCTTAATCGCCTGGGTTTGTTCCAGGTGCCCACTCGAGGTGGGTGGCTTTGGGAGAGAGCTGTGATTTTTTTTTCGGACTGTGTGAAGACACACGTGACCGTGGGGAAACTCAGAAATAGATTCTCTCCCTGCCACCTTGGGGAGAATGGCAGGGCAGGTCGTACCTTGCTGGCATCCAGCCTGGGAATCCCTTTCTGAGCATCATCCCCTTCCAGTGACTTACTTTTCTCTCTGCTTGCTTGCACAACTGCTGAGGTGGGGGTGAGGTAGGTCAGAAAGCCAGAAGTTTGTGACCAACACCAAAAAACAAACCAAACTGGTATATTTACAAAATGAAAACCTCCGGTTTTTCTTTTTCCTCTTACACAGAAGGCTGTCGTATATCTTATCTTCTCCATCTCCTTGAATTTCATTTTTTCTTAACCTTAATCTTTTGTCCCCCACCCTAAATTGCTTACAGAGTTAGCACGGCCATCGGTATGAGCTGGTCACCTTCCCTGCCAACCCAGACATGTGGGGCCTGGGAAATGAAAGAACGACTTGGGACAGGGGGATTTGGAAACGTCATCAGATGGCACAATCAGGTAGGGGCTCTGTGCTGATGAGAAGAGCCTGGGTGGCAGGAGTGAGGGCTGGGGAAGACAGCCCCGGCTCATGCCTCTACCCCACAATGTGCTGTGTACTGTATGGGTGAATGGGGCTCACCTTTGGTCATGGGCTTCCTGGGAGAGAATGAGAAAGGGGGACTGAGAAGGGGGCTTCAGGGTCCCCTAAGCTGACTCTAGGTTAGTGGTCTCCAAGCTTTATTGATTAGTCCACCTAAATAAATAGTAGAAAAAGTTTTAAGCTTTCAGTCTCAGTGATATGTTATTTTAAATTGTGTACCTATTTTTTGCATTTTATTTATTTTTTATTTTCTTACTTTTAGGGTTTTGTATTTTTTTTATTAGTTTCAGGTATATAAAACAACATAATTAGACATTTACTACCCCGCTCATGGTGATAATCCCACTAAGTCTACTACTACCTGACATCATACATGGATATTACAATACCACTGGCGATTCCCAATGCTTTATTTTACATTCCAATACTGTGCTAACATTAATATCACTTTGATGTGAAGGAGTCTGGAAAGTGTTGCCTTCTTTCCAAAACATGCTTATGAGGGTAAAATGAGATAATACTCTGACTGTTATAAAGATAAAAAAGGTGAGGTATTATTAATTATCCCTTCTATGGAGTAGTAGTAACTTTTACTGGTCCCTTCACTAGAGCAGACTAAGCTTACTTCAGCTTATTTGTATTTGAAGTCTTGAAGACTTCAGTTCACTAAGAATTTATTGAGCACTGACCCAAGCTCCATCGGGATCCATCAGGTCAAAAAAAGAGATGACCTTGTCCATAATGTGCTTATTCTCTGTTCAAGGAGATAAAATGAATACTTAAGAATGCATCAAGTAAATCTAAATGAACACATCAAATTGGGTAGAAATAATAAGGCTATTATTTATCAAGTGCTAGTTGGTCTAGGTACTTTATCCATATTATTTCTTGAATGTGCAGAGGAGAGGGAAGGCTTCTTGAGGAGGTGACACTTCAGGATCTTGAAAGGAGGGAGACTGGAGATAGTCTGATGGGAGAAGAGAAGGCACTTCAAATGGGTAGAACAACATCTACATAGGACTAGCAAAAGGAAATGATACTACTATAATTTATTCAAGGCTTACTATGTATCAGACACTCCAGCTCATTTTAACTGACAACACTGGAAGGGGTAAAGGCAGCTCCATCTTCTGAATAAAGACCCAGAAGCTTAAGTAATGGGCTCATTATCACACATTTACTAGGTGAAGGATGAGGGAGTTATACCCTGACCTACTTCATACCTGAGCCCTGCGAGTGAGTTGGGAGGTCACTGGGTCCACTGGGTGTTTACTCTGAAAGGAGTGGGTTTAAGTCAGAGCCTTCTCAGTGTAGATTGATCAGTGCTATTGTGTCAGGGGTGAAGCTGTAGTCAGATGCTGGACCTTTTGACTATCAGGCCTGGGTTCTTTCCCTAGGATTTTTCTAGGCCCAGCTTTGCACCTCCTTTCTGAAACATTCATCTTGGAGGGCAGGGCCTAAAAAGGAATGAGGAGCTTATTACTAATTGTCTCCTTATACCACAGTGGTCTATTGGACAGTGCCATGGTAACAACAGACAGGGTGGTGGGAGCTTTCTGTGCTAAGGGTTTGAATGTACCTTTTAACTTCCTATGTTTCCCCTAATCATTAAAAGAAAGCTGTGCCAGGTCATGTATTGGTTGGCTTCTAGCTCACTTGTGCCATAGCACCTCTTGGTAGCTCTCAGAAGTCTGAGGATGTGTCTCACCCTCACCCCCCACCCTCCTGCCTTCTACACTTTATAACACACTCACATTTATATACAAGTTTTATGTTTTAATGTACAAAAAGCAAAGAATCACAGAGACTCTAACGACCTTTATAATCAACTACATTCAATACAGACAACACTGTTGGCCCCTTTATCCATTTTCTCTAAATATAAACCAACTTTAAATTTTGTCCCACATGATGAGTCCACTTAGTAGAAGTTGAATACTGAGATGGTTCAGGCCAAATTTAGGTTTCCATAGATCTGAGCTGACACTCTATCTAGGGCAAGCTTGTCCAACCCGTAGCCCGTGGGCTACATGCAGCCCAGGACGGCTTTGAATGTGGCCCAACAAATTCATAAACTTTAAAACATTATGAGATTTTTTTATGACCTTTTTTTTTTAGCTCTTCAGCTGTCATTAGTGTTAGTGTATTTTTATGTGTGGTCCAAGACAATTCTTCCAGTGTGGCCCAGGGAAACCCAAAGATTGATCACCCCTGCTCTAGGGTGTTCCAGGCCAAATACAGAAAGTTATCTACTGTTATTTGAATTTCACTGCTGATGAAGAACAGACTCCTCAGGGTTTCAAAACCAGTATTTATAGTCTGTTTGTGTACTGAAGTTTGCTTTCTAGAACAGATAACGTTTTAGCAACAGAAAATCATTGTGTGGGTTTGTGTTTCAAATGAAACATTACCGATGAGAAAACAAATGTTTTAAAGTGTGTCCTAGAGAGCCACTGCATAAGAATAGTTTCTGTGTCTGTATCTGTATGGGGACATCACCAGGCCTAGGAAGTTAGGGTTTCCCCTGCAACTGTAGGACTAAGCTAAGTTATCCACAAATAGAAAGTCAGTTTTGGTCTCTGCCTAGTTTCTCCAGTGTTCTTATTGCTGAATTTCTCTATGAGTTTGGATATTGAGGCCAATATCAAAGCTTCAATTTTTAACATCAATCTTCAATATCAGCATCTATTATTGGATTCTGGGTTGGGCCAGGTGACAGCTGTGTGGTAAGTCCAATGTTTGTGTTGAGCAAAAGACTACAGTTATCTACAGTTTTGCAATGTGTAGATAGAGTATGTAAAATATTTTCTCAGACACTTAATAAATCTACCTTTTGGGTTTGATTTATCTGTCATTTTTAAGGATGCATACTATTTATTGTAGGCAGAATAATGGCCTCTCCCAAAGCTGTCTAGTCCTAATTCCCTAAACCAATGAATCTGTGAAGTTCTATGGCGAAGGGGAATTAAGCTTGTAGATGAAATTATAATAAAATTGCTGATCAGTTGACTTTAGGTGGGAAATTATCTTGTATTATCTGGGTGGGCCCCATGTAACCACAAAGGTCCTCGAAAGTGGAAAAGAGGCAGGAGCATCAGTGTCAGAATGATGCAATGTGACAAAGACTTGGTTGGTCATTGCTGGCTTTGCGGTTGGAGAGGGGCCCTAAGCCAAGTAACACAGGCAGCCTCTAGAAGCTGGGAAGGACAAGGAAATGCATTCTCTCCTAGAGCCTCCAGAAAGAAACATGGTCCTGCTGAAACCTTGATTTTAGCCAGAGACCCATGCTAGATTTCTGGCCTTCAGAACTGTAAGGAAGTAATTTTGTATTGTTTTAAGCCGCTAGGTTTGTGGCGTTTTGTTACAGCAGCAATAGAAAACTAACACACTATTTTGTATATAAAGTTAAAACAGATGCAGATTTTTAAATATTTTGGTTTAAACTCTCAGAGTCATTCTGAAGTAACACACCATGAGTATTTTCTGCTAAACTGTTGTTTATAAGTCTGTCCATCAAAACATCACATGTCAAGTGGATGCTTTCAGCACTGTTACCTCATTTTACAACTTGGCCCATCAGTCTTCTCTCATTTGTAGAACCTACATTTCACAGTCTTGAGTTTCTGTGGAGATCCTGCCTGACTGGAAACCAGCGTCTGAAATGGTCTGTCATAATGATGAAGTTACCATAGAACTGGGCAAAAGTATTTGAATCTGACCACTAATGGGAAGTAAAACTTGAAACCAAATTCAAATCAATTTGAGAACAGAGGAATCCAGAAGTTCATGATGTAGAGATGTAACATAAGTGAGATGTAACATAAGTCTGAACATCAATTGAAGAAATGGCAGTCTTTTGACACATTCCCTAACTCTTGAAAAGTATTAGATGGACTTTACCCACATTCACTTGTACAGTTGTACTAATTGGTTCAATATCAACAGGATTTGCAATTTTTGAACATCTCCAGAGAGAGCCTTGGAATCTAGGCCAAAGATCAGGGTTCTAATAACAAAGTGAGTGCACAATACTTAGAGCAGAACCTGATTATTAATGCCTACTATTATGGGACTGCTCCAAGGAGTCTGTTGTCACAAAATTAGGCCTGTGGCTACAGCATGGATGAGCCTTGGAAACATGTTAAGTGTGATGCCATCACAAAAAACCACATATTATATGATTCCATCTATATGAAATGTGTAGAACAGGTAAATCTGTAGACAGAAAGTAGGTTGGCAGTGAGCTAGGGCTGGGGGGGTTGGGAGGAAAATTGGGATGACTGTTAATGAGTATGAAGTTTCTTTGGGGGATGATGGATATGTTCTAAAATTGATTGTTTTTGTGTACTATCTGACTATGCCCCCAAACCATTAAATTGTATACTTTAAATTAATGAATTGTATGGTATGTGAATTATCTCTCAATAGAGCTGTTTTTAAAAAGTAGGCATGTGAGGTAACTGCATGATGGAGAGCATAATCACAGCAATATTGGGATTTGATGAAAGCAACTTCTGAGAGTATCTGAGAGGTGTTGTATTTGTTTTCTAGCATTGGAGCTATACAGGTCAGAAGATGCTTCCACCTTATTTCTGAAGTTTATAGTTCTTGAACATCAGTCTTCTTGGTTGGTTTATTGAGCAGTGATTCAGCAGTGATTAGACAACTTCTGCTCATGTTTGAAGACTTCCATCTTTCCTTTTCTTACTGGGCGGATCCTTGTTCCTGCAGGGATCATGACTAGTTTGGTAAATGTGTGGCCGTAATGCAGTTCTGTTGCCATAAGGACATCCATGTGCACGCTGGGAGGCCTTGCCACAGTCCTCAATGTGTCTTTTTTAAAGTCCCATTCAGTACCATATGAATATCTGCACTTATAAGGCTTATGATTCTTTTCAGTATGCATTTTCATAAAATGAGAAAACAGCCTGACAAGGCCTCTAGGACATACTTCATTTGGGCAACAGTAGGAATTTGGTACTGTTTTCTTATTAGTGGGTTACTGTACCATCCTGTTGGCCATAGCTCTTCCCCGGTACATGTTGGGTTTGGGGTTTGTGGGGAGGTTCTTGCTTCAGGTGCATAGAACACACATGTTATTGTTATAGGTCAGCTTGTTCACTGATGGCAGGACCAATTCCAGGCTGATGCCACAAAAGCCACAGCCAGGGGCAGCTGCTGTCCCTCAGCCATCCTGGAGGACCCCATGGGCCTGAGGAGATGGCAGCAGTGTATTGGTGACCCTTTTATGATGGTTGGGGGATCCAAGACCAGAGCCGCTGTCCCTGCTGCTCCCAATGCTGTTGCCTCAGGGCCCTCTTCTTTTAGTTTGTCCCCCACAGTTCCTCAGTGGAGACATCAAGGAAAAGGGAAGAGTTAATCTTCAGGACCTGGCAATCATTAATTATTAAAAACATTTTATTGTCTTTTCTTCCATTCATGAAACCTCAATTGACAGTGCTGTGCTAGTTACTAGAATAGAGGTTAAAGAGAATGAGGATGGACAAGTCTATAATTTAACAAAGAAAAGAGAAAATAATCCTATGACCCTATAGAAAATAAGTCGTTGGTACTGTGTGTAATGAAGGAATTACTTGTTTAGAGAGGAGGGCAAGAGCCCCTTGTGGTGGGAAGACTGCAGTGCCTGTGCACCTATGAGAGCATAGATGAGAAAAGCACAGGACTGGGACAGGTGGGCTAAGCAAGCTGCAGTGCCAGAGGCTTGGGGTGGAGTTGTGGCAAAATGGCTGGAAAGGCAGGTTGGAGCTAAGCTTCGGAGCACTTTAAATGCTAAGAGTTACCTATGTGACATAGGGCTGCCCCCAGGAGTGTTATTGATTACCTGCTCAGGGCTGGACATCACTTGAGACTTAGCTTCATAACAGTCCTGAAAGGTGGATGTCTGGATTCCATTTTACAGATGAAGAAACTGAGTCAGACCAAGTGGTCTGCCCGAGGTCACAGAGCTAGCAAATGGCTAAGTTGGAATTTGAATCAGCCTGTGTTCGATCTGCTATACAAGGCTTGCATTCTCTCTGGAGAGACAAAACTCTCTCTAGAGAAACATGAAGAAGAGAAACATGAAACATGAAGACAGTGTTAGGTGGACCCTAACTACAAGGTATCCCCACAAGATGTAAACACACTTTAAATGATTATGAAGTCAGGGTTTATTAACATACAATTTTTAAAATTTAAAAGAATCTATAGAAATGAATAATTTTTTTGTCAGCACCTGTTTTCAAATTGATGACTGTTCTGGTCCAGGCACTGCTGGCAATGCAAAGTAATGGAATTGCAAACATCAGGAATCATTTTATTCAGAATTTGTGCACAGTGTTGTTCAATGGCTGCCCTCAGTTCGTCGACTGTTGCCGGTTTTGTACTATAAACTTTGTGTTTTATAAATCCCCATAAAAGAAGTGTAGTGGCATGAGGAATAGCCCCTGCATTCACCAGACTTCACCCATTATTTCAAATTGGTTAAACCTGAAAAGGAAAGAAAAGTATATGAGTTATCAGCTATTAAAGTGGGCATACATTTTTTGGGACACGCTGTATTAGGTTGAACCATATGCAAGTGCCATTTGTGTAGGTCAGAATGGCCAAGATGAGTGATGTCATATGATTCAACCTAGTATGACAGCAGTTGAGATTCAAAGGAATGAGAAATCTCTCAGGCAGGAATGGCCAGCAAGGGTTTTGAGGAGGAGGTGGGAACTGAGCAAGGCCTTGATATAGACTTGATGGAGAGAGAAGGGGAGGGTGAGAGGCAGGGATGGTGAAGACCAGCCTGATGTACTGGCTGGCAGGTGACATGGGGATACCTTTCGGTGCATATGTATACCAGCCTTCGGAACCCAGAGGTGATAGAGATCCATGTTTTAGGCACTAGGAAGATAATTTCATGTTTGACCCACAATTTCTCTTGTGTGTTTGGCTGTTGGTTCTGCCAATCCTCCCTGTGTGTACACTCTCTGCAGGAAACAGGTGAGCAGATTGCCATCAAGCAGTGCCGGCAGGAGCTCAGCCCCCGGAATCGAGAGCGGTGGTGCCTGGAGATCCAGATCATGAGAAGGTAAGGGCCCGGTGCACCCCGCCAATGCGACAGAGTTGCCACTGGGGTGGGTGTGGGGAACGAGAGCTCTGCAGGAGCTAAGAGGCCAGGGACATTGAAATGAAATCTGGGGCGAACCAGCTCAACTTTGGGATCTGGAGCAACAGCCCTACCTGCTGCATATCTCAGTCCATCAATTAAGATACCACCAACCACTGGAGTTCCCTGGTGGTGTAGTGGCTTAAGGCTTTGGCGCTGGTGCTGTCAACGCTGTCGCCTGGGTTCGAATCCCAGCCAGGGAACTACCCACATACAAAAAAAATAATAATAGGAAAAAAAAAAGACCAACCACTGTCCAGGTAGATGACTTCTAGAGGAATGGTGACTGGTGTCCAACACCAGGCCTTGTCATGGGCTTTGGCTCAGTTTTATTTGTTATACTAAAAAATTTAAAACAGCCATCCCAGTGATTTTTTCTTTGTCAGTTGAAATCCTTTTTCCCCCCTATATTTCCAATTCCAGGGTGGTATGTCACCCTCCACTTCTGTAAACCTATTGCTGATATTTATTCCTCCAGTGTGGAGACAGGGCCTGTCAGTCCCTAGGTGGATGCTGTCCATCCAACTAGTAAGGTGTTTAAAAATGGTAAGCATTTAGGTAAACTAACAACCTAGTCAGCTTGGAAGACCTCAAACAGGTGATCCTCCATGAACTTCTTAAAAAGGGGAGGTGTCACCTTGTCTGCATGCACCCACACATGCATGCATACACACACACCACCCGAACGCGAATGCATGAGATTGCAAGTCCCTCTACTCTCTCTGCTTTTAGAAGCAGTTTTGAAGTACAATGAGGATATGGGGCACTCTAAAGAAAATTAAGTTACACATGATGCACTCACAGAGTCCTTGAGTACATGGTGCTGAAAGTAGAGCTGGGTGGATGGTAACTGACCAGGCACTGAGGTAAGTCACCAGTTCCTGACTTCCATCTTCCTCCATACTCCTGAGGGCCCTTGGCTATTCTGGGCCTTTGTTATAAGGTGAGCTTTGCTGCGATATGGACAGAGGGGGAAGTGGGTTTGAGCCAAAGCTTGGGTTCCTTCCTCATTGGTTTCTCCTCCTTCTTAGGCTGAACCACCCCAATGTGGTGGCTGCCCGGGATGTCCCTGAGGGAATGCAGAACTTGGCTCCCAATGACTTACCCCTCCTGGCCATGGAGTACTGCCAAGGAGGAGATCTCCGGAAGGTGAGGCTTCCGGGGTGGTGGGGGCACAATCTATCTGGGTGAGAGCAGTGGGCCAACCTTTCACCACTTTTGTTATCAGGAAGCCCAGGGACCCACAGTGACTTCAGCAGGATTGCTTTTCCTTCTCAAATCTCCCTTCCATGTCCAGGGTGGGTTGATTTACATGGGGCATGAATCAAGAGACTGAATCAGAAGCTCTTACGAGAAAATCAGGGAAGGGCTCACTGTATGTTCTGCACAGTGATTACTAAAAAGACAAGGAAACAATCACTAGGTTTTGAGTCCAGGGAAAGACTGGATGTGTTCCAAAACAAACTTTTCCTCCCTCAGCATGTCAAGGCCACTTTAGTCTTTCATGTCAGCATCACCGCTGACCTTATTAGGAGGGATTTTTCTCCCACAGAGGTGGTAGCAGTACCCTCAGGGTCACAGAGTGGAGCAGGAACAGGGCTCGCTTAGTAATCAGGGGACTGGACTGGGGTTCCAGAGCTACCACTGACTCACCTTCTGGGTTCCACTTTCTTCCTTCTTACCACATTAACTTCTCTTTACTAGAACATACACTTCAAGGTGGGTGATGGAAGCCCTCCCTAGTTTCAGGGACAGTAAGGTGTGTCCACCTGCTGGTGTTCTGTAAAATAGCATCACACAACCTACTTTTACATGTTGTCTCATTTGACTTCCAACAACCCTGTGACATAGTAAAACAGTATGATTCCCATGCAATGGGGGGATGTCATGGCCCAGAGAGGTTAGGTAGATTACCAACCCTCATACAACTGCAGTGGCCAAGCTTGAGCCACAGCCCTTATGAACCAAACTGCAGGCCTCCTCTCCATCTTTGAAAGTGAATAATGCCATATGGTGTAAGGACAGCTAAGAGCTCTGGACAAAAGAGTTGTTTTTGTATTGAAGAAGAGGTTGCTCTGTTAGTGTACATTGCCCTCAATTCTTCACTCTAGAAGAAGGCCCATGATATTGGAGCGGGGGATACCCAGGCATTTCTTCTGTCTTCACATGGCAGTTTCTTGGACCCAGCATCGTGTGCTCATCTTATTACTCTTCTTGCCCCTTCCGCCTTCTTTTCACAAGGAAACTTTCCATGAGGGTCGATCTGCCCCAGTGGCTTTGTCCTGCCCACCATGGGAGGTGGGTGTATCCTGGGAGTGTCATGGCAGGATATGAACACAGTTACTGGCATGACCACAGGCAGGGCACTGATAACTGATGAGAAATGGGGAACTTGCCAAGGCTTTGATTTTCCCCTTTATTTTCCTAACCTTTGACAAACATCTAGTTACTAACTGCAGTTATTAAGGAGATAAAGCCATATTGTAGTTGAACAGATGGTTCTTAGAGGGCAGTGTGAGAGGTAGGTGGGATGTGACCAGATTACAGAGAGCTCTGAAGCTGGGCAGAGGACTTTAGATTTGATCTTGTAAGCAGCAAAGAGCCAGTCAGCCAGGGAAGAAGATACAGACTTCAGCATGATTGGCCTGGTGTGGGTGTGGATGATCTGGGGAGGCAGGGGCCTCTGTCCATGCTGTCAGCAGGGCAGGGGAGAGCTGAGATGAGGGTGCTGCTGCCTAGAGCTCTTGGGTTCTCTTTGTTCTCCAAATGGGGTAGCCTGTTCTTCCCTCCTCTAAAAAGTTCAAAGTATATACCTTGGGCATGGAGAGGCCAGAACAAAGGTAAAAAGTTAGAACTGATTGAAAGAGTAAAGTCTGAATGGCTCAGGAAACAGGCTTTTGGACATTCATGGATATAAATGTTAGTTGATGACTACGAGCCTGAGTCGGGAAGTTTTTTCCTCCATTGTCTTCATTCACTGCCAACTTCCAGCAGCATATTGAGCCTGTCAGTGAGCTGAGAAAGGCAGGAGGGCAAAGGGGTTACAAGTCTGGGCTCGAGCCTTAGGCTTCATATTCCACTCGGCCCTGGAATGGCTGTGTGAGCAGACAGGTCGCTGAGTCCCTCCAGTCTCAGGTTTCTCACGTACAAAATGGAAATTCCAGCAGTACTTATCTCAGTGGCAGTGGGGACGATGAAATAGGACAGTGCAGGTAAAGCATTTGCATTGAGCTAATCTGTGCAGAGGTTTGCCCGGTGCCTTGCATGTGCTCATTAACTAGTCCCTCCTGTCATCACCCCTCTGGTAAGGCAATGTTGGGAAGTGTTCTGGGGGTCGTTTCCAGTGAGCGCCTTCTACCCTGCCCTCTGTGGGATGCTCAGGAGTAGTGGACAGTTGTGGCTGAGCTTAGACTCTAGCCCAGGGTGTGCAACCTTTTGATTTCCCTAGGCCACACTGGAAGAAGAACTGTCTTGGGCCACACATAAAATACACTAACACTGATGATAGCTGATGCACTGAAAAAAGGTCCCTGCATAATTTTTGTAATGTTATAAGAAAGTTTACAAATCTGTGTTGGGCCCCATTCAAAGTCATCCTCAGCCACGTGCAGCCCTTGGACTGCCGGTTGGACAAGTTTGCTTTAGCCTGTCTCCCTCCGAACTTCAGCACAGGTGAGACTGAAAATCCCTCATCTTAGCATGATTCAGACACCTCAGCTCTACATCAGTTAGCGCTTCCGGGAATTCTCAGTGCTGCTTCTTCCTCCTCTGTCTCAGGCCAGTTCCTGCCAGTCCTGCTGCCTATGCTACCTATCCTCCCAAGTCCCCAGAGCCCAGGGCTAGGGTCAGCATTCAGATGACTTCAGCCGGTAAAAGACACTTGTGGACTGGCTGGTGACCAGTCACTCTGATGTTTGTTTTCATCTTCTTGACAGTACCTGAACCAGTTTGAGAACTGCTGTGGCCTGCGGGAAGGAGCCATCCTCACCTTGCTGAGTGACATTGGTAAATCCCAGCCCCACAAATCAGGCTGAGCCTTCCAGGGAGAGTGTGTGGTACCCTTCTGAGTCCCTGTGCGGCACACGGGGGCTATTTCTGTCCTGTGGTTTTTACAGAGGGTGGGGTTGAGAGGGGACAGATGGAGGAAGGAGGTCAACAAGGGGCGAGTCAGGCAGGCGCTGAACTCAAATAGATTACCCTTCCTTCCGGACTAAGTCATGAAGTGAATTATGATGTATATAGTGTCACAGATTTCCTTTCCCATTAAAAAGCTCCACTCCCTACTTTCCTGGAATGGCTAGCAGTGGAGTAGGTGGTCATTAAATGAATTTCATACCTTGGCAACAAGTTTTTCCACTTCCACATTGGCAGTTTTTTTGCCACCCGCAGGCGTAGGAAAAACTGCCCTTGTTTAGTCCTTTGGTGCTATTGGTGTCCTCAGATGAGGGTATCTGTGGCACTGAGAAGGCCAGGCTGGCTTTGGGGAGAAGAAGAATGACCTCAGACTGTAGAGGTCAAAAGCAATCCCTTAGACCCTGGTGCCTGCTATAGGAGGGAACTTAGAGGGGGAACTCCAAGAGTTAGCACATGGCTCCAGCTTAGAGAAACAGCCATCAGGAGTGAAGGAGGAGCTGCCCAGGCCTTCTTTCTTAATTTTTTTTTTTTTTTAATATCCAAGGTTGTTGGTTAAGTTGACAGTTTGAGATCTAAAGTTTAGCATTATCCAGAGTTTATCACTGAGTGTTGCCCCGAGATTTAGGGGATGTTACCATTTTCATCCCTCTCACTGCAACCTTTTTGAAGCTGTTTTTTTTTTTTTATTACTTTGTTTGCTCAAAGTTTTTTTTTTTTTTTTTTTTTTTTTTTTTTTTTTTTTTTTTTTTTTTTTTTTTTTTTTTTTTTTTTTTTTTTTTTTTTTTTTTTTTTTTTTTTTTTTTTTTTTTTTTTTTTTTTTTTTTTTTTTTTAGAGAAACATCAAACATATACAGGGTCCAGCACAAATAGCATCCCTTTTTTTATGGGTTACTAAGGTTACTAAGATAACACATTCATTTATACTGTACTATTTGAAAAAGGGCATTAATTCTGCTGGACCCTGTAGAAAAGCTGAGAGAGTAGAATAGTGAAACCCACATACCCTTCATCTAGATTCACCAATTGTTACCATTTTGCCACATTTGTAGAGCTATGTTCTCTAACTTTTGGCTTGAAGGATAGTGGGCCTCCAGTCTCTAAAACGCTTCACCTTGCTAGTGTGGGTCTGCTTCATCCTTACTCTGTGCCACTTTTGATAAAAGATGAATGCAAAGGAAATGAAGAGGGGGAAGTCAAACAGTGACATAATTAAGGTTAGGATCCAAATAGTCTGACAGAAAATTCCATTTCCCTCTATAGCCTGTGTCTTTGTCTTTTGGATGGACTTCACTGTGAGGGCAAGTTGACAGTGCATCAATTTTATGTGACTTGCAGTGGGCATCCACCACTGGCCAAACTGATTGCTTCATTCGTTGGCCTATGTGAGTCTACTGAAATTAGACTCACCTGGATTAGACCCTCTAGGTCTAATCCAGCCATGTCTAACATTTGGCTTCCCTAGGGTACATTGGAAGGAGAATTGTCTTGGGCCACACATAAAATACACTAATGATAGCTGATGAGCTGAAAAAAAAAAAAAAGGTGCAAAAAATCTCATAATGTTTTAAGAATTTATGTTGGGCAGATAACCTGGACATAAAAAAAGCTTCCCAGACAAGAAAAAGCTAAAGGAGTTCATCACCACCAAACTAGTACTACAAAGAATGTTAGAGGGACTTCTTTAAGATGTGGGAAAAAATAAAAAGCAAAAATTATGAATAATAAAATGGCAATAGCCACATATCTATCAACAGTTACAAGTGGAGTGTAAAACAGGAAAACACTTACAAATTGACTTACAGGTGAAATCCCAAGAAGAAAATAAGCAAGTGGAACAAGAACAGATTCATAGATGTAGAAAACATCTGGTTTGTTGTCACATGGAAGGAGGGTTGGGGGAGGGGGGGAAATAAGGGGAATGGATTGGGGAGTTCAGTTTGGAGGTTATAAAGTATATGAGAATATGGAGTATAACATGGGATTATAGTCAGTTGCAATAACCATGTGTGGTATCAGATGGATACGATTTGGTGGGGTGATGGGAGGAGGGTAGAAGGGTGCATGAAAAAGGGGAAGAAATCAAGAAGTACAAATTCATAGTCACAGAACAGTCACAGGGATGTAAAACGCAGCATAGGGCATATAGTCAGTAACACTGTAATGACTATATATGGTGTCAGAGGGGAACCAGGTGTATCGGAATAAGGATTTTGTAGGTTACATAAACGTCTCATCAGTGTGCTGTACACCTGAAACCAATATAATACTGTATGTCAAATGTAATTGAACAGAAGAAAAAAGCCGCCCTGGGCTGTAGGTTAGACATGCCCAATCTAATCCATAGGTCAAGCATCCCACCTGTTTTCTCAGCACCTTGCCACATGGCTCTCCCATTCATATTTTGTGTAGACATTCACCTGATTATGTCTTTCTTCCAGGGGCCACATCATTAATTTATTCTCTGTTGAGTTGGGTTGAAGGCAGGTTAATAGATTGGGGAATATTCTTTTGCTCTTCATGGGCAACTTTTATTTTGTTTCTCCCTGGTTAGAGCTCTAAGTCATTTTTTGAAATGTTACTCTCTCAAACATTTTTCTTTCACTCATTATTTATACATTCAGAAAGCAGTTAAAGTCTCTAAATTATTGGCTTAGGTACAGATAACTATCTATTTCTTCATATAACTTTTTATTGCCTCGGGTGATATTAATAGTGCCTCAACTGGTTGCGTATTCTTTGGTCTGGGTACATTGTGTATCTAGTTACTACTGACTTGTATGGTAGCTTTTGTATTACTGTATTTTTCCGTGTATAAGATGATGCTTTTGTCTAAAATCATTAGATGAGAAATTGGAGGTCGTCTTATCACAGGAGTAACTGGTTGAGAGGGTTTCTTAATGTTGGGTTAGAAAAGTAGGGGTTGTCTTATACACGGGGCATCTTATACGTCGAAAAACACGGTATGTTACCTATTTAAGTTTGTGTGTGTGTGTGTGTTTTGAGTTATATGTAAATGAGAAGAATGAAGACAGATAAACTCCCAAGGACTTATGTTGTTCAGTTCTCCTAGAGGTAGATAAATATTAAAATTCTTTAGGTCACTGATTCCCCAGTGACCCCAAATTGGAAATAACGAGGGCTTAAAGTATTAGTACACTGGAATTAAATTCTTGATGGTGGAGACTTTAGTCATTGCTATTATCTTCAGCGTCTGGAACAGTAGTACTTTATATAGCAGCTTCTCTATAAATACTTGTCAGATGAATGAAATAAATCCCACAGGAAACTAAAATAAGTAAGGACCTATTAAAAAATAAAAAACAAAAAGGTGTCCACATATATTTAACATTCTCAGGTCAAATACTAGCCCTTCTGCTTATTGGCAGTGTGACCTTAGTCATGTTACTTCATTTTTAAGAACATTAGTGTTATTAGCTCTAAAATGGGGCCATTATTCACCTTATTATAATAGAATTGTTATGAGGATAAACTGAGATGATACACATGCAGTTCCTGGTACAATGCTATGTTCATGGCAGAATGTGCAGTCAACAAATGTTAGTGCCTTTCTCATTTACTTCCCCTTCTGGATTTGGATTTATAGCAACTCTTTTGTAAAACTTCCATCACCATTATTTGGGTATTGACCTGAGATCCAATGAGCCAGGCAGGTGGTTGTCTTAGGAGACTTACCTTCCAGAAATGGTTAACCTTCCTCAGGCCCATTCCTATCTCAGCCACCTTTTGGATGCAATCGTATCCCCTGACTTTGTGGTTGCGGTAGAGGTGGCTGATAAGCTTATATTTTATCTTTATTCCCATTTCTGATTTGTGTACCAGATTCATCAGATTCTTTCTTTTTCAAGGATTTCGTCACTGAACCAGATTTCAAAAGCTGTTCTTGGAGCTCACCTCACATAACTCTTTTGTATTCTGAAACATTTCCTGAGCATATTTTGTTCTAGTTTGTTCCAAGTTCTGGTCCCACGTTCCCTTTGTTGGTCGCCACTGCTGTTCTCTGCCAGGTTGTCTTCAGATAAGCGGCAGAGGCACACCCTTGACCACAGGGTCCAGATTCATTGCCTTCTCTTCTGGGTGAAACCTGTTTACTCCTAACCTCTTCTGTGCCATTAAACTCCCAGAGATGCCCATTTAGAGCAGCACCAAGGTCATAGACACAGGTGGGATTTTTCCAGTGAACTTTAAATTGCCTAAGAAGATATTGCAGTGTACATATGAGAAAATGAGCAGATGCCTGGTGAGCCCTGTTTCCTATGTCAGGACAGGCCTGTTAGATCATTGCTCATATGTTGGTAAGAGATCCGGAGATAGGTGTGGAGGCAGCTGAAAATTGTCTTCCATCTAATGTGATCCTAAAATAGCTCAAGGAAGCGGTATCTAAGCGGATGCTATTGAAATAGTCTTGCTCATTATTCTTTGGAAAACAGTGGTTTGTTTCTTCCTGTCAGCTGAGGAGCATACTCCTGGACACTGAAGATTAAGGTACAGATTGCTGCCCTCCAGGGTTCTACCTGTGCGCTGTCAGAGGGGTGGGGACCAGCCCATGGCCAGATCAGCTGGGTGGGCCACTGCGAATTTGCCATGGTCCTATCAGATCCACTATCTGAACTGATCTTCCTTGATTCTCCAAGTGGCTGGTTTACTGTGGTGACTGAGCATCCTGTCCTCTGAGCCTTCAGGAATCCTATTCCCCATTTTTGTCTGTGCCTCATTCTCTGAGTCACCATTTCTGTCCCTGTTGAAGCTGCTCCAAACAGGCATACATTATAGAGCAGAGAGTATTTCAAAGAAAACACAGGGCTTTAGGGAAGAGAGGTCCATTCTAGGAATCAGAAAATTGGGCTCTCTGTTTAGTGTTGATCTAATTGTGGATTTATAACAAAAGAGGATTACCTGATCTCAGAATTTCAGAGCATTGGTATATAAAGTATGTTGGAAAGCATAAATAACCAGATTGAGGAATATAATAATAAAAGAAAAGACAAGTGGCTCCTCTGCTTTCCCAGCTTTGTCACCTTGGGCAAGGACCTTTCTGGTTCATGTATCTTTCCATTTCTTCTTCATGGAAAATTGGTAACTTTCTGAGCCTACATTGGGCTAGGTAAACTTAGAGAAGGTTTCTTCTAACTCAGAATATTTCATCTTCATTATTGAGGTAGCTGATTTTCAGAATGGTTGCCCCAGAATGTTTTTCACACTTGCTTCACTGTCCTGTCCTGACAGTTTTCCCCAGTTTCTCTTGCCTTTGCCTTAATGCATCATCTTTTGCCCAGAACTTCATTTGATGCATTCTACTTACTCCTGTTCCATCCTATTCATCATTCCCTGATTCTGATCTGACCACTGACTGATTTCCAGTATTTTGTTTGCCGGGCCATTCCCATGACATCTTTGTTAGCCGTATCTCCAAAGTCTGTATAGTCAGATCTCATCTCCATCCTCAACTCCATAGCCACATCCATACAATATTTCTCCTGAAAGTTACTTCCAAATTGAAATTCTAGACTTCTTTAAACCAGATCCCTTCCTGACATCCTCTTTCTTATGGCACTGGGCCCATCTTTCTGCCAGTTACCCAGATGTGAGTATAAATTTTGAATCTCCTTTCTTAAAATCTGCCTCTCTTCCCGCTCCACACCCTCCCATTTAAAATGTCTTCAAATCCTTTCAACTTTCCTTTGTGTTGTATATCCCATTTTCCCTTTCTGTTCCCACTGCCTCCACTAATTAGTGTCATAGCAAATTACTGTAATGACCTCTTACCTCACCTCCTTACGCCCATTTTACTAATCTGTCTTGCATTTTGAATGGATACTTTCATTATAACTCATCATTAGATCAAGGCTACACCTCTTCACCTTGCATTTCTCCTGATACACGCTAACCAATTTCGCGTGTACATGGATCTCAAAACCCACTTGTCCGTCTTCCTGCTAGCCTTTGTATGCTCCTCCTGTTATCCAGTGCTGCTCCTGCACCTCTCCAACAACCCTAAGCCGCCTTATTTTGAGGGCATAGCTTTAGACTTGCCCCCTCCATGAGGTCTACCCTGACCTCACTCACAGTGGTTCTTCTCCTCATAGGATTCTTTTCCCCTTGTTGCTTCCTCCACTCACGTGGTACTTGTCATCTCTGCTCTTGTTATATCATCTCTGCCTGTGCTTGACAGAGGACTGAGTTCTGGGCATGGAGCTCGGTAACCAGACTTAGTGCAGTAAATGAAGAAAACGCTTCAATTTCCTGTTACATTTTCCACAATACCTAGCAAATAGAAGACACTTTATAAGTACTGGTGAATGAATGAGAGAAAAGGCACTTTTCCCTTAGCACGTGGTATGACTGTCTTGCTACCATGCTGATTAGTCGCAGAGGCTATTTTAGCTGAGAAACCTTTAGTTGGACTAAACATTTTTCCACATGTCCACACTTGGCCTTCCAGTCTGTTTTGTTTGGAAAGTCAAGGGACACCAAAGTGACTGGCACATAGTAGGCACATCGTCAATTTTTATTGAGTGAAGGGACATCCTGTTGCCCTTCTTACTCATTGATGACTCAAATCATGGACTGGTAACTATTTTTCTCTTCTAATCTCTGTGTCAGCTTTTTGTTCCACTTACCTTTCCATTTTTTCTCTATGGAATGTATCCCAAATAAATATGTTCCTACAGGATCTTAGTAATCCCTTTGAATGTGGAATGTAATAAATAGCAATTCATGGACACAACCTTGATAAAACTGCTTTTCTACAAGGAAATCCAGCTGGTTCTGTCTGTTTTCTAACTTGTGGTTTGTAATATGAAAAAATATACAGGAGCTGTGATTTGAGATTCTGTTCATCAGTAAGAACTCTTAAGACTGTCAAATTCTTGAGTTATACAAGGTCTGACAGTTAAATTTGTGAACTTGCCACCGTGCATTACATTGGCAGCACTGTACAAACAACTTGGTAAGGTGTCGTAACTTTGGTGTATCTGTGTCTCACAGCTATGTTCATGTTGATGTGTGGTGGTGTCTTGCTGAGTGGCATTCATTATTGTTGTTGCATGTTTTTGTGTGCCGTCATGAGAATGTCGGAGCTTGAATTAGAACAATGATCAAACATTAAATTTCTTCTTAAACTTAGCAAGAGGATAGTGAAATCAGGGACATATTAATCCATGTTTATGGGGATAATGCCATGAGAAAATAGCAGTGAACAAATAGATTAACTGTTTTCCTGAAGGGAGAGAAAGCGTCACTGATGAAGAGAGGTCAGGACAGCCAGTTAATGAGCAGAATTAACAAAATCACTGCAAAAATTTGTCGAATTATGCATCAAAATTGTCGGCTGCCTGTGAGAAGCATAGCAGACCAAGTAATCAACAGAGAAACAGAAAAATCTTCACTGAAAATCTTGACATGAGAAAGATATGTGCAAAAATGGTCACAAAGGAGCTCACCAATGAACAAAAGCAAAGGAGAGTCAAATTTGCCAAGACCTTTTGGAGAGGCAAGACGATGTTTTGGGTCATGTCATCACTGATGATGAAACATGGGGGTACCAATATGACCTGAAACAAAGCATCAAAGTGCACAATGGAAGTCAGCTAATTCTCCACAACCAAAAAAGTTTCATCACTCCAAAAACGAGTCAAAAACGATGTTGCTAACCTTTTTGATATCAGCGGGATTGTTCATTATGAATTTCTACCAGCTGGACAAATAATCAACCAACTTTACTATTTAAAGGTAAAGTGCTGAAAAAGCTGCATGAAAAAGACAAAAATGACCTGAACTTTTTGCCAATAATTCATAGCTCTTGCATCACGACAGTACACCAGCTCACACAGCACTGTCTGTGAGGGAGTTTTTAGCCAGTAAACAAACAATTGTATTGGAACACTCCCCTCCCCACTCACCTGATCTGGCCCCCAATGACACTTTTCTTTACCTGAAGATAAAAGAAATCTTAAAAAGAAGACATTTTGATGACATTCAGGACATCAAGGGTATTATAACGACAACTCTGATGACTATTGCAGAGAAAGAATTCCAAAATTGCTTTGAAGGGTGGACTAGGCACTGGCATTCCAAGGGAAGTACTTTGAAGCAATGAGGTAGGTAGCACTTTTCCTAGGATGAGTTGGTGAACTTAATTGTCAGACCTGTATGTTTGTGTTTACGTCATGAGCTAAGGGAAGGCTTGTGTAAATACCTAGATGCTGTTCCTGACAAGGATAATAGGAGGAGGCTTTCGTTTGTAGCAGGCCTCAACATGGACCTCTCTATGCCGTATCTGTCTTAGGAAATGTCACTGTGTAGTTTAAAGTTTCACACAAAGTAGGTGCTTCTTAGAATTCTTTTCTATAATTGGAAAATGAGAAATTAACATTTAGGCTTTATGCTTTGTGGTGGAATTTTTTTATACATGTGTATTATCACTATTGCTAAATGTTTTATAAATGTTCAGATGGAAACGTGTTTTTCTGAATCTCAAATTCTCATTTTACATCCAGTATAAATCAAATTAGATTCTCTTGGCTTGAGATCATTTTGATTCATTTCATGTTGCTTTTCAGATGCTATTTTGTAAAATGTAGCACAGTCAGGCCGAACTAAGCTTTTCAAAGACTGATTGTGTAAGGAGAGATATTTAAGAAGTATTGCCTGTCAGGGTTTTTAGTGTTCCATGCAGTCCAAGAAACTATATATAACAATATCTGTAGGATTCTTTAATTTCTATTAAGTTGACAGAAGTATTTGAGAATAAATGACTGCCCCAAAATAAGGATTAAAAATTTCTTGTATACAATTGCTGAAGCATAACAATAGACAGCTATTAATAGTAATTAGTGGATTAGTTACCAACTTGCCCTCCTATCTCACTAAAGAGCTGATGACAGACAACTCTTAATCATCGTGTTGTAGAGAAGAGTGCTTTCAGTCTAATCTGAATGTTCCTTTTCCTCATTGAGGGGCTGCTTGGGACATCTCACCTGGTCGTGCTCTGTGTTCTTTGCACTGAGATGTTCACATCTAGCTTCAGAGGCCTTGTCTTAGTCTGGGTGTATATGCTTGCTCAAAATACAGTGAGTCTCAACTTTTCATGCATTCTGCTTTTGAGCAAACTAACCCATACTTTTTTATATTATACCGTGACACTCATATTTTAGACCCAAACAGGCTCTTTGTGAATCAGTCAATAAATATTTTGAGTTACTGCCTGCCTGCCACTAGTTTAGGGTCAACAGTAGCATCAACGTTGTGTTTGTGCAATTATTGCAGTTTTATCATACTTTACTTTGGTTCTTTTTTTTTTTTTTTTTTGCTTTTTGGTATGTGGGTAGCTCCCTGACTGGGAATCGAACCCAGGTCGCAGCGCCAACAGCACCAACGCCGAAACCCCAAGCCACTACACCATCAGGGAACTCCTGCTTTGGTTCTTTAATAAAAATTAGTAAAAAAAAAATGAAAGTGCTAGTAAGAAGCATTGTTCTTTCAAAGTTAAGTACAATGGAGAACAGATCAAGTGGAATTTTTTAGGCATTGAAAACAACAGGTCTTTCATTTCATTTGGACTGTCAATGGACCTAAGCCAATCTACTGTATTTAGTTATGAAAGAAATGAAAAATAAGGAACAAGTATGTGGTCAAAGGCTAGGTTTAAAAGGGCAGATGTAATTAGAGGTTTTGTAATATGTAATGTTTTGAGATGAAACTGTCCTAATCAGATGTTAGTTGATTAGCTTTCTCAGTTTGACTTTCAAATGTTTTTCTGGAAACATTCAGCACAAAGGTCTTTATGTAGCAGTTCTGGTCACTTGATTCCTATGGAAGGTCTTTCTCCTCCTGCTCTGTAGAACAGACAAGAATGGCTGCTCACCTCCCTGGCTTGCCCACATTCAAAGTCTGGCTTGATGAGTTTGTTTACCATTATTAAACATCCTAGTGTTGTTATTGCATTTGCTTTGACCTTTTCTTTAAAACAAAAAAAAAACAGTTGATACCATTAACTTGGCAATACATCATTGACATCCCTCTGAGGCATATTATCTATATATGAGTGATATTATCTATAAAAGCTAAATGATTTTAAAATAGTTGCCTATTGTAATGTGAATCGACCACAGTTTGTTCAACTGGTTGTTCCCTCCTTGATGACTCTCACTTTGTTTCTGGCTGTTTCACTCAAAGCTAAGCAATAAGCTTCTTTATTTGTATGCTATTATGCTTTTGATTTTACAAACTAGTTTACCGGAGCTGGAAATAACGGTTCCAACAATATGTATGTTTTAAAATTTAATAGATATTGCCATATTTCTTTCCCAAAAGGCACAGCTATTTTTATTCCTTCTAGCCACATAAGGAAGGGCTTTATTTCTCATCTAAATTTCTTGCCATTTTCAGAGGTGAAAAAAGGCATTTCATTGTGCTTTGATTTGCACTTTCTGGACTACTCATGACCTTGAGCAGCCTTCTGCAGAATTGTTTGCCATTTGCATTTATTATTCTGTAAATTGCCCTTTTTCTACTGGGTTGCTTTCTTACTGATTTATAAGACCTTTTTGCCTACTAGGTATATTTACTCTTTGTCATATATGTGTTGCAGATATTTTTTCCCAGCCCTTTTTTCTTTTGACTTTGTGAAATGTGTCTTCTCCCATAAATTTTAAAACCTTTTCTATGTTATTTGTATTGCTTTCCTTTATGCCATATAGTAGTTTTCTTCACCTACCCCCCCCCTTTTTTTTTTTGCTAAATTTATCACTTGGCGTTTTAGAGTTTTTGTTGCTAATGTGAATGGGATTTTTTTTTCTGCTGAAAGTTGAATATAACTGACATAGAAAAAAAGCTTTTGGTTTGTATAAACTTGTTTTATTTCCAAGTAACTTACTAAATTCTTTCCAGGTTTTAGTCTGTTGATTTTTCTAGGCATATAGTCATTTCTAAATAAAGATAATTTAATTCCATTATTTTCTTTTGTAGTACAATTAGCTAGGACTTCTGTTACAGTTATTAAATCTCTCTTACAAGTAAAAATCACATCCTCCGTACAGTGTGCACTGTAGGTGGACCCCCAACCCCTACCACCACCCCTGTAGTTCTGTGATGTGACCCTCCTGTATAACATCACCACATTTCCTCTTCATAGCAGAAGTTGTGATATCAAACACCTTCAAAGCCAGTATTGTGCAGGCTCTTTCCTTCCCAACTAGGTTCTGAGTTCTTTAAAATTAGGGATCTTGTCGCTTGTTTTATGTCCCTCATAGAACCTATCAGAGAACTGGGCACATGATAAACACATGTCAAACTGTGTTGAATGTGCTCCTATTCTCTTCTTTAGTGTTCCCTACTTCTTCCTTGAAGCCAGCTCTTACCTTATTGGACTCTAGATCAGGTGACCAAAGTGCTCTTTGCACAGATGGCCCTTCCTTTTTACTCACCCTGTAGAAGTAAGATTTTTAAGCCTCTACACCAGAAAAGTCCCGCTTCTCAAACTTGAGCAGCATCAGCAAAACACAGATTGCAGGGTAACCCCTAAAGTTTCTGATTTGGTAGGTCTGAGGTGGGACCCAAGAACATTGCATTTTTTTACAAGTTTGGATGCTGCTGGTCTAGAGACTGATTCTCTAGAATTTGAGAACCACTTCCCTAGTCTGCAGTTGGTGACCTCATGGATGCAAGGCCACAAGTTCTTTGCATGAAAAAGTCAGATTCTTGTGGTAGTCCTAGTTCTGCTTGCATAGTCAGGTCCCCTTTACTTCATCTGCTCAGTCCTAGTCCCTTCACCCTAAGTCTGTGTACTGGAAGTCAGGGTATGTGTCAGGGGCACACAATATTCATCTATCACAGCATAGGTGATTTTGAAATGGAAAGCATTATCTAGGCATACTGAAAAGTCACTCCCCTTTCCACCCACTCAGCCTCTGCACTTAGATACCTTCATGAAAACAGAATCATCCATCGGGATCTAAAGCCAGAAAACATCGTCCTGCAGCAAGGAGAGCAAAGAGTAAGTGACCGCCCAGGACCAGCAGAGTCCTGGGGACCACCTCAGTGAAGCTGCTCTGGTGGAGAGGAACAAGCTTTGCATGTTTGTTTATATTTGTGTTTCCTTGAGTTTATATTTGCTTTGATTCTCTGGGAATGCTTTTTGATTTGAAACAAAATTTAGCAAAAAGATCTTGCTTGCAGATTGAGACAAGTTTGAATGAATCACATTGTTAATTGCCCAAGATGCAGGAATCTGATAAAGAAAATAATGTTTGTCTTCCACCTCCACCCCCAGCCTTTGGGATTAGCACTTCTTGGAAATAGACTTTTTGTTTTTCATTTGTTTGAGAATGTCCTTTTTTTAAAAAAAAAAAATTGTTTTTATTGCACCAGCTGTGGCCAAGGCTGGCTTTATTTTATTTTTTATTGAATGTATTGGCGTGACATAGTTAGTAAAATTGCATACTTTCCGGTTGTACATTTCTATAGTACATCGTCTGTGTGTTGCATTGTGTGCTCACCACCCCAGAGTCAGTTCCACGTTTGATGCTAACATGGAAACCAGCTCTAAGTTGGGTCTAGATGTGGCTGAGAAGAGGTGTTTGGAGCTGGCACCTGTCTATGGAGCCTGGTCCAGCCTTCAGTTTCCCCAGACATCTAGTGACACTCTTCACTGACCCTCCTACACAGGTGTGGTGGTGACATCCCCCTGGGGCTTGGTGCTGTGCTCTTTCATGGACTTGATTTTTAGCTTGGGGTGATGAGCAAGGGCTCAGTTGAGTGCAATATAGTAACTCAACTCTTGGGCCACTTAATCTCTCTGATAGAGCTTCTGTCAGCATTCCAGGCTGACCCATGACTATCACAGTGGTCACATTGGTTCTAGTTCACACTCATTCTTACCATTATTGGTTTTAAGAATTAAAAACTAAAGGTATTTACTGATGAGCGACTGGCCTGATCTCTCACATCATAAAGTCCGAGTTTAGCAATCTTGAAGGCTAGTGCATGGTCTGTTAATGTTGGCCTGGTTCTCGTGATTGGTCACAGTGCAAGGGAGAACATATACCTTTTTTCAGGATATGTTTCCTTTTGCCCTAAATCTACCATGTTGGAGGCATTCTCCTGTGTATTTGGGAGTTCTGAGGAACTTATAATAGGATCTGATTCCACCTGGGATTTCAGAAATAGCCTCTTCTCTGCAAACAATCAGAATTTTTATAGGAGGACAATGTATTCTCATAACCCTGAGATTTCTCCTCCTTTTCTTTCAGTTAATACACAAAATTATTGATCTAGGATATGCCAAGGAACTGGATCAGGGCAGTCTCTGTACTTCCTTTGTGGGGACCCTGCAGTACTTGGTAAGAATTGGGATTTACATGTTTGCTGCTCAGTTTCTCTCTGATGGCCATATTTGTGGGGCTCCCCTCTGTCTTTGCCTTCTAGCATCTAAGTCTTGCCAGCTCTCTGGGTGTTTCTTAGATGCCTAAGAATTGCCATAGGACGTCAGAGCCATAATCTGTTCAAGTCAGCATTTTTTGCCAGCAGAGGCTCTGTGGAAGCATAGGGTCATCTTCTCTGATCACAAAAGACCTCTGCTCTGTGCTTCAGTATTTTATCTTAAAATAATGAGTTTAAACTAAATTCATGTTGGTCTATAGAGGCCACAGTTTCCAAAAGGTATCTCAGGGGCTATTGAGGAGGAGCTGAGAGCTCTGAGCTCCCACTGTTTGTTAACATTATTTGGTCTGAATATTGGGGTTCTATTTGAGCCATTCATTGATTGATTCATTCATTCAAGAAATTTTGATTGAGTGTAGTCTATATGTCAGGCACTGTGCTAGGCACTGGGGATGCAATGGGAAAGAAGACAGGCATTTCCCTGAACTTTAGGAGCTTAGAGTTTAGCAAAAAAGCAGGTATTACACTGATACTTATACAAATAACTAAAAAATTACAGTTGTGATAAATTCTGCAAAGGAAAAGCAAAGGGTGTTATAAGAATATATATTAGAAGGACCTAGCCTAGTCTGAGACCTGAAGGATCAAAAGGGGCTGGGGGTAGGGGGAGTGAGAGGAAATTCCAGACAAAGGGATAGTACACGTATGTTAGGAGACAGAAAGTGAGGCTGGAACCTAAAGAAGAAGAAGAGAGCATCTTGAGTTGAAGCTGGAGAGTGAGGTAGGGGAGAGATAATTCAGAGCTTTTTTAGCCGGTTAAAAATTTTAGACATTGAAGCATTTTAAGTTGGAGAGGGATCAGGTTTACCTTTTGAAAAGACCACTTTTGAAACATTGGGGAGGATGAATTTCACTGAACAAAAGTAAATCTGGGCAAGCCGTCACATGAGGCTATTGTGATAAGCAGTCCAGAGCTGGTGGCAGCAGTGAGTATGTAGAGAATGATGCGATAAATGTTTGCAAGAGACTCAGCAAGACTTGGTTATAGACTACTTGTGGATGATAACCAGTAAAATGTTGATTGAATAAAGGAGTCTGTAGTTTAAAAAACAAAAAAGATCAAAAGACACTAAGCTAGAGGAGCTTAAATATCCTCTCTAGTTCTTAAGTAAAAAGAAAAAAATTCTTTGAAGTCTTCTGAGTGCATTTATACTTCTTGAGAGCATTTATATTACCCACCAACTAAGGTGATGGGCTCCACCACTTTATCATTTAGCCTGTGGAATAGAGCTTTCAGAGTTGTTACTTATGGAGGGCTGTGTATCAGGTGCCTGTATCTATGTAATGTAAGCACGTAGGTACTGCTGAATGTCTTCTGGGATCCTAATGAATTCAGCAGCAGTTAAATGGGAGGAACTCCATGCTCTGACCAGGATGCTCAGTCAAATCATTTGCTTACCTGAGCTAAACTTCTGTCGGTAACCAGACACAGAGATTGACCGGACCATCCCGCAGGTTTTCCTCTTAGTTTGAACTCCCTAGCTCTTCCATAAGTGCTCTTCTAGCCAGACCACACATTGTCCTGTCTCCATGCCTTTGCTTGTGATGGTCCTTTCTGGAGCATTTCCTCTCAGACACTCATGTGAGGAGCCTTCTTGAGTCTGGTTCTGGTCCCACCTGTGCTTTGAGGCTTTCCTGTTCACCCCAGCAGTCTTGTATTTGGCTTTTTTTCTTGCCTGATTGTATATATTCTACCCCATTGTATGACCATATGTCATAAACCGTATTAGTTTAGGAGACTTGGTCAGCATTTAATGCATGTGTTATGCATTTGGTGTGTATAGCCAGGTATCATTTTCCTTACTTGGATGTAGCCTATCTTTTCATCTCTAACAGAGCCCAAGAGAGGTATATATGAGGTACTCTGGTCTACCTAAAAGTATCCCTAGGGGCCCTCGCATCAGCATCAGGAGTGAACAAGGTACAGAAAAATCCTAGATACTACCGCCTAAATGAGGTCACCTCCTTATCCTTGAATGGGTGTGCCAGTGCCCTCTGGATGGAGCCAGGAGAGTGTAGGGCATGATTTGAAGAGCTGGTTGCCCCTCCCTGTGGCAGCTCCTCAGAAAAGGGAGAAGCCCAGGTATGTCTTCACCATGTATTGTTTCAGGCTCCAGAACTGCTGGAGCAGCAGAAGTACACAGTGACTGTCGACTACTGGAGCTTTGGCACCTTGGCTTTTGAGTGCATCACCGGCTTCCGGCCTTTCCTCCCCAACTGGCAGCCTGTGCAGTGGTGAGTGAGAGGCCACGGCCCTGGGGCGGGGCCCAGGAGGGTCTCCTGAAAGAAGGAATGTGTTCTACTGTCTTTGTCATGTCACTTCTCCTGTTTCCATCTCATTAAGCATTACTAGGCTAGACCTGAGACATCTGTGATCTGTCTTCCACAGAGTAAGTTCTGTTGGGACCCTGCACGTGGGCAGTCCAAGCTCCAAAAACCTAGAAAAGTATTAACATCTTTAAATATAATACTATATAGATGTTGTGTAAATTTGTGCACTTACACTGAAAATGCTTGCTTTAGTAAATAAATAAAAGATATATACATATGACAAATGAGAAATACTTGTATTTACATGAAAATTTACTGTTGACAAATTTTACTAAACCTGAATACAAATTGTTTTAAAAGCCTAAGAAAGTCGCTTAAAATGTGAACCAAATAAGTTACAAAAAAAGATTTTCTAATAAAAAACCAAATGATACAATTAACTTTTAAAAAATTACTCTATATTCTTTATCATTTTTATTATAAAAATAATGTGTTCAGTAAATATATAAAAGTTAGTAATTATTGAAATATGTAACTTAGAATTAGCCTTCAGTTAGGTTTCATTCAGAATTGTTCCTTGAAAGGCCACACACTTAATTTAAATGATGCTACTTTTGTTGAAAAACTTTTTTTATTTTCAATTTTTATTTTTTTTGGAGCAGTAATAAGTTTCTATGGTTCCAACTTCAAAGGAGTGTGTCCTTTGAAAGAATATAAAATAGTATGAAAGAGTATACAGTGACAAGTCATCTCATACTGGTCTCCCAGCCACCTAATTTTTTTTTTTCCACACGCACCTATTTACATTGGTTTTTGGTATGCTTCTAAGGATGTTTTATACATATCCAAGCACATTGGCATGCATTAGTTTGTTTGTTCATTGATGTGTCTCTCCCCTTTTTTACATCATTTTTACACTGTGAAAATTTCTTTTACATACCCCAGAAACAAACAATATGACCATTTGTGTGTCTCCAGTCTCTTCAGTGTGTATTTATACACAAATAAACAACATACTCTCATATAATTTTCTTGTGCTTACTGTTGAAAATGTTTTATTTTATAACATATTATTTGTTTGATATTCCACTGAGTGACCATACTATAGTTTATTTAATTTATCCTGTATTGTTGGAACTGTGAGTGGTTTATAATTTTTACTTGTTAAAATGACACCAAGAATAACATCCGTCGAGGGAAATTCTTATGTATCCACAATTAATTTTTCCATTGGATAAATTCCTAAAAATGGAATTAACAGATCAAAGGTTATGCACATTTTAAAAGTTCTTGATGTATATTACCAAAATGCTCAACAGAAAGGGTGTATAAATAACATTTCCACCAGAAACATACAAAAGCTGTGTCCTTTACCACACCATTGCCAACACTTGCTGTTTCTGGAAATAGTGAAAACAATTAACTTCTTAAAAAATAGGTATTTACATCATGAGAATATTTATTTATAAGAATAAGATGTAGCCTTTGAAATCTGTTCCAGGAGAGTAGTTTTACGTAATGGCTATTCAGTTCAGTCAACACTTACATACCAGATGTTGGAAAAGCAAAGATAAAGAAGCCATTCTAACAGGATAGAAGTGCACTGACTGTTATCTCAAAAGATTAAATAGTAACCTGGGGGCATCCTGTACAGCTGTAAAATGATATGTTAACAATTTTAAGGGCTGTAATTAACAAGTGTACATGTCTGTAGGCATTCCAAAGTCCGGCAGAAGAGTGAAACGGACATTGTTGTTTTTGAAGACTTGAATGGAGCAGTGAAGTTTTCGAGCTCTTTACCCTACCCCAACAATCTTAACAGGTAAGGCACAGTGGCATTTCTCTTCTATGTATTTTTTATTTTTAGAAATAGATGTCTGGAGTGACATCCATAGGATTTTTTTCTTATAACAAAAATTTGTTTTCTCATATTTCTGGAGGTTAGAAGTCCAAGATCAAGGTATTGGCAGGTTTGGTTTCTCCTGAATCCTCTGGCCTTGGCTTGCAGATGGCCACCTTCTCACTGTGTCCTCACATGGCTTTCCCTTTGTGTCATCCATAGGCTTTTAAATAGATTGTAAGGTTATTACCCTATGACTAAGAATTTGACAAAATCCACTTCCATCTTAAACTTAGAATGGATTCCCATCACCCACCCCCATCTAGAAATCATCTCTTTTCTAAAATCACATAACAGTGTAGCCGTACCTCTTATTACCCTTAGTAGCTTCTACCTTGTATTTGCATAGAGATTATTTCCTATTCGACTGTAAGCCTTTTAAGGGTAGGGAATTATGCTTTATTTCTTTTTGTACTCCTCATGTAGCCTAATACTTTGTCATAGCCAACAAGTAAACCTTTATAGTTTGAACGGCATTGCAGTCTATTCTTAGAGCCAGAGCATGAACAGTGAAATAATAATATCAGAGTTGGTTTATACTAAAAAGAAAGCTATAAGGCAGTTATTCACAATTGAGTAGCATGGATAGTAATCACCATGAGTATTTAGAGGATGGGTAGAGGTGTTTTGTGGACTAGAGCTATGTGGAATGACTGGATGAGCTAGAACTTCATGGAAGGATCTGAAAAGATGTGCAGGACAGGGATAAGTAAAGAGGAAGGAAGTTAAAAGGGGAAACAATTAAGGGGAGCAAAGGCACATTTTGGGAAGCAGTGAGTGTCCATGTGGACCTCAGTGAAGGGCTTCAGTGGAGGGGTGTTGAGAGGTCAGCTGCGAGTGCTTACAGGAGGCTGGCTGTGGAGAACCTGCAGTGCCAAGGGAAGGGGGGTGACTTTTGTCATGTGAACCCACCCAGTGCCTTTGAGGGGGCTGATTAACAAAATAAATCCAGCAGCATAGGGGTCTGGATTGTGTGTGGGGATCACCTGGAGGTCCGGCGTGCTTATAAAGTGCGTTTGAAAGCTTCACAGGTCATTCTCCAACAGCCAGTAGAGATCAGTCTGCCAACCCATCTGCTGAGAAATCCCTGATTTGTGTGGGTGTTTTAGCAGATCAGGAGAGGTGATAAGCACCCAAATAATTAATTTGGTTGGAAATGTTCACTTTTTCTCTCAGATAATTGATTTTCACTAATCACGGTCCCTCACCTCTGTATATAATGGTGCAATGCATGTGAGGTGTGTGCTTTTCAATGCACACGTTAAGGTGGCTTTGGAAGTTGGCATTGGAGGGGTCTCCTCCTACACTGTGCTCCTCTTCTTCTCAGCATCTTGGCACAGCGGCTGGAGAAGTGGCTGCAGCTGATGCTAATGTGGCACCCCCGACAAAGGGGCACTGATCCTGTGTATGGGCCCAATGGATGCTTCAAGGCCCTGGATGACATCTTAAACTTAAAGGTGAGCATGGAGCCTTGAGGCAACAGGTCAGGTCCCCATGGACACAGCAGTTCTCTTGAGAAAGAAATGCTCATTAAAAAGCAGGCCATGGGCTGCCTGGTTAGTGGCGAAATTCAGGTTGCTGTGAGAGTATCCTTTACCTAAGTAAGGAGATAGGACACCTATGCTGACTAACACTGGTTATAAGGTTGTAGCTATGTACAAACAAAAATATTAAAGACTAGAATGTATAAACCACAGCACTCGAACTCCCCTCCTCAAGCTAGGCCCTTGTTTTGTGTGGCTAGGAAATATTGGGAGTGGCAGAGGGCCAGGCAAAGAGGTGAACATCTCTTTAAAGATGGGTTTTTTTTCCAATAACATCTGGGTTGTGTTGCAGCTGGTTCATATCTTGAACATGGTCACAGGCACCATTCACACCTATCCAGTGACAGAGGACGAGAGTCTGCAGAGCTTAAAGGCCAGAATCTGGCAGGACACAGGAATCCCCGAGGAAGATCAGGAGCTGCTGCAAGAAGCAGGGCTGGCATTGATCCCCGACAAGCCTGCCACTCAGTGTATTTCAGATGGCAAGGTGAGCCCCGGTCTTACAGAATGCTGTTTGTTCTGGCATTCAAAGAATGACTTTGCTTGTAAGGAAAATAATCATGCATTCAGATATTAACTCTACTTTATCAGTTCTGTTAATCACATGGTGCAGATACTTGCCTGTATTTGTTTTTATTTTTTTTAAGTTGGAATATAAGATTCCCCTGTGTGGCCTAATGTGACACAAGAATCATGCCCCACTTGACTTGTTACTTCCAGAACACTTGGAGAGCCTTTCTTTTGCCTTTGTTGCTAAAGCAATTCTTCATTCTTCTGAGTTAACCAGAACTATTTATGATGTACTACTTGTGTACAGAACTGTGCCAACAACCAAAGCAATGCTAGGCATGGTTCCTGCCCTCCAAAAACTGATAAAGTTCACAAATGAGAAATAATCATTGGAGAGGAAAGGAGATAGCAAACGTCTAAATCGCACAGTAAAGACAATCAGAGAATAAAATAGAATGTAATAAGTTGTAAACAAGGTGTACTTTCAGATAATACATGTGAAAGGGACAGGAAAAGGAAGTAGAGGCCAGAATCATTAAGAAATTGTCATATGTGCTCAGTACTCGGTAGCTGAGGATGATCCTGTTGGTGAACAATGGGAAATGCTCTGAAATCTTTGTTATTAATTGTTAAGAGGAAGGGTTGGATCCATGAGATCTCATTGTGTTCTTGTCCCTTTGCAGCTAAATGAGGGCCGAACATTGGACATGGATCTTGTTTTTCTCTTTGACAACAGTAAAATCGCCTATGAGAATCAGATCTCCCCACAGCCACAACCTGAAAGTGTCAGCTGTATCCGTAAGAACATTGCTTTTTTTCAAAAAAGACTTACTTATAAAGCATGGGACAAGGCAGAGAGGTGTGGACCAGGGGAGGGGTCTATACCAAGGATGTCATCTTACTGCCCGGCCCTCAGGGTAGCCCTCTTTTGTAGGGACCTGTGAAGGAGTAACCTAGCAGGAAAAGAGTCAAGGAAGAGTCTTCAGTTAATTTTAACCTCATGGGCAGAACTTTTAAACAGAGGACAGAGAATACTGCCTGTGAGCTACTGAACTTGAATCAGATGATTACTTTATTTATTTTGAAGTTTTATTTCTATTTTAATAACACATGCACATGATCCAAAAAAAAAGGTACAAAAGGATATATAGCATCTTCCAGAGAAACTACTGCTATCACATTCTTGGGTATACCTTCTAGGGGTATTCTGTGCATTTATATATAAATTAACATATATATATAAATTCTTTTTATAGAATTATAAAAATTCTACCCCCAAATGGTAGCATACAGTACATACTGTTCTGTACCTGCCTTTTTCATTTAACAATATTTTTGGAGATTTTTTTTCCCATGTTTTTTAGATGCCTGTGTAATATTCCATTGTGTGAACCTTAGATGGACATTTTAGTGCATCTACCACTCCTGCTTCCACACACTCAGACATAATAAACAGATCAAGGGTCCAGGCTTATTGCTTATTTAATCGTCTTTCAGTACTGCTGGTTGAAGCTGCATTTTTAAAAAACTTCATATGACCGTAAATATGTGAACATAAGAGTTTCTATTGAAAAATACATGAACCTGGGTACATGTGACCGTCTCCTCTTGGTTCAGAAAGAGTTTCTTCACATTAACAGCTGTTTATTGACTGGCACATGCTTGTGCTATAATAGGGTACAAAAATATATGAGACAGTAACCAGGCACAGCACCCCAAAAAAGTTATATAATAGCGTAGTAGTTACATAACGCTTACAAACGTTGAAGTACCAGTGATGTCGCAAGGGAGGGCGTGGTTAACCTTGGGGGAGTTATTTCTGACAGTTGTGCACGTCTCTGTTCCAGTGCAAGAGCCCAAGAGGAACCTGTCCTTCTTCCAGCTGCGGAAAGTGTGGGGCCAGGTCTGGCACAGCATCCAAACCCTGAAGGAGGACTGTAACCGGCTGCAGCAGGGACAGAGAGCTGCCATGTATTGTGCCAGGCGGTTTTGGGCTTAACTTATTTAAAATTGCTCAGTGGCTTTTGCCACAGAGAGGTGGCAGAGGCAGGGGCCCACAAGTAACAGAAATGAATAAATAAATTAGGAGAGACAAGAGGGAGACACTGGTTTGGATAGGCGGGAAGTCTGCTGAGCTGGATGGAGGGAGGCCCTTTTAGACCTGACAGGGTGAATGAGGTCAACACACAGAGCAGGAGTGTAAATGAAGGGTTAGGCTGGCCAAAGTGGGGACAAATTTTGGAATGTGGAGGGTTCATTGAAATTTGGATCAGTAGCACTCCCCTGATTGTCATGCCAGGGACTGATGGACTCTTTCCCCAGGTTATGACTAGTTTGGGTTACTGGCCCTATGTGTAGTACTCTGCCTAGTTCCAATTTTGGTGCAGAACCACATGCATTGCTGAGGGCTAGAAAATTGTTTATGGTTATAAGTGGCTGCTCTTATAATAATAATTATAGCAGCAACTTGTCTTGACATTTCAGGCGGTTTTGTTTTTCTACAGGAAATGGTATTTGGATCCCAAAGATGCCCCAAGGTTCTGTTTCTTGTCCTTGCAGGATGAATCTCCTCCGGAATAACAGCTGCCTCTCCAAGATGAAGAATTCCATGGCTTCCATGTCTCAGCAGCTCAAGGCCAAGTTGGATTTCTTTAAAACCAGCATCCAGATCGACCTGGAGAAGTATCGTGAGCAAACTGAATTTGGGATCAGTGAGTGTACTCTTCGCAACGAGTTTAGAAAGACCATTCCATTCTTATTTTCTCTTCCTGAAGTTTCTTTTGTCTTTTTATAATTGAGTTACTTATTTCTGTTTTGATTTTTGGTGCTTTTGTTTTCTTTTTCATTTTCTTTCCTACATTTTTTTTTCCAGCATCAGATAAACTGCTGCTGGCCTGGAGGGAAATGGAACAGACTGTGGAGCTCTGTGGGCGGGTAGGAGACTCATTTTAGGTTAATATGCTTGCCAGGGTGATGAGGCTTTTTCAACCATTTTCCACTTTCCCTTCAAATACTAGGTTAGTGTTGTATGTCAGAAGTCAAGTTTTTCTTGCCATGTTCTTTGACTTAAACTACGACTTTCTGGAAAGAGACTGGGAGAGTAGCCAATAAAAGGGTCCCCACTGTGGCAGACCCAAGAACTACACAGATGGACAGAGCTAGTCCAGATTTGAATAAGGAGCACAACATGCAGTGTCCTTGGGGGGAAGCCTAGAACACTTCCTATTAGAAAGGGCCTTGGATGAATGATAGACACTTTACCTAGTCAAAGGTTTTTGCCTAATTTTGCGGGGGACACGAAATCCATAGGGAAAGAAAGTTCTAGGCACAGAGTCTTAGGCAGTGTATATCAAATGCCACTGAAAAATATTAATCTTGGGGGCAAGGGAAATGTGACTGAGTGAACCTCACACAGATGGAAGCTTGGGTTCCAAGGCTTTCTCCTGGACTTTTTTTCCCAATATTTTCCTCTGTGAACTTGGGCAAGGACCTTCACCTCCGTGTTTTAATGTCTGTTTCTATAAATCGGTACTGAATGGATGTTTAAAGGTGGCTATTATATAGACAATACCTTATTTAACCTAGAGACAGTGAGTGTTCCACCCTATCTTGGCACTCATACACATAATCTGTGCAATAAAGGAGTCCAGGCCCTCCTACATAGGATGGCACTGGATGGACAAATTAAAAGAAGGAATATGCATAGGACATTTTCTATATGCTAGGTACTAGGCCAGATACTTACATACTGTATCCTATCTAACCCCTAAAATGGCCCTATGAGAAGCCTATTTTATGGTAGAGGAAACTGCAGATCAAGTATTAAGTCACACATCTAGAAAGTGGTAGATCCAAGATCCAAACTCCAGGTTATTCTGACTCCGAAGTTCATATTCCTTCTAGCCAGTCAATCAAGAGTCTTTAATGAGTTTGGATGATTTTCCCTGAAAAATCTTGCATGTCAGCGTGCTCTTATTACGTCAGTCGACATTAGCACAGCTTTTTCATCAGGAGAATGAAGTGAAACATCTGGTGGAACGAATGATGGCACTGCAGACTGACATTGTGGACTTGCAGAGGAGCCCAATGGGTCGGAAGCAGGGGGGGACTCTGGACGACCTGTGAGTACCAAGTGGGCATGGAACCACATGCTGTCCCCAACACACACACAAGCCCCAACCAGTTTTCATATGTGTATGTTGGGATCATGTGTGGTTATTATGAAAGTTCTGTGAGACCATGCTCCTCTAGAGCCTGTACCCCAGTGAATCATCTCGACATGTTCCAGATATGAGCAAGAGCAAATCACCAACTCTCTGAGCCTGAGTTTCCATATCTGTTTAGTGGCCAGAAAAACTGTCTGACCTCCTAATATCATGAGAATCAGTTAGATAATGCATAGCGCAGTGTGTAGTTTGTAAACTATAAAGGGTGTAATACAAGGAGCTTTTACTGTGGTATTAAATGCCACTGTTTGTCCAGCCCATCCTGACCCACGTGTGGCTGAAGAGCAGAAAGGAGAACAGAGAAGAAGCCTGGCAACTCTTACAAATTTGGACCTGGAAACTTCATTTGAATCTTTATTAGGACTTTGGCCTTGGTTCTGGGAGGGGACGAGACATCCAGGCAGAACAGCCCTATCTGAAGGAAATCACACCGTTGCATGCAGCCCCAGTGGCACAGATGGGAGGGAGGTGGCAAGCACATCAGCCTCAGAACCTTTCCCATTTGGTCTCAGCAGTGTCTTCTGAGGCTTTTACTAGCATCCTCAGGACCAGGAGGCCAAACATCAGGAATCTGATTATTTTATTTTATATATTCTCGAATCATTTAACCCTTTATTCTCCTCTAGTTTTCAAAAATGAAAGTCACCTTTGAAAATGTCACCCAGTCTTACTGTGTTAAGGAGACAAAGAAATAGGAGTTTGTTTTCCACCCTGGGCTTGAGTTTTCAAAAGGAAGCCATGTTCTCCAGGGTTGGGTCCCGTGATGGCACCTGGAATCACTATTGCGGGAACCAAGTGGAGGCAATTTTGGGGGACAGATTGGAGACTCCTTTCCTTAAGACTCTCTGTCATTAAACCTTGGAGGTGTTTGATTTTTTATGAGGGTAATCATTCCCTTATTGTAGATATCACCTATAATATCTGTAGGGATAATCATTTTCTCCAGTCAAGCCATATTGCCAGTCTCGCTCCTAGAAACCAGTAATTTCACTGGCAGGAATCAGCTTATCAATGCTTCAAATGTGCTTATTTAGCCTCAAATCTTGACAGAACTTCTTCATTGTATATTTCAGAGAAGAGCAAGCAAGAGAGCTTTACAGGAGACTAAGGGAAAAACCAAGAGGTAAGTGAGATTTTATGCATGCCTTGGGTTCCTTGTTATCTCAGGGAGGAGGCATTGGCACTCTCTGCCAGTCACCTGGAGGAACTGTGCAACTCCTTCCTCTCTTTCCAGACCAACGAACTGAGGGTGACAGTCAGGAAATGGTACGGCTGCTGCTTCAGGCAATCCAAGGCTTTGAGAAGAAAGTGCGAGTGATTTATACACAGCTCAGGTATAAATCCCGACTTTCTTACTTGAGGTGGAATGTGGAGAAGCAGTGAGGCCGTGTGAGGCCACTTCCTCCCTCCGCTCTGAAGTATTTAAACACATGAAGAAAATTTATCTGCAGCTGCTGATTGGATTCATAATTACCAGGGGTTATGTCCTGCTTTCTCCAACCAAAATGCCACTGGAGTTTGTCTTGTTCATTTCTTATAGTAAAACTGTGGTTTGCAAGCAGAAGGCTCTTGAACTGTTGCCCAAGGTGGAAGAGGTGGTGAGTTCAATGAATGATGATGAGAAGACTGTTGTTCGTCTTCAGGAGAAGCGACAGAAAGAACTCTGGAATCTCCTGAAGATCGCTTGTGTGAGTGAGCCCTTGTAGCCAGGCCCACAGCCCTCAGTAGGCCAGCCCCTCTGGGCCTTTCCACCTCTGTGCAGCTGCCACCACCCTACAAGGGACACCACAGAGCCACTAACAAACCACTCAGCTGCTGCTACTCAGTCTTCTCCATGACTTAGAGTGAACTGTGTGGGGCAGAGTTAGGGCCTGGGCTGGTTGTTTTTATTTATACATGTGTTCTTTTTCTGTGGCTACTATAATAAATTACCAGTATTCTCTCACAGTTCTAGAGGCCAAAAGTCTGAGATCAAGGTGTGGGCAGGGCTAGGTTCCCTCTCAGGGCTCTAGGAGGGAATCCTCCCAGCTTCTGGTGGCTTGGCTTATGACAGCATCACTCCAGTCTCTGCCTCTGTCTTTACATGGCCTTCTTGTCTGTGTCTTTCTTCTGGGTAGCTCTTATAAGAACACTTATCATTGGATTTTGGTCCCACCTGCATAGTCCAGGATGATCTCATCTTGGAATCCTTAACCAAGTTATCTACAAAGATTCTTTTTCCAGTAAGGTTGAATTCCCAGGTTCCTAGATTTAAGAATGGACAGACCTGTTGGGGTCTTCCATTTATAGTGCATGTCATTGTGATGTGGTGAATCCTCATTTGTGTTTGCTGCTTAGTATTGTAACTCACACTTCTGTGCCCACCATCCTATTGGAGCTGTGATTTCACTGAATGTTGCTCAGAAAGAAGACAAAAGAGGGCCCAGGACAGAGAAAGAAAAACAGCTAGGCAAAAGCCATGGAAGCCAAAGCTGATGAACAGTGACCGCCCCCTGCCCCCAACACACACACACACACACACTGTGAAGGCTGCAGAAAGGTTATAGTGGTTGAAAGAGAGCTATGTAGTCATCAGTAGCCTTTAAGAGCAAAAAAGAGAAAGGGAAGGAAGATAGTTGCTTAAGGTGGAAGCAGGATATGTGGGGGGTGTTTTTTAAGATCATGGAGACTGGAGCATATTTGTAGGCCAAGCAGAAGAGAGTGTACCGGGGGCTTCACAGTATCAGAACAATAGGACACAGAGTCTCCAGGCCTGAGAGGTGAGGTGAGTGACATCATGAACCCGAGTGGAAGGCTTGGCCTTGGGAAGAGGTGAGTGACATTTCCTTCTATAAATAAGGAAGAAAAGAAGAGGGGAGAGATGACATGGCAGAGAAGATTTATGAGGGAAAGGGAAGTTGAGATATTCACAAGCAATGGCCTGATCTGCCATCTATATCCGTTTGACATTTATTGAGCACAGACGATAAGATGCCCAGCAATGTGATGAAAACTACAGATATAGGGGGAAAGAGAAAAGCATGGTACCTGACCCAAGGAGCTCATGATCTAGTGAGGGATACAGACAGGGAAATGGATGAGAACGATTTAGGCTGAGAAGTGCTATACAGCGGCTATCATAAGCATGAAGTGTAGCATGAATGCAGAGGAGGAATGCCAGCTTCAGTCTTAGAGGCGAGGGAACCACAGGAAACGTTCACAAGGAGATACTGTTTCACCTGAAGAATGAGTAGGAGGTAGGTAGGTGGCTGGATGGAGATGAGGACATTCCAGGATAAAGACATTGCTCTGTCAAAAGGCTGGTGTAAACAGGTTGGTGTGGTGTGGGGGCAGGGCTACTGGAGATGGAATTGGAGAAATAAGGGCTAGCTCAATAAGGCTACACTTTATTTTGAAGGCATGGAGGGATTGCAGGATTTGTGTTTTCCTTTCATATGGAAGTAACTATGGGTACGGTATGGGTTTTAGAAAAATCACTCAGATGGCAGCTGAAGAACAGATCTGAGACTTTGGCAGACCTCACCATTGAGCATGAGGGTCCACTCAGTGGGGCTGGTGTTGAGTAGCCACTTCTACCATCCTCACAGGATGGGTTTGGTGGAAGGGTAAGAAAGCGAAACAGCACAGGAGTGATCACCTGCCTCACTTGCAGACCCAGGCAGAAGTGGAGGAGGTGCATGGCTGGGTCTCTCTATCCTGACGACGGCAGAAGGACAAAGAACAGGGTGCTTGAATGGCTGGTTGAAGTTGCACCTTGACGTTCAGCTGGGAGGGAGAATGTGGAGCCAGCATGGGTCCCACAGGTTGAGAGGCGAGAAGGATGAAGAACTGCAGGCTGCAGTGAGTTCAAAGAGAGGGGTCAGTGAGCAGTAGGTGAGGCCAATAGATGAGAGCATGGTGGGACTCAGAGGAGAGGTGGCTTGAGGTGCTGAGAAGGTCGACTGTAGGTCACGTCTGTGGGCTACAGGTATGAGGAGGTGCAAGTAGCTAGAACAAAAGCCATTGGTTTAGCATCTTGGCTTTGAAGTGGAGTGGCTGCAGCAGAATATCTTGGTTTTCTTCTCAGTTGCCCCACAGATGGACAATTCACGGTCACTGATAACCTTTTTGTGTGTTTCATTCTTACATTTGGAAAGGAGTATGAACATCACCCTTTCAACTTCCTTTTAAGAATTTGTCAAGCAATCAAACTAAGGAAATCCTACAAATACAGGCATTCAGATCCCTTATATTTAGAATCTTTTATCAAAAAGTACACCTAAAAATACAGAAGCATTTTCTAAACTAAAATGCAAACTATTAGCTGTTGCCATGGATAGAGATGTTGACCAATATTCTCTAGGAATAGCATGTGTCTGTAGCCAGTTGTCTCATGAGAAATTGCCATGGTATGAATGCAAAATAAAATCATTTCTTTGCTCCAAAATTTTGTTGGCTTGTTTTTGGTTTTGTCCTTTAGAGCAAGGTCCGTGGTCCTGTCAGTGGAAGCCCAGACAGCATGAATGCTTCTCGCCTTAGTCACTCTGGTCAGCTGCTGTCTCAGCCTCCCGCTGCCCCCAACAGCTTACCTGAGTCAGTCAGCAAAAGGTACGTCATAATTAATAGTGCCAAGTATAATGTTTAGGAGCACATCAGGAGGTCATGGGGTGGAAATAACATGTTTATCATTGATAGACCATTTTATCTGGCTCATGATTTTGTGCATGTTTCCTTGGTGTGTGTTATACATGCTAGGCATGCAGGGACAAATGTAGTATAGTCTCTTGTAACTTGCTAACTAAAGTTTCCTTGTCTGAGGGTTGGATTACTAATTGATCAATGAGAATAGAGAAAGTGGTAGTTAGTCACATGCTGTTATAGACTCCATCTATCATATCTGTTCTTCAAAACCAGATTCCCCTGCAGGTCGGGCCCTGTTTGTCCTACCTGAGTTCTTTGCCTCCTCCTTTTCCCCCCCCCCCCCCCACCACTGTGAGTTACCAAGTTACTGTTTTCCTCCTGTTGCTTCTCATCACATCCCATTCATCCCTTCTCTTCCCCTCTTGTCACCTGGATGACTGCCACAGAGGTAGTGAACAGAGCCCTTTACCCCCTTCTGGCAAGGCTTTTTGCCTCCCTACTTCCTGTCCATGTTGCCTCCAAGCCATCTCTGGTCAAATCAGTCTTCACAATATGCCATTTGAAGTTACTCCTTGGCCAGTAACTAGCAATGGCTTCCCACTCCGTAGGATCCAGCTTGAGCCTTTTCAGGCATTCACAACCACCTTACATCAGCTCTTTAAAGTGGTTCCACTGTTCCCAAATTACTTGCTTTAGCCCAGTTCATCTTCCAAATATGGTCCAGACCAGCAGCATCAGTAGCATCTTGTTAGAAATGCAGATTCTGAATCAGGAGGTCAGGGATGGGGCACAGTGGTCCATGTTTAACAAGTCCCAGCTGATTCCGACGCATACTTGAGTGCGAGAACCATGCTTCTGGCTGACACCTTTCCCAGGAGTGGTCCTCCCGTCTGAAGGGTACATCTGCTTCTTACCCCCTCTGAAGCCCTGAGTGCACATGCACATGGGAACTGTTCTCTTCTTGGACCTCCTGTGGGGTTTTCTTGATTCTAATTCAGTCTCATACCCATTTATACAGCAGCTTCTGTGTGCCAGGCCATAGGCACTGGAGGTCTTTAAAATCAGTTCCTGTAGGCAAATTTATAGGCCTACAACATAGATTAATGACTGCCTAGGGCAGGTGGGGAGGTGGGGTAGGAAGTGGCTGATAATGTATATTAAAATTTCTTTTTGGGTGATAAAAACATTCTAAATTATTGCGATAGTTGCACAACTCTATACTGAAACTGTCAAATTGTGCACTTTAAATGGGTGAACTTTATGGTATGTAAATTTATCTCAGTAAAGCCGTTTTTAAAAGTCCTGTTCCTGCACTTGGGGAGTTCATAGCCTATACTGTTTTGATACTTAATCATATGTAGCCTTAGGTTCTTAATTTTTTCCCCAATCTACTGTGAGTTCCTTGAGGATAATAATCAAGTCTTGTGCCTCTTATGTCGCCCTTTGGAGCTGGCATTGATCCTTTAACCTAGTTAGTAGCTCCACAGATAAGGCTAAGCAAAGAAGTGCCCTGTGTTCCTTCTATCAGAGCATCACACTTTGCAAGGTGGGAGGAATGCCAGGGCACTGTCTTCCTGGATTTGTCATAGTGCTATCTTCAAAGCCTTAGAAAAATCATCCTGGGAGTATGGTTGCAGATTATCTTTCCACATCATAGAATTGAGGTTAGAAAAGGACAGATGACTTATGATATGCCTCTATCTCACCATGGCCCATTGTTGATAAGACACTCCATTTCTTATCATAGAAGAGAGAGAGTGCAGATTAATGAAATCTGTTCCCAGAACTTGCTTTTCTGCAGATCTTAAAGAACTGTAGAAATCTGGTGAAACTGCTTAGTTTATGTATTTTTTCCCCATTTCAAAAATTGAAGAACAAGTGATTTGGGAGATATATTTAGATTTTGGTAGTTTGGAGGGAATTACTAAATTCAGCTATCTAGTTAAGTCTGAAAGCACTTTTACTTGCAACTTACTAAGCAGGGATCTGTTTGCTTTTTCATATTGTAACCAGTAATACTTATGGCCAGATTTGAGCTTCTGAAAAGTGCTTAACCAGATGAATGAAATCGTTAGTCAATGACATAGTGTTTTAAGACACTCAGAGCCAAAATAATAATTATTTAATTTTTAAAATCTTGCAAAAGCTCATTTGCATATTTTTAAACAGTAGTATTATCTCTGAAAAAATAATACCACTTTCTAATAATTAGATTATTTTCTTTAGTGAAGAACTGATGGCTGAAGCACATACTCTGTGGACCCAGTTAGAAAGTGTAATGCAAGACACCATGAAAGAACAGGACCAGAGTTTACAGGTAATGGCTTGTGTGAATCCCAGCTATCCATGTTCTTTCTACAGCAGATGAGAAAAAAGAAAATGGAAAGGCAATCCAGTGTTCTCCTCGACCTCAGTATACACTTGGAATTTCCTAGTACAGCTGACCCTTGAACAACATGGGGTTAGGGGAACCATCCTCCCTCACAGTCAAAAATCCACATATAACTTTTGACTCACCTAGAATTTAACTAGTAATAGCCTGCTGTTGACCAGAAGCCTTACTGATAACATAAACAGTTGATTAACACATAATTTGTATGTTATATGTATTGTTATATGTTATATGCTGTATTCTTTCAATAAAGTAAGCTAGAGAAAAGAATCATAAGGAAAATAACATTTATTATATTTATTGAAAAAATTTGCAGTTCAAACCTGTGTTGTTCAAAGGTCAATTATTATTATGCACTATAATTATAATGCTAACTATTATTGAATGGGTACAAGTACTTGATGTGCTTTATCTCATTTAATCCTTACAACAGTTGATCCTCATGAAGAGGATAACTAACTATTCTGAGGCTTTCCCTGGCACCCCTGCAACTTTTTTTTTTACCATTGCATCTGTGTATGTGTTGTGGGGGATGGTGTTGCTAAGCTGGACTTCAGGGACGAAACAAGAACCTGTCATGGCCTTGCTTCTCAGGGACTCCGAGCTTAATAGTAGGTAGAGCTATTAATAGTTATAGGGAAACTAACTTAAAGAAAAACTAATCAAGATAGTACATTCAGACAAAGCTAACATTGCTGTGAGGATCCTAAATCATTTTCTCAGATATTTAAATAGCCATTTTCTGACAATACAATCACCTGCTAGCCTACCCCTAACTTCTCAGTTTTTGGAAGAATCAGAAGGCATACCACGAATTGTAATGAACTTTTATTTAAGTGTCTTCTCTAAAACTTGGATCTTTCTGTATCTTTTGTTGCTGCTCTTCTTCCTCCTGGCACTGCATATTTTATCCTTTCACTGTTAATTTGTACTTCTGCCAGAGGAAAAGGAAGTCTTATCAGGACATTTCATCTCCTGAGGTTGGAATTCAATAGCTGAGATCAGCTTTTAGTACCATCTACCCACAGTGAGCATAAATGATACTAAAATTGCCTTTTCAGTTTCCATAGTCACAGAATCTCAGGGACTCCAAGCCAGTCCAAGGAAAAGATCCTGTATGGTTTTGAATGTTGTCACTTTTAGCTCAAGGGTACCCTGCAATAACAAGGCTGTTATTAATGAGAGGATTTAGATTTGCTTCTAAATCGTGCTGGTTGCCTCCTGAAAAAGATAAACAAGCTGAGGTGTTTGTTGGTGGCCACTGAATTTTTAACCTACATGTTGACTTTCAGTCTCTAGACTGGAGCTGGTTACAGACGGTGGAAGAAGAGCAGAATAGCCTGGAACAGGCCTCCTGACTGCGTGGGTGGTCTTGACTACCTGATGGGGCTGCCTGGCGTGATGCTCTCCCACAGTGGCTTCTGCTATAATGACGTCCCAGCAATCTTTGGCACCCAGATGGAGATCTTCCTTCCCCAGCAGTTGTTACATTCGCTGTGGACCAAGAGTGTGGCTCTCCGTGGGCACTGCCAACAACTTGTCTGCACACTGGAAGTCCTCCGTCACAGAGGCTCAGCAAACGTTGATGCATGGCATGAGCGTATAGGGAGACCAAGCCACAGCAGCTGCTTTCTCGGCTCTGAAAAAAGTGCTTAAAGTACAGTTGCTCCACTGGACAAATGTCTAATGTGAATCATTCAGGAGAAAGTATGAATCACACTTAGTGCCATCTTGTCCTCTTCTGTCCCCTCTTACTCTCTAGAGGCCCTGATCTACCTGTCCTCACAGTTGGTGTTTCACTGGATTTGGCTTTTCTTAAACAGACTTTTAAATCATGGACTTGGCATGGCCCCATCCTCTTTCTTCCTCTTTTCATTTCACTACTGCTAACATTTTCCTTTTACATACACTTTGGTGGTTGTCCTTTCTTTGGCAAAGCTATAGGCAGATGCTATGTCCACCCTGTCTATAGTCCTTTCAGCCACAGAATGACTCATTAAAGCCAGGATGAAAAAGCAGCTCCCTTCCTTTGAATCCCAAAGATTACCTGGGAGTGAGTTGTCACGGAGAAAAAGAAAAGGCTATCTGTCTACCACTACTTTGCTGGGTTTTATAGTGGGTAGAGTGCCCACACAGTGCCCACACCTGTCCTTGCTCAGATATACCTGTGTGTGACTGTGGTGGGACAAGGTGTCCCTGCCTCTCATGTCATCTAGCAGAATTATTAAATTGATTTGTTTAAAAAATAGTTTCTATATCTTGCAATCTGGCTCACTTATACCAAGTTCCATAATGCATTTTTATAATACCTATGGTTAGGACTTATAAACTCAAAATCCAACTTATTGGAAAATTATATAAACTGGAATGGTGCCTGGATCAAACAATGCCACTGTACTATCACGGCTTCTTGGACATTTCACACAATTTCATCTTTATATAAAATAAAACAGGAAAGCAAAACAAGTTCAGATGATCACAAATAGGTAAGGCTAGTTGAAAAAGTCAGTTGGAATAGAGGAATTTCAAAAAGTGGCTTCTGTGGAAATAATGCAGAGGGTTTCATGGTCAAGTAGGTTTCAGAAATGCTTTATTGTCTAATTGCCCTTTGGAGATCTATTGTACACTGGTACATTAAAGAATAGCAGGTCTTCACATAACATCATTTTGTTCAATGTCATTTTGCTACAGTGTTGATGAGATGCCATGGGAGCTTAACTCTTGTTTATATCAATCAGCCTACGATAAAATTGGTTTTGTTATATGTTGTTTTGCTTAAAGTCACAGAACCTATCAATGATATTTTATTAGTATTATAGTTCGTTAAATGGTGGCTAATCTAGGGAGTTCCCTAGTGGTGTAGTGGCTAGGCTTCGGCACTCTCAATGCCCTGGCCTGGGTTCAATTCCCAGCCAGGGGGCTACCTCCCCTCACAAAAAAAAAAACTGGTGGCTAATCTTAGGTGACCGGCTTGTGTCTGTTTCCCCAAAACTTTCCTGTAGTTTGCCCTGAAAGATCTGTATTCCAGTAAACCTCAATGATTAGCCATCCTATTTTATGATGTGTCTATATCCTGTGTAATTTGAAATATTTGACACTTCAGAAAAATTGCAATCTAGAATATTTATTCATCAAGTACTTACTGAGCATTACTATGTGGCAAACAAAAATTAACTCCTTACTGTCATGGAGCTTACAATCCACATTTGTGAAAGAAGGGTAGAGCAGGAAGTAGCTAAGAGGCAAGTAACACATGTAAGTTTCAAATAGTTTCAGTGCTATGAAAAAAATGAAACAGTAATGGATAAAGAGTGCCTTAGTGTTGTTCAGGAATGTGACAAGGATGTGACCACTGGGCTGAGATTTGAATGATGAGAAAAAGGCAGCCAGTCAAAGGCCTGAACAAGAGAGAAGAGACCTAAAGCAGGTACATGTGAATACTAATAATGATATATATGTACTAAACAAAGGGAAAAATGGCAAGAAATGAAATAGAAGAGTTTGTATGAGATATTAATAGATCACATTAGGTCTTACAGACCATGGCAAAGAGTGTGGCTTTTATTCTCAGGGCAGTGAGAGGATATTTAAGCAAATGAATGACATATTCTGAGATACATTTTTTAAAAAATTACTGTAATCCTATTTGGAGAATGGCCTGTAGGGAACAAGAGCAGAAGCAGGAAGCCCACCGAGGAGGCTGTGGCAGTAACTGGGGAGCGAAATCATGGTAGGGTAGTGGCAATAGAGATGGTGAGAGGTAATTTAGTTCAAGACTTGCTAACAGACAGATCAGACAAGACTTGCCAATAGACTGAAAGTGTGGTGTGACTCCTATGGTTTTGGCCTGATGGCACAGTGGATTAAAGGGTCATTAACTGAGATAGGGAAAAGTTAAGGAGAAGCTAGTGGGGCAAGAATCAAGAGTTCTATAGGACATTTTATCTTTGAGATACCTATTATGGAAAATGGGAATATCCATTAATCAGTTTGATATATAGGTCTAAAGCTCAAGGGAGATCAGGACTGGAAATAAATACAAAGTTAGGAGTCTTCAATATAGACATGGCATTTATTATACAAAGGTGAAACTGTACAAAGTGGAAAAACTAGCTAGAAGATCAAGGCCTGAGGCACTTTCCCATAGAGGGTGGAGAGTGAGAGGAGCTGGGAACCAGTACATACAAAAAGCAAAACAAACTTGAGAAGTGGCTAGTAAGGAAGAAGGAAAATGCGGAATATGTGCTATCATAGAAGCCAATTGCAAACAAACTACTATATTTCAAGAAGAGAGTGGTTAAGTGGATCAGATATTACCTACCAGTTGGTCCAAGAAGGTGAGGACAGAGAATTTATCATTTCCTTGGATTATCTGGCTACTGTTTTTTTTTTTGTTTTTTTTTAAGTTGGCATAATACTTATATAAAAAGTGATTCCACAATTCCCTTAAGTTGTAACTTTCATTATTCAGAGGTGAATAATAACTTTTATTTAATGAGGAATAATCTTTCTTCAGAACAAAATAATATGAATATAGCCAGGAGTGGAGATTGGATAGGAAAAAAGGAGAACAGAGAAAAAACTAAGGTGATTCATACATCTAAATGAAGGGAGAAATCAAGGTGTTAAGAAGTAGAATAAAATTGAAAGGCAAAGGATAAGGGGAAAATACATATATTTAGAGAAAACATAAAAACAATGCACAAAAGGGGAATCTATTAAATATATTACTAACATTAGTAATATATTAAAAATCTGATACCCGAAAACTATCCCATTAGAAAAATGAACAATGGATATAAATAGGAAATTCACAATAGAAATACAAATGTCCAATAAACATAACCAAACACACTGATACTGTAAAAGAAGCACAACCAAGTACAACCTAACCAAAGAAACTAGCTACAGCGTTATTCTAATTGAAAAATAATGGGAATTTTAAAAAATTCATTAAAAGAGTAGAAATATATGTCCCAAAATATTAACAGTGGTTAAGCTGGATGATTAGATGAGCATTGATTTTGATTTTCTCCTTTTATACACTTCAGGTTTTTCTACAGCAACCATGTATCATTTTGGTTGATAAAATTAGCTTTTAATTTTATTTACACACAAAGCAATTGCCTGGAATTGGCAGCTTAATATGAACCCCAGGAGTTACACTTGTAAAACAAAATATTGCTGATGCCATAGTTTCATTTCTCAAGCAGAACTATAAATTTCATCATGTTGTAATGACAATTTAATTGCACATTCTCTAGGTTAAGCACTTCTATCTCCCTAGTGTTTTTTTCACTTTGGCCTATACTGCAAAAGGCAGGGGAATTAAAAAATAAAATACATTTTGACATTGGTTGGCATATCTGCTACAAAGTTTTGTATTGGAGGGTGTTTTTTTTTTCTCTTTCCATCACCTTATATTTAGCTTCCCCTACTCCTTCTGTATTGGAGGTTTTCCCAGGCTCCTGCTGCACCTAGTACAGGAGAACGCCATTGCAGTGTGGACTCCACTATATTCTTACAGCAAGTTTGCTACGTATGACGCAGGTGTTCCCTCATTTCACATATAACATACGTCATGCATTAGTAACTATTATCGTTCACATATAATATGTGCACAGAGGAGTCCTCAGTATTCTATCTCACCCCACCACCTTATATAAACCACCATCTTCAGTTTTTATTTTAGAGTCAAAATCGTACTCCTATTTTTCCCGTCCGAAGGGGAGGATTTCAGAGAAATGTACTGGAAAAACAGATGTAATGACCTAAGGTGTGAATTCAGGTCTCCCAAAGGAACCCCACTGGGATGTAATTCTGAGGTGTCCACTTTCCTCCACCAAAGCCAAGTTGCAGGTTCCCTCCACCCTCTCGGTTCCCTTTCCCACACGCCAAAGTAGCACCCTTCTAGCAGCGCTTCTGGCACCGCCCTAGCTTGACGTCACCGCGCGCGTCGCGCGCCGCGCCTCCTGTCAGAGGCAGCCATTGTTCAGAGAGTCTGGGTGTCTGTGCCGGGCTTGGGCTGGTCCTACCCGGCGTTCCAATTGCCTGCCCCTCCTTAAAGCTAGGAGAGGGACCAGTCCCCCGGCTCTGAGCACTCTAAGGTTCTCGGGTGCAGGCTACCATGAGCAAACGGAAGGCGCCACAGGAGACTCTCAATGGGGGAATCACCGACATGCTCACAGGTTAGCACCGCGTCGGGGGCCGCTGGCTTTCTCATTTCCTTACATCCCATTGCCTTCCTTAACCTTCTCTCTCCTCTCGACAGCCCAATGAATGGGATCGGCCCCTCGCAACGGTAGTCTTCCATGCGGATTTTCTTTCCGCGCCGGTGGCCGGTAGCTGATTGTCAGTACTGCTGGGGACTTGTGTCACCTCTTGGGCTGCTTATTTGGCCTGGCCCTCGTAGTAGTGCTGCTGCTGCTGGTGGTGGTGTGTCACTGTCCTTTAAACAGACTTATGTCCCCTTCCGGGAGACTCCGTTCTCGCCTGTTTACCGTGGTTGTTGTTCACCTGAGCTTCCTATTGTCTTTTCAGAACTCGCAAACTTTGAGAAGAACGTGAACCAAGCTATCCACAAGTACAATGCTTACAGGTGGGATGGTGCAACATGTTCTGATAGCATGAGTTTTGGGATGAGTGACATTTAAAGGGGCGGAGGGCCCAGTGGATATTTGGACCAGCTCTAGGAGAGGAGAAAAAAGCAAGAACTGCGGGTATTGACTCTGGTGGTACCTTACTGCAGTATTTCTGGGAGAACTCGGGCAGAACTCTATAGGAACAATTCTGATCAGTTCCCACATTAAACTGAAAATAGTCTGATATATATTTTTTCCCATCAAACGTGAATTATTAAAAATACAGTTTGATTTTTAAGCCATAATGAGACAATGCATAAGGCCTGTGCTGTGAAATAGATGTGGTTCAAGGAATCAGCTCTTTCCATCTGGTTGGTCATTGATCCTGTCACCTCTTTGGATCCCATCCTTGTACATCTAACCAGGGGCCTTATCCTAGACATTATTTCTAAACCCATCTGCTTCTGATCCCTTAGCCTATTAAATATTTCCAAATTCTTTATCTCTTAAAAGCAAAACAAAGCAATCTTCTTAACTTCTCTCTAGCTAGTACCTCATTTATTTCCTCCAGTTTTCAGTTAACTTTCTTAAATAATCTGCATTATCTTATTGAGTATAATTTATATCTTACTGTTCCTCTGAAAATGCTCTCACCTACGTCTCACTCTCAGTAGTAATTAGTCACTCTTAGCTCATTCTATTCAAGTCTTACCCTTGACATTTGTGATGGCACAACCTCCTGTTCTTTCTCCTCACCTTTTAATGTTGGTAGGTCCCAGAGGTCTGCCCTTAGCCCTCTTCTCTCACTTTCATACTTTCCCTGGCAATCTTACCATTCTTGATAGCTTTGTATATTGGTTAAGTTAATGACTTCAAATCTGTATCTCCCTGGGCCTTTCTCCAGATTTTTAGGCCTATATTCCCTTTATTTCTACCTTTTCAAAACTAAATTCTCTCCCTTTCCACTCAGCATAATTCATAAATGATTACACTCCTTTTTTTTTTTTACTTCCTGTGACTTCCTATGTAAACTAATTGTACTATCATCCACACATTTTATGATCTAGAAATCAGAGAGCTATTCAACCTTATAATTTGAGTCATAACAGGCTTCAGAGAAGAGGTATTTAGTCTTGAAGGAGCCCATCAGGGAATAAGTGAGAGGAAGAACAATCTAGAGAAAGGAAACAAAATGTGTCAAAACATTGAGACATGAAGGTGTATAACATTTTCTAGGAAGTCATTAATTCAGTTTGCTTAAGGGGTATATTGTCTGAGTGAAAATAAATCTAGAAAAGCAGGTAATACCTTGCGGGCTTCTCCCTTCCCCCAAATACATTTTTCTTAATTTTGACTGATGTATTCTTTTGAAAATAGTTATGTGAGCTTGTCATTCTTCCATATCAAATAATTAAAGATTTCTTCTTACCTTTATAAACCCAGAATGCATTGTGGCATATACAAAAGACCTTTCATGATCTAATTCTTCCCTTTTAGGCTTTGCCCCATTGTGCCAGTTATCTGGAATGACTTGCCTTTACTGAAATAATTCCCTCCACAAACTGCCCTCAACCTACCTTTTCAGACTCATTATCAGTTTTATGCTAATAGAGAAGTTAAAATCCAAGTCTAAAAGTGTATATGTGCTAGAATAGAATGAAAAACAAAGACTCCAAAGATTATCCAATGTTTATGCTTTTGACTTAGATATATTATGGCTTTTTATTAGCATTAATGCTAAACTACATGTAGTATTGAAATTATAGACAGGATACCATCAGTGAGCTCTGAGGGTGTACCCAATCTGTCACCAGATTATTGAGCTGAGCATGTGGGGAGCTGGGCAAGCATCCCACATCACTGCCTTATGTGGAACTGAAATGGGAACAATGGAAAAAAAAAAAAAAGAACTGGTAATAAGGATATAGGGGAATGCAGTTTTAAACAATTAATTTAAAAATAGCCATCTATAAGCCAATAGGTATCTAGTAGTATGAATATTATCAAATGACACACTTTTATGAAAGAGTAATGAATAATTTCTAAAACTAGCTATTAAGAAAAAGGCCCAGTGATATTTTTCACTTTATTCCCAAAAAGGAAAGGCTAGTGGTTTCCTGAATCTCCCTAGTTTTACATATATAGTTAAAATCATATCCTCAAATGTGAGGATTTTAAAGATATACTTGTACCTATAACTGCCTGTGGTACAATGACAGCTCTGATGGCCATCCCAGAAAAAGAATTCCAAAACTGCTTTGAAGGGTGGACTAGGTGCTGGCATTGGTGCATACCTTCCCAAAGGAAGTACTTTGAAGGTAACTGTAGTAATATTCAGCAGTGAGGTATGTAGCACTTTTTCTAGGGTGAGTTCATGAAATTAATTGTCGAACCTTGTACTTCTAAATATTGGAGAGGTAGGTGGTCTCTCAGGTCATCTGAGTTTTTAATAAGTTTTATACATATATGGAAAATTAATTATCTCAGTGAAAGTTTAAGTTGCATATTTGTTTTTGTACGTGTATTCCAGTTTAAGAAAAATTAAGGCCTCACTGAATTTATAATTGATTTTCCTTTTTTATTCTTCTTATAGGAAAGCAGCATCTGTGATAGCAAAGTACCCACATAAAATAAAGAGTGGAGCCGAAGCTAAGAAATTGGTAAGTTTATTGAGCAGGTTGACCAGTGAGTTCACACATGTACAAATTTGGTGGACTTCCACAAAACTAAATTTGCTTCCCTGAAGCTGCCTTGACCCACACAGGCAGATGTCACTGTTCCTGATTTCTCGGAATAATACTTATGCTGTTTTGAAGTGTTTTGATTGGCAGTAGGGAGGAGTGAATTTAAAATTTTTAAATATATGTAATTACAATTTTCTTTCTCTACTTTTTCCAGATATACATGTACTCACTCTCATTTTCTGCTTGAGTGTAGTCCTGAAAGAGAGTATGGTGACAGAGAGGTTCTAGTATGTCTGGTCCCCCGCTACCTTTTTCTGATCCCCAGGTATAAGAACTTGTGTGAGTTAGTGTTCCCAAAGAAATCTTACCTGCTAAGAAGCATAGTTTAAACCTGTTGTATATTACAGCATTTAGCCCTATCCTCTTTAATTGCCATAAAGCCCTGTATACTAGTAGTGTCACAGTTTCTAGAGGGTCACAGCTCTTGGTAATTTGTAATAATGTTGCTAAGAATATCCTGGGAAAGTTTACCTATTGATAATCAGATTATTTCTTTCATCTAAATTTCACTAGAAGGATTCTGAGTTCCTCAAAATTAAGGACCGTATCTTATCCATTTTTTCTTAAAGATGTTAAACTGACATAGGTTTGATTAGTTCAGATCCTCTTAGTTATCACATTCTTCTGTCATACTTTACCCATTTGTGTTTCACAAAAGTTCTTGAGAATTTAGGTATTAATATTTGATATCATTAAATTTCTCTTGAAAGCTTTCAGAGTATCTTCTATAATGTCCTTATATTTTCATCTTTCAGAGTCTTAACATTACCATTAATTTGTACTTAGGATTGAGTGACAGATTATCCACATTAGTCATGTACTACTACTTCATCTTGAGTTTATTACTCAATACAAATCATGCACTGATATACAGAGCTTGTTTGGAGGTTCTAGCGAGGGAGCGCAGCTACTCATATGCCCTTGACTGAAGAACGGTCCTCTCCTCTAGTGGGGAAGGTCGTCCTCTTCGACCAAGCGCGCAGCTTCGGGAGGGACGCACATGGAGCGGTGAGGGAGGAAGGGGACACCCGCCTAGCCAGCCAGATCAGCCTAATCAACCCTGGCTATCAATGGGGTGACAGATGTCGCAGCCAGATTGCCCTCACATCCTGCACTGATATATAGGTTGTATATCCTTTGTGACATAAATAGTTCTCAGCATCAGTCTATCCTCCCGAAATAGACTAGTCAAGCAAGTTGAAAAATACATTAAACTTTAATTCTGAGTCTCTGTTTTGGTGAACTGACCCAGTGTTTGCCTCAGGAACCACTTCTGCTTCCATTCTGTTCCCCTTTTTTCACCATTGAATTTCCTTTTTTATGTTAATAGCAAGTAACCTGCTCATTTATTATAGGCAAACTTCTATCAAGTTCTGCTGCACTTCATCCCAAATCTGAGTTTATGGGATATTCCAGAAAGAACCCAAAAGTACCCAAAATTTCTTTTGCATAAGATGAGTTAATATGAAAATCTCATTATTATTTGTTCTCACTGCTGTTTTAAAACAGACCTACTTTCTGGTGCATATGAGTGTGTCTCAATAACTCTAGAAATCCGAAATTCCCACAATGTATATTGCCTACTCATTTCTATCTGGTGTTCGCTATTTTCAAAAGTTGAATATGCATTCAGTAGTCTTGGGACACTTATTAAATAGGAAACAAATCAAGAATATAGAAGAGTGAAAAAAAGAAAAAAGAAAAAAAATATAGAAGGGTGAATTTAGTGCTAAGAGACAGTAGGAAATAATTGGCACATGTTGTTATGCATGTTGAACATTTAGCTGTAAGTCTGAAAAAAGTTCAGCTTCACTAATAATCAGAGTTGCAAATTAAAACAAGGTGCTATATAGTGCCTATTAAACTATCACATATAATATGCCATATGGATAAAGTGTTAGTTGTCTACAGCCTTTCTGAAGGATAAAGTTGCAGAATGTTGGCAAAATCTTTATATCCTTTGTTCCAGCAATTCCACTTTTAGGAATTTATCCTAAGGAAACGAGTACATCTATATGTATACAATTTTCATTAGTTCATAATTTTTGAGCACCTGTGTGCCAGGTATTCTTTCAGGTCCTACGGATAAAGCAGTAAAAAAACTCATAGAGCTAATATTCTAGAGCAGTGCTGTCCAATAAAGTAACCATGAGTCACATTTGGCTAGTAAGCTCTTGAAATGCAGCTAATGTAATTGAGGAAATGAATTTATAATTTTAATTAATGTAAACTTAAATCGTCACATGTGGCTGGTGGTTGCTATTTTGGACTGGTGCTATTTTAGAGCATTGGTTCTTCAGGTGTGGTACCTAGATGGGCAGCAATACATCACCCGGAAACATGTTAAAAATGCGGCCTATTGAATCAGAAATTCTACAGTGAGACTTGGCATTCTGTGTTTTAACATATCCCCCAGGTGATACTGATGTATGCAAAAACCTAAGAACCTCTTTTCTAGAGGAAGTTCATGACAGCACTGTTATAATATGAGGTCTGACAATTAAGTTCACCAACTTATTCTAGAAAAAGTGCTACATATCTTATTGCTGAATATCACTATGGTCACCTTCCAAGTACTCCCCTTGGGAAGCTATGTACAGATGCCAGTGCCTAGTCCACCCTTCAAAGCGGTTTTGTAACTCTTTTTCTGGAATGACCATCAGAGTTATTATCATCATAATACCTTCATATCCTTAATGTCATCAAAATGCCTTCCTTTCAATACATTCTTTATCTTCAGGTAAAGAAAAATGTCATTGAGGGCCAAATCAGGTGAGTAGAGAGGGTGTTCCAATACAGTTATTTGTTTCCTAGCTAAACTTCCTCACAGACAGTGCAGTGTGAGTTGGTGCATTGTCGTAATGCAAGAGCCATGAGTTATGATGCTTTGTAGTATAAATTGAAATCAGGGCATGTGATACCTCCAGCCTTATTCTTTTCATGTAGGATTACTTTGACTATTTGAGGTCTTTTGTGGTTCTATATGAATCTGATAATTTTTTTATCTATTTCTTGAAAGAACATTGTGGGATTTTGATGGGAATTGCATTAAATCTGTATATTGCTTTGGATAATATGGCCATTTAAACAATGTTGAGTCTTCTGATCCATGAACACGGAATATTTTTCTATTTCTTTGTGTCTTATTCACTTTCTTTTAATAGTGTCTTCTAGTTTTCAATATTTAGGCCCCTCAGATTCTTTTAAGTTAATTCCCAGGTATTTTATTTTTGTTGTGATCACAAAAGGTATTCATTCTCTCATTTCTTTTTCTGAAGTTTTTTTGTTGGTATATAGAAGCAATTGATTTTTGTTCATTGATTTTTGTATCCTGCAACTTCACTGTATTTATTTATTGTTTCCAATAGTTTTCTGGTGGAGTCTTTGGAATTTTCTATATAAAGGATCATGTCATCTGCAAATAGTGACAGTTTGACTTCTCTCCAAATTTGAGTACCTTTTATTCCTTTCTCTTGCCTGATTGCCATGGCTAGAACTTCCAGTACTGTGTTGAATAACAGTGGTGACAGGGGGCATCCCTGTCTTGTTCCTGATTTTAGGGGAATATGTTTCAGCTTTTCCCCCATTCAGTATGATATTAGCTGAGGGTTTGTCTTGTATGGCCTTTATTATGTTGAGATACTTCTATACTCATTTTACACAGTGTTTTGATCATAAATGGATGTTGTATCTTGTCAAATGCTTTTTCTACATCAATTGATATGATTATATGGTTTTTATCTTTTATTTTGTTTATGTGGTGTATCACATTGATTGATGTGTGTGTGTTGAACCATCCTTGTGCTCCTGAGATGAATCCCACTTGATCGTGGTGTATAATCTTTTTGATGCATTGTTGTATGCTATTTGCTAATATTTTGTTTAGGATTTTCATATCTGTGCTCATCAGAGATATTGGTCTATAGTTTTCTTTTATTATGTCATCCTTACTAGGGTTTGGTATTAAGGTAATGTTGGCCTCATAGAATGAGTTGGGAAGTATTGCCTCATCTTCCATTTTTTTGGAAGAGTCTGAGGAGAATAGGTGTTAACTCTTCTTTGAATGCTTGGTAAAACTCATTGGTGAGACCATCTGGTCCGGGCCTTTTGCCTTTGAGGAGGTTTTGGATGATTGTTTCAATTTCTTTACTATTGATTGGTCTATTTAGATTATCCAGTTCTTCTTGGTTCAGAAACTTGTCCATTTCTTCTAGGTTGTTAAATTTGGTGGCATATAGTCCTTCATAATATTTTCTTATGATCCTTTGTATTTCTGTGGTATCAGTTGTAATTTCTCCCCTTTCATTTCTAATTTTGGTTATTTGTATCTTTTATTTTTGTCCTTTGCCAGGGGTTTGTCAATTTTATTGATTTTTTTTTTGAAGTACCAGCTGTTCATTGCATTAATTTTTCCTATTGTCTTTCTGTTCTCAATTTCATTTAGTTCTGCTCTAATTTTTATTATTTCTTTCCTTCTGCTGACTTTGGATATTTTTCATTCTTTTTCTAGTTCTTAAAGATGGGATGTTAGAATGTTTACTTGTGATTTTTCTTGTTTCTAAGACAAATCTGTAATGATATAAATTTCCCTCTAATTACTGCTTTCATTGTGTTCCAATAATTTTGATATGTTGTATTTTCATTGTCATTAGTTTCTATGTGTTTTTAAATCTCTTATTTCTTCTTTGATCCAGTCATTTTTTAAATAACATGTTTAATCTCTTATATGTGATTTTTTTTTTCTGCTTTCTTTTTGCAGTTGATCTCCAATTTCAAGGCTTTGTGGTCTGAGAATACACTTGGTATGATTTCAGTCTTCTTGAATTGGCTGAGGCTAGTTTTGTGTCCCAACATATGGTCTATCCTTGAGAATGTTCCACGTGCACTAGAATAGAATGTTGTAGGATGGAGTGCCCCATAAGTGTCAATTATGTCCAATTGCTGTAATGTATCATTTAAAGCTGATATTTCCTTATTTATTTTCTGTTTGGATGATCTATCCATGGTTGTTAAGGGGGTATTTAGGTCCCCTACTAGAATTGTGATTTTGTCAGTTTCTCCTTTTAGTTCTGTGAGTAGTTGCTTTGTAAATTTTTGTGCTTCCTGATTGGGGAACATATATTAATGAGTGTCATGTCTTCTTGTTATATTGTCTCTTTTATCACTATGAAATGTCCATCATTGTCTCTTGTTACTTTCTTTATCCTGAGGGCTGTTTGGCAACTCCTGTTCTTCTCTGGGTGTCATTTGTTTGGATTATTGTTTTCCCCCTTTCACTCTTAGTCTGTGTTTGTCGTTATAACTGAGGTGTGTCTCTTGGAGACAGCATATGGATGGGTTTTGTTTTTTAATCCAGTCTGCTACTCTTTGCCTTTTTATTGGTGAATTTAGCCCATTTACATTTAGGTGATAATTGATATATGAAGATTTCCTATGACCATTACTTCCTCCCTTTTTTATTTTTATTTGTTTTGTTGTTGTTGTTATCCCAGCTCTTCCCCATTTATTTTGATCCTTTGTTTCAGGTCAGATAGCCTTCAGTATTTCATGAAATGTCAGCCTTGCACTGGAGAAATTGCTCAGCTTCTGTATGTCTGAAAAGGTCTTTATTCCTTCTTCATATGTCAAGGATAACTTTGCTGGAAAAATTATTCTTGGCTGATAGTGTCTCTCTTTTAATATTTTGAATATTTGATTCCACTTCCTCCTAGGTTGTTGAGTTTCTGCTGAGAATTCTGATGGTAATCTGATGGGCTTTCCTTTAAAGATTATAGTTTTTTTTCCTCTAGCTGCCTTAAGAATTCTCTTTGTCTTTGAATTTTGGCATCTTCAGTATAATGTACCTTGGAGAAGATCTGCTGCGGTCCAGGTAGCTAGGGGTCTTATTTTCTTCTTGAATTTGGGGTTCCAGATCTTTCTGTAGGTTTGGAAAGTTTTCATTTACTATTTGTTTGAGTAAGCTCTATAGAATTCTGTTCTGCACCTTCTGCTATTCCTATTATTCTAATGTTGTTCTTTCTAATGGAGTCAGATAGTTCTTGTAGAGTTCTTTTAGTTCTTTTGACTCTGAAGTCCCTATCTTCTTCCTTCTATATTGTTTCCATGTTCTGGTCTTCAGTTACACTAATTCCTTCCTCCATCTTGTCAGCCCTGTTTCCTGTCATAGTTAGTTCATTTCTAGTTATTTTCTTGTGTTATCTCTAGAATTTCTTTTTTTATATACATTTTCAATTTCTTTGTTAAAATTTTTCTTTTGTTCACAGATTTTTCTTTCTGAGATTATTTATCTGTGTCTGGGTACACTGCCAACATTCGTTCAGCTCTCTGAGTTTCTTAAGAACTGCAGCCTTGAATTCTGTATCACTTAGATCGTATATTTCCAGATCTATAAGTTCCTTTTCTTGAGATTTTTCATTTTCTTTCTGAGCACCTTTGAATCCTAAGGTACTCATTGTATTGATGTGTTTTTTTTTTCTGGCAGATAATAGATCTTTCTTCTCTTCCCAGTTGGTGTTGCTGTAGCATTGCCCAATATTTTCTCTTGGTTATTTGAACTACTATCTCTGGGGGCTTTCCTGCAAGGTGAGCATTCCTTCTTTTGATCCAGTTGCCTTGGTCTTGATGTGCTTCCTCTTTTGGAAAATTAGTGGGCAATGGTGTGCTATGCCTCTGAGATCAGTGCAGGGAAAAGCTGCTGGCCTGTGTTTTGGAGTTTTCCTGAGACTGACTGCTGGTTTCTGTGGGTGCGGGGTTTGTTGGAAAGGGTGCATATTTGTTTGCCTTTTTTGTCTTTTTCAGCTGGCTATAGAGCAGACACTAGATGGAGTTGAGGTCGGGAGGCGGGAAATGAGCTTTGGGAGAGAATTAGGGGAAGCAGCCAGGCTCAGTGTCTCTGGTTTCTGCGTCGGGTTTGGAGCAATGCAGTCTTCAGCTGCTTTGCTTCTTTTGGTAGCTCTTCTGGTTGCTGACTGCGCTGCAACACTAGTCTGTTTGTCAGGGGTACCCAGGCGAGCTGCCACAGGCCAGGCCAGGAGGGGGCCAAGTGCTCATCCCGCCTGCTCAGCCTTTCTCTTTTCTCTTGAGTTCTTTTTTCACCCAGGACCATGTTTTATTCTGGTCAGTGTTTCCATGGCAGCAGGCTGTCAGTTTCAGTCTCTCCCAGAGCCAATTTGTGGTCATAGCACTAAGCTGCAGCTGGGGTCCTATTCTTGCTCAGGGCAGCTCAGATCTTTGTTCAGCCTCTAACCTGCCCTGGGGTGTGGTGCTGCAGTTGGGGACCTAGGGTGCTGCCGCTTTGTTGGGAATTCAATTTGCCCACAGTCTCATAGGGTTTCAACCTCCCTGGCCTCTGCTCTTGTTGCCACTTGGCCTCCAACCTGCCCAGGATTCTGTTGCTCTTTGGCCAGTGTCCCCTGGCTCCCTCCTTGTTTCTTCTGCCAGCCCCCAGTTGTGTTCTGAAGTCCTGTCTCTGCTGCTCCCTCCTTCCAGTCTCATTCACCCGCCTTTCTCTGACCTTCAGATGTTTTCTTGCAAGGTGTAGATCTCTCAGCTAAAGCTGTGCCACTCAGTGTTTCCTTCATTATTCAATTGTATTTTCCAGGAAAGGTTTCAAGGCTCTCCTCTCTTGCCGCCATCTTAGGTCCCTCACATGCTGCCATTTTCTTCATGGCATTATTCCCATAAACTAGGACTAATGTCCCTGATTTCACTTCCACTTTTGCCAGCTTCAGCAAGAAATTTACTATTTGTTTGTTTTTCTAATTTGAGCTCTGACATTCTCATGACAGCACACAAAACACGCAACAACAATAATAAATGCTGTTCAGCCAGACATTGCCACAACATCGACACGAACACAGTTGTGAGACACAGGTATACAAAGGTTATGAAACCTTACCGAGTTGTTTCCAACGCAAGCGCACAGTGGCAGGTTTGCAAACTTAATTGTCAGACCTCATATTGAAAATTGGAACTATCTAATGTTCACCTGTAGAGTATTTGTTAAATAAATTACATTATTTATACAATGATATGCTATACAGCCATTAAAGATACTGCAGTTGTATTTATTGATATGGAAATTTATTTGTTTATGATGTATTTTTAAGTTGAAAAAAGCACTTTACAAAACAGTATGATTCTATTTTAGTAAGGAAAACTGTGTATATACATATATAGTAGCTATTTTTTATAGATAAGCAGAAAAAAGTCAATATATACCATACATTAAGTGATAGGTTATAGTTAATTTTTAGAGTGATGAAATTAACCAGTGATTTTAATATATTTCAAGCAACTATATTTTCTAATTTTTCTACAACCAAAGTTAACTTTTAAAATGCAAGAGTTATTTAGAATTTTTTTTATTAGGGCTTCTCTTTTGTCAGTCATTTAATTATTAATATTTTATCTTTGGAAGAATATATTTTTATTGGGGCTCAATTTTCGGTGTTCTTTGTTTTAAAACTGTTCATGTGGTGATATTTATTTTTCATTTCTCAGTTTTACTTTCATATAACTTTTATATTTTTAATTTTATATGTAGCCTGGAGTAGGAACAAAAATTGCTGAAAAGATTGATGAGTTTTTAGCGACTGGAAAATTGCGTAAACTAGAAAAGGTAAAATTGTAATTTATTTATTTATTTGATTATAGTGTCTCCCTTTATGGTGACTATTATGGAGCAACATTGCAAGGTGATTGATGTCACTCACTCTGGTGAGACTTAGAAGGAAAAGAGAGAAGGGGAGTTTATAGCTTAGTGTTCTGTTTTTAAAAATTTGAATATTATTTCTAAAAACTTTCACTTATTTTACATGGCATTTAAGAGACTGTTAGCGTATATAATAGAATTTGCTCCTTATTTTCAGTACCATTCAGAAGGGAGATTATAAACTTTGACTAAAAGATGTTATCTTTTAGAATTTCTATGCTTAAACTCTCTCAAGCATTTTTATGATTCTGTTGTGTCCTGTTGATAGTAATTATATCACTTCTGGTCTTTTATGAATAAGTCTTTTAAATGTATTAGGTAAATTAGAGATGAGACATCTTCATCTGCTCTGTTATTTACCTATAAACACATAGGGTATATATGAATATTTCTGTATAGGTTATCCAGGCAAATGTAAATGGCTCTTTGGGTCTCTTAGAAGACTAGTTTATTTGCAATAAGATCATTTGAGTCCTCAAAGCATTCCTAAATCATTGTTATGCTCATTTTTTAAGATTCGGCAAGATGATACGAGTTCATCCATCAATTTTCTAACTCGAGTTACTGGCATTGGGTAAGAACTATTTTTTAAGCAAACACAATACTAGGGTTGGTTTAATTTTTTTTTATGTCAGCTCAACTAAAGTGCATGCTGTTGCCCCTCAAAACCCATACTTGGGAGTTCCCTGGTGGTGTAGTGGCTTAAGGCTTCGGCGCTGGCACTGTGTCAACGCTGCGACCTGGGTTCGATTCCCAGCCAGGGAACTACCCACATACAAGAAAAAAACAACAACAAAAAAAACCAAAAAACCCATACCTTTCTACCATTGTGCCTTTACCCATGCAGTTCACTCTTCCATAGATTACATGTCTGAGGCTGGTTCTCCAAATGCTGCCTCCACTATAAAAACCCCATCCAAAGCAAATGTTACCTCCTTCAAGAAACCACTTTTGATTTCTCCAACCAGAAATAATCTCTCCCTCCTCTAAACTCCACTAATACTTGCTCTGTATACATCTTATCACTTTCTCCATATTATGCCTCTTTTGTTCCTCTGAGCATGACATTTATCTTAGACATTTAAGCTTTTTTCCATAGCACGTAACATAGTACTTTAAGAATTTGAAACAGGCGCTCAAGCATTTTTTAATGAAGGCATCTTTATCTTAAATTTGAACTCGTGTGAAAGATGACTTCTTTGACATTGGACAAAATGAAGATGAACATTGAAATATTAAGCTGTAATGCTTTGCTTTCACCTTCATGCAATGAGGCATATTTTTTTAGGATATATGACAGTCCTTTAAATGGCAACATTTTGATGAAAGTTGCTATAAAATAGATTAAATTCTTAAACCTAGTATACTGAAAATGAACTTGACTCCTTGGGGACCCAAGGCCATTATAAAATGTTAATTGGAAGTTTTTTTAAAAAGCATCTGTTATATTATCTTTTTCCAGGCCAGAAAACTAAATACAGGAAGTGAGGTAGCTGACAGAGTCAGAATTAGATTCTCATTTTAGTTCTGTTTCTTCTGTGCCACATTGTCTCCTTGACATGAATATTGGTTTCTGTATCACACAGTTTCTATACAAAAGCTTTTTGTCATTCCAATCTCAGTTTAAATATATCTCAGAGATCTTCCCTCATCATCCAGTCTAAAGTAGGACGCAGCCACTCTGCCATATTCATCTAACTGATATTTTTTCTTGTTTGTGGGGGGACCTCCCAAAAATGGAATTTATTTATTAAAAATTGTGTATTTATTCTTACATATTTAAACTTCAGTCACCTTCAAAGTACTCTTCATTTAATGTAATACACCTATCAAGATGCTTTTTCCACTACTCAAAACAGTTTTTAAATTTGTTGATTTTGATGCCTTTTATTGCTTCTGCCATTTTTTTGCTTCACCTCTTTCACATCTGCAAAACATTTCCCTTTGAGGACTTTTTTCATCCAGGGAAATCAAAAATAAAGTTACTCGGGATGAGATCGACATGGAGGCCATGTTGTAAAACTGCTGAACACAGCTAGGTGTGGGCAGATGTATTGTCATGTTGCACATTGTTCGTGTAAATCACATCATGAAATGGGCAAACTTTGAAAGAGTCTCCAAAAAAAATTCACTGATGCCAAATGCAGCCTCTCACAACAACTCCAGCTGGAACACTGATGTAGATGCGTGCCTAGAACACTCATCTAGTGGGGGAAGCCCATACTAACTACAAGGGGCCTCCCTTCCAGAAGATAAATCCAAATTTTTTTGGGTCCCCTCCTCATACTTATTATTTCTCTCTACCCACTGGAATATAAGACCAGGGCCCTTATTTGTCTTACTCTTACTGTATTTTCAGCACCTAGAAGAGTATCTGACACATAATAGACTAAATCTCATTGAATGAATAAACAGTTTTCAAGTGCCTGTATGTCTATTTTATGAATAAAATACATGGGCACTATTGATACCTAGCTGTTTAGACACCTTTTTCATGTCCAAGTTTATGGTTGTCTTCTTAGACTGAAGCCTCGCAATTCTTCTTTTTGAATGAAAAGGAACGTTACCAAAGTAACCATGCAGCATTTTAGCAGATCTTGTTTAGCTCAATAGCTAATTCTTATGTTTGACAAGAAAAGGTATAATTGGTTATTTGTTACAGGATCTGGAGTTCCACTAGATACTGAGATAATGCTTTTCTTTTTTTGTAGTCCATCTGCTGCAAGGAAGTTTGTAGATGAAGGAATTAAAACATTAGAAGGTGAGTAGTAAGTACCATAGGTCACTAATTTCAGGTTAAAAATGGTCTTGAAGGACCATTAATGCTCCAACTAGGAGCATTCAACTAGGCATTGAAAAAATCCTTTCTCAATTAGTCAATACAAATGGTAAAATTGCTTCTTAACTCTGCAGTAGAGAGTAGATATAAAGAGTAGTTTATGTTCTCATCTTAAACATAAAATACTTAGGTTTGTAACTTACAAGAAAATCAAGAAGAACAAGAAGTGGCTCTTTGGTTTGGCTTTAAGGAAGTGATTTTATTTGCAGATTTTTCATTGATTTAAGTTGCCTTGTCTCTTTAATAAAATTTTAGACAACATGGGAGTTCCCTGGTGGTGTAGTGGCTAGGCTTTGGCGCTGTCAACGCTGAGGCCTCAGTTCGAATCCCAGCCAGGGAACTACCCACTTAAAAAAAAAAAATTTTTATACAACAAAGCCCTACACATTCATCTTAAAAGCCAAGTCATGTATATTGAGAAAGGTTCTGTAAGAGGCTTGTAATGCTTATTAATAAAATTTTTATTTCAAAGAAGTGATAAACCCTAAAGAATTATGAAACACTTTTGTTAAACCTAATATAGCAATCCTTTAAATATAATTTATTTATTCATACATTTCAAGGGTATATACTACTTATGTGTATAGATTTATTAGAGTACAACTGTGGCATTTGGGGTTTAATATTTGTGGTTTCAACTACTTGTGAGCAACCCAAATTGTTAGGTGGATAGGTTTTAGAGACTGATGTGGGTTTGAATCTAGTCTCTACCACTTTATTAGAATGAATGACTATGGTGTTTCTGTTTTAATCTATAAAATGGTATCAAAATTTCTGTCTGATATGATTTAATGAAATAATGAATGTAAAGCCCTTAGCAGAATGCTTGATAGTAGTAAGTATGTAAAAAATGTAATTGACTCTTAAGAGTCATGATTGGTAATTGCTAAGTATTTGTGTGAGCAACATGGCTAGAGAATAAACTCTCCCACATCTGCATCTCAGAGTTTGTGCTTTTCTACTTATTAAATATATCATTTATATGAGTGAGAAATTGAATAAAAGAATTTGTTTCTCAAAGATATTCAGTTTCATCTCTTGGGAATGTCAAGGATCTATGTGTAATGGTTTTTACATTATTTTGCAATTCACAGATATATAGTAACTGTTGCTATATCTGTATATAACAAATTCAATATTCCTGTTTCATTTCACTCATATACGTTAGTATTTCCTGTGTACACACCACTGTGAGAAATGTTAAGTGCTCCATGTATAATAAAGATGCTTATTTTTCTCCATTTTAAATGTCCAGAAAGAATTTGTGAATATAAGGCGATTATAGAAATTACTTTTGAAGCACACTTATCTTACTGTTTCTTTAACAAGGCTTATTCCTGCACTCATGTCCAGTGAAGGAACATTGAAATGTAACTAAGTTACTGTTAGATTTAAGATACGATGTTATGATATAACAGTTATTTTTAATTAAAAAATGAAGATAATACCTCGTCTTTCAACAGAATTTTTAGCACATGCCTGTACAAATCAGTACTAAATAAATACTAACTAAATGAAGGCGTGAATAAAGAAATGAACAATGTGAATACACTTAGTTACTCATAAAACATTCAGAAGTTGTAGTTACTACTGCTGTTATTAGCCATAAATTAAGCAATATAGAAATGAACAATGTGAATAGACTTAGTTACTCATAAAACATTCAGAAGACGTAGTTACTACTGCTGTTATTAGCCATAAATTAAGCAATATAGGTTTTTATAAGGCTGATTTTTGCTATTTCGTATGTTCTTGGTATGTTTTATATACTCTTCCATGTAACTATAATTGAAATTTTGATTTAGTAAATAAAAATGATCATGAAATAACTGTTAGGTTTTACTACATTGATTTGAAATGTCACTTTTTTTCAATTTTAATATCTGAAAAATATTTTTCATTGTCATTTCAAAGTCATTTCAATGTATTTTCCTTTGTAAAAAGAGTCATTGAATTTGCCATTCTTTCCAAAAATGTTTAAATTAGCACCTTGGCTTTTTTTATCTTCCATACAGATCTTAGAAAAAATGAAGATAAATTGAACCATCACCAGCGAATTGGGCTGAAGTAAGAGAACAAATGTTCCTTAAACACTTGAGATGTAAAAGTAAAAATTTTTATAGCCATTCTTCCATACATCATAACTCTTCAAAGTTGGCTGAACACAACCATTTTTCTATTTAGAAGTGCTAAGATTTGTTGTAAACTCCTATAGAGAATATGCCTATATTTATATGTTTTGTTATTGCTTTCTAGTTTGCTTGTTTTGAGTATTTCCCTCATTCTTTTGATTTTAGCAGGAAACTTCCTCTGAAAATACATAGCACGGAGTGCATTAGTCAGTCAGTCAGGTGTTTATTTTATGCTTACATTGTACAAATCACCACGCTAGGTCTGGGGTAAGGTTATAAACAGGCTCAGTGTAGCTCTTAAGAAGTTTAGCGCCTACCTGAGAAGGTAGGACATGAACATGAAACACTATATTTAAATAAAAAGAAAAGAAAGAAGAAAAACTTCAAACACCTAAATAACAGTAAAGGAATAGCTACTAGGCAGGTTGTATATCAGCCTTAGCTATTATTCTGTGTGCCAGATTAAAACTGGGAACCCCCTTTCTAATTGATTACTTGAAATTCATAGTGCATAAGCTATTGCATGCATAAGCATGTACCTCCTCTAGTCTTGATGGTGACTCAGTCCTAAAAAACTTCGGAACTTTCCTGTTGATGCCTTACCATAATATTTTAAAACTTATACTGCCTTTCTAAAACTTTGAGCCAGTAAGAGACCAGGATGGTATAGTTCTCATTTTCCTTGCATTTATATAGTAAAAAGATCTAAAGAACTTGGTCATTGTGAAAGTTAGTTTTGAACAGGTGCTTTATTCTTAGATGTCATTGCGTACTGAGATTTTTATGTATACATTGCAATGGCTTCAGTACATTCTGAGTTGTACAACCATCACCACAGTCAATTTTTGTTATTCCCAAAAGCTCCCATACCGATTGACGTCCCTCCACATTTCTCCCCACCCTCAACCCCCAGCTCCTGGCAACTGCTTGCCTACTTTCTATCTCTCTAGATTTCCTTATTCTGGACATTTCATATAAGTGAAATTACATAATATGTGGTCTTTTGTGGCTAGTTATTTCACTAAATATAATGCTGTCTGGGTTCATCCATGCTGTAGGATCCCACTAGGATAGTATTTTAAAATAAAATAATTTGCAAGGTTTAAGAACAATAAACTATAAACCCCTGACTTGCCAATAGGGAACAGTCTAATTTGGAAATGTACTAACTTAAATATATTTATTCTTGGAATGTGAATGTGTAGTTTATTTATAAATAAGCTTAGTTGGAATATCTGGAATATCACAAAGGATGACATGTTGTAAGGATTTTGATCCATGTTAAAGAATAAACCCTCCCTTTTTACTGTTGTCTTCGAAATAAATTTTAATCTTGATTTTTGAATGATGGTATAAGGACACTTGATATGGTAGGCAATTTAACTTTTAGGAAGATTTAAATGTCACAAAAATCTTTTGTCTATTTATTCTGTCTCTATAGATACTTTGAGGACTTTGAGAAAAGAATTCCTCGTGAAGAGATGGTACAAATGCAGGTAAGAGTGTGAAGAATTGTATTGAGAATGTAACTTGGTGAAAAACCATTTTTAGAATAATGACATACTTTTTCTTCTATTAGGATATTGTACTAAACGAAGTTAAAAAAGTGGATTCTGAATACATTGCTACAGTCTGTGGCAGTTTCAGACGAGGTAACGTGCTTCCAATCTTAGTTTCCTCATGTCTTGTTAAAATTGCCTCATGTATATGAGACGTGGATTAAAATATGTAATTTGTGTTACTATGTAGATTTACTAAGATCCAGTAGTATTAGCTAAGTTCATTTGTGTACAGGTGGAAATATGTACGAAAAATTGCAGGAAATTCATACTGAATTTATTATAGAATGGTATTTTAGTGGTTAGTTTTCATAAAAATTTACCAAATAATTTTAGGTATGTTAAAATCCTAATGGTGAGGGGGGTCCAACCTTTTGACTTCCCTGAGCCACAGGAGGAAGAATTGTTTTGGGCCACACATAAAATACACTAACACTAACAATAGCTGATGAGCTAAAAAAGAGGTCTGTGCATAATTTTCATAATGTTTTAATTAAGAAAGTTTACATATTTGTGTTGGACCACATTCAAAGCTGTCCTGAGCTACATGCAGCCCGCCGGCCACAGATTGAACAAGCTTCCAATAGTGAGTGGTGTTCTGGCTAGACGCTGGTGAAGCTGTGGGTAGTTTTTTTGTTTTACTTTTTGTGTTTACTATAATGGGTCTAAGAAGAATAATGTCTCAGGAGCACCTTTAATGAGAGAATTAAAGTTAACCCAGTTGTTCAAGTCTGTCTGGGCATCAGAAATACCTGGGAAGTTTTTTTAAAAATACTGCATTGTTGTACCCTGCTACAAACCTACTAAATTATAAGCATCTTCTTAGGTGGGGCCTTGGAATCTATCTATATTTTTAAAACATAGCCTTTGCATGGTCAATTAAATATGACAACCTTTCTGGAGTTACATATTTTTATTTTATTTTTACTTTTATTATTTAGTAGGTTATATGGTTATATGCTTTAATATAAAAAAGATATACAAGGAGAGGGCTCTCTTTTACCTGTCCCTGTTTACTGTCTTCCCTCTCTCCCACTACTGTTTCATTAATAAGCACTTTCTTGTGTTTTCTTCCAATGTCTCTGCATATAACTATAACTAAATGTGAATATACATTCTTGGTTTCCTCCTTTCTCTCTCTTTCACAAAGGTAATATAGTATATACACAGTAATGTACCTTACTTTTTTCACTAAAAAATATATCTTAGAGACCTTTCCACATCAATATATAGAGATTTCCTTATTCTTCTTTATAGCTACATATCATTCAATCATGGGGTTGTTCCATAGTTTGTGTAGTTCTCTATTAATGCACCATTGGGTTGTTTTCTGGTTTTTAAAATTTTTTTTTTCTCAAGTAGTTTGTTTTTGTTTTTTAAATGGATAGAGCAATACATTTTTGGTGGTAGGTGGATGATGAAAGACATTCAACTTTTAGGGGAAAAAATGATAAAAGAAGACAGTACATTTTTGTTGTTGTTGAAATAGTTTCCATCAATGTCCTGGGATCAGCACACATTCAACCTTGTCTTCTTTAAATATTTGGTTAAAGATTATTGATGTATTGATAGTGATTCAGAGACACTGCAGGATCGTCAGTGATCAACAGCATGTTTTTCATATATTATACTTAGAAAAATGAAAAGAGAGTCTGTGTGCCATGCACTATTCCAGATGCTTTTACATGTGTTCTTATTTAGTTGCACAATGGCCAAAGTCATTTTTAGTAGTTTGGAGGCAAGGAAACTAAGCTCTAGACTGAAGGAATATAGTCTTCATTTGCAGTACTGAAAAGAAGACTTTTTTTTTTAAAGACATTTGAAGTGGGAAAAAATCCATCTAGGAGTTCCCTGGTGGTATAGTGGCTAAGGCTCCGGCGCTATCAACGCTGTGGCCTGGGTTCGATTCCCAGCCAGGGAACTACCCACATTTAAAAAAAAAAAATCCATCTAAATGGAAACACAATTTCATGGTATTATCGTAAAAGAAAGGTTTAAACAACTGTATATAATCTGCCTGAAGTTACATAGTTTTAAAGTGGGGATCAAAATGAAAGCCTAAGTCATTATAATGTCCTATCTTCTTATTCATGATACTGTAATAGTAATTTTTACCAATATTCTTCAAATAAGTTCAAGCATAAGAATTGAAATGTTTTCTGATTAACATTTACACAGAACATATTGTTTTATTTGAGATTTTTAGATATATAATATTTATAGATGTATTTTAAAGCTATTTTTAAATATTGTTTTTACTCATTATCGAATACTTAGGTGCATTTTTAATACATTTAATTAACCAGTTGTATGCAATATCTAATGCCAGTTACTGTTCTTATACCAGATTCTGCCCTTTTTCATCAATTTACTTTGAATAGTTGGACTAGAAATTGAAATCTTTTGACTAATTATGAATATGAAGCACAGTGAAATAGAAAGTTAGATTATAAGAAGTAAAGCTCTTCTGTGTATGTCATCTCACCTTGGTTTTGTGTTTGCCTAATAGATAGATTAACATGAAGAATTCCTACACTCTCTTTGTTGTCACAGGTGCAGAGTCCAGTGGCGACATGGATGTTCTTCTGACCCATCCAAGCTTTACCTCTGAGTCATCCAAACAGGTACCTCAGAATTTATAATCAACATGATCAATCTTACATAGCAGTAAATATTATTTTCTAAATGTTACTTGGATATTTTCAAGATAGGTTTTTGTCTTAATCTTTCTGAAAAGTCAGTTGAAATGTCTTATATTGATTGAATTCTGTGAAAGGCAAAATAAGTTGCTGAAAGAGATACATGTGTTGCCACAAGGAATTGGGCGAATAATCTAACATTTGAAAGAGATGAAATTTAATAAAATATTTCCAGAATTATTATTTATTATAGATATTTTTAAAATACCCAGTGTGGTATTTAGGTTTTCATTAAAAATATATTTTTTATTAAAAATGTTATATTAAGAAACTTTAACTCTATTAGAAAACTCACAAAGACAAATATTTTTTAATTTGGAATATATACCTTTTAATGGTAAAGCAGCTTTTTTATTTAATGAATCAGATAAACTCAAATGATGTTTTTTGTGTGTATCATGATAACTGGTGAAAGATGGTGGTATCTAAAAATAAGTTTCATTTGATAAGATGAATTTTCTATAAGAAGAAAAAAGTACTTACACAAAATATAGGACAATTAGGCATTTCTCCATAGAAAATAAGAAAACTCATGTTAATGTTTTCTTATCGTAACAGAATAATTTTTCTTTTTCTTATTTTCTAATCATGATTCTACAGCCAAAGCTGTTACATCGTGTTGTGGAGCAGTTACAAAAGGTCTATTTTATTACAGATACTCTGTCAAAAGGTGAAACGAAATTCATGGTAAGTACTTGTTTGAGTTAACACATCTGAAAAAAAAACTTTAAAGATTGTTCAGTAACTGTTGTGACTATTGTGACTATGTGACCTCACTGTAGCTTAATATTACAGTCAATAAACATCCATGAGACCTTAGAGAAGAAGAAGGATGCTGATCTCAGAACACTTTAATAAAGAATTTTCTTTTAAATTTCCCACTCATAAATATTACGTGCCATCAGATTAGATCACTAGGCATACTCTACTATTTTAAAAATATGCATAAGGACTTTGACATATGTTTTCCCTTTAAAATAGCAAATTTTCATATTATATGACTTAGAATTCTTCAATGAGATTAGAATTGTCTGAAGAGTATTAATCTATTGTAGCACCTAAGCTAGAAAAGGAATCAAAGTATGTGATAGAATGCACATAGAAAGAAACATGCTATGTAACACAGTAAGTAAGAGAGTTAATAGAGGGGGACACCTGCAGAGATTTTCAAAGTGAGACCTATCATGATGAACTGGCAAAATCCTTTGGTCTTCCTGGGGAATTAAGATTCAAGACAAATTGCAAATTGATTAAAAACATATTAATAAATATTCCTTGTATAAAATCTGACAGGAAGGGAAATAGAAATCTAGGACTAAAATAATAAATGCTTTCCTTTATTTTAATGTTTACTCAGATACATCATTTGGATCCCCCTTTCCTTGTGCCCCCCACTCTTTCCCTAGTCCGATGACAAAAGAAAGAGACTGCTTTTGAAGAGTGGACGTGATAGAATTAGCAAGTCTCAATGCATAAATTTGACTGTAGTTTTAACCAAAAGTAGAAGAAGATACTTGAGATAATTGAAATATCATGTCATTCAGAAAGTAGAATAGTGGTTGTCAGGGCCTGGAGGGAGGAGGGAACAGGGAGTTAGTGTTTGGTAGGTACAGAATTTCACTTGCAGAAGATGAAAAGAATTCTGGAGATGGATGGTGGTGATAGTTGCACAACAATGTGAATATACTTAATGCCACAGAACTGCACACTTAAAAATTGTTAAAATGGAAAATTTTATATTATGTATATTTGATCATACAAAAAAAACAAAAAACATGTCATTATATTCCACCTGGTGATTTTAATGGGCTATAGAAGTATATTGCCTAAGTTGGTCACACTTTATCAGTGTTTTCAAAAGAATTTAGGGAAAGATAAAAACAAAAACTTTAGTCAGTCTTTGGGAATTAAATCTATGATCTGATCTTTTGAATATGTCAGATTTTGATTTCTTACCCTATGCCCAACAGTATATGAGATCTGACAATTAATTTTACAAACTCATCCTAGAAAGAGTGCTACATACCTCTTTACTGAGTATCACTATGGTCACTTTCGAAGTACTCCCCTTGGGAACTTATGCACTGACACCAGTGACTAGGCCACCCTTCAGAGCAATTTTGAAACTCTTTGTAGAATGACCATCAGAGCTGTCTTCATCCCCTATATCTGACAATTAAATTCACGAACTTGCCACCAGCACTACACCTTATCAGTTTGTACAGTGCTGCCAATGTAAGCATATGGTGGCAAGTTTGCAAACCTAATTGTCAGATGTTGGGGATGAAGACAGCTCTGATGGGCATTCTAGAAAGAGTTCCAAAATTGCTCTGAAGGGTGGACTAGTCACTGGCTTTGGTGCATAGCTTCCCAAGGGGAGTACTTCGAAGGTGACCGTAGTGATACTCAGCAATGAGATATGTAGCACTTTTTCTAGGATGAGTTTGTAAAATTAATTGTCCAACCTTGTATGCTCCTTGAACACCTTTTTACAATTTAGATTCGTTTTTAATTCACTAAAAATGTGCATAAATTTTTCATTTAAAAAACAATCAAGTAAAATTCTTAAATATAACATGAGCTGTTTTTTACATAGTAGAAGAAAGTCTGTCCTTGTATGCCTGGGCATAGTCTGGGTGCTCCTTCTGGCCTCCCTTCCTCTAATAGTCATCTCTGTGAAAGGCAATGGGACTCCCAACTGAGGAAGTGCACCATCTGCTTTCAAAATTAGTAACAAGGAAGGTGTTTACACAGTACAGTAGCAGAAGCATTTTTTTACAGTCTGAACAGGCTGTAGTAATCTAGCTAGCAAGAATACAAGGAAAAATTACAAGCTGGTGGGCTGAATGTAATCTGAAAAGGTAAGGTGGGTAGCCAAGTACGTATGAACATAGGATTAGTGACAATGGTGGAATTGGGTTATCTTAATAGCTACTCAATCAAAAAAGAGAAGACCTTTACTTAGGAAGTACACGAGCAACCAAATCCCAGTGACTGCTACAGAGTTGGCCAGTTAGACCTTATTCTATGTGATATGAAAGAACAAAATGGTGAAAATGAGTGTCAATAGGATAAGAAGGTACATTCAGTCAATTCAGCAAATATGCATTATATATACTATTATACATTCCAGGCATTGTTCTAGGAGGTTGGGATATAGTGAATTTAAGTAGAACTTTGGGGAGTGTGGGAAGGGAATGATAGTTAACAATGAACATAATAAACAGGTAAATTATATAGTATGTTAGGTTAAGATAGTAAGTAAGTACTATTTTTAAAAATGAAAGGGGAAGCAGATTACAGGGAGATGGACATGCAGGAGACAGTATTAAATAGGCTGGTCAAGGGACAGCCTCTTTGGAAGATGAGACTTGGCCCAAGACTTGAGGTAAGGGATTTAGCCAAGTAGATACTGTACCTGAGGGAAGACATAGCCAGGCAAGACAGAGCAGTGACCCTAAGTGCAAAAACATTAGCAGAGATAGCCAAAGATGTTAAAATCTCCAGGTCTCTGAAAGGAAACTGGCTGCAAAGTGAATTCACTTCATAAGGTGGAATAAACCATTCTCATTCCATAACCACTTGATTTCAAAACCTCTTGTTGCTATAATGACTGACTAAATAGTTTTAAAAATATGACCATTTGGGTGTTTTTCAAGTTATCTTCAGAACATGAATTCCTCTAATAGTAATTAAACTTTAGAAAAGCCAGGGTTATTCCATTATTGTAAAATTATGGTCTTTAGATAATTGAGCTATTCTTCCTGTGAACATAGTAATATTTGGAAGAAAAAAACCAATTTCCTCTACACTTAGATGCCTGTTTGCTTTAGCTTTTCCTATAAGTTTGGCCTTGGATGATTTTTTGTGAAGTACTTACAGTAAGGATTCTGGGACAATAGAAGATGCCTTGACTACCCTGAGGAAATGAGAGAGGCTTTATTTCAGATACTCAGCATGAAGCTACCTAATAGAAATGCCAAACAAAACTAATGCCCTAATCTAATAAAGAATTTACAATAATACAGAGAAATTCTTCAACATTAGCACTTAAGAAAAAGTGCAGGAAATAAAATTTGCCTTGAGGAAAGGAACAAAGTTATTAGATGAAATCCTATTACTGATGTCACAAACAGCAAGATCATTGCCTGTGGCATCCAAACACCCGTATCCACAAAGTAATACCTCATGGTAATTCTAGATGGAAGTAATTTCTGATCCATTTGAAGGTTGAGTTGGAACTTGTTAATGCCTGTGAAGGTAGGTTTCATATTTTGAAGATAAACGTGTTTCATTAATCTTTCATCATAGGATAGCTAAGGAAAATACCCACTTTGGACTTTAGATTTTAAGTTTTCTGTGTTGCTGAGTTAAAAGTATGACTCTTAGTGAGATGTGTACCAATTAGACTTGTCTTTAGGATCAGAAGCCTGTCACTTGTGTATTTTTCTTAGAATGTGGCATTTGAAACTTTTATTTTGAAATTTGGTGATGTTTATAGCTCTTTTTACATATTTATGGGTTGCTGACTAGTCTAGAATTTTTGCCCATTTTTCTGGAAAGAAAAGAGATAAAAAAACAAACCTTGGCAGTATCTATTTGAAAACTGTAAGTGTAGAGAAAACTCATCTGTAGAGAAGGAAGAAAATAATCCTCTGATTTTCTTGTCTGTTAAATTTTTCTTATTTTTTCATCTCTCTCTCTGTCTTCTAATTTCTGGAAGATTTCCTCAATTTCAAACTCTTCTGCTTCTGCTATCATATTTTTTACTTCATTTAAACAGTTTCCCTAAATGTTCTTTTTCTTTAGTGTTCTGCCTCTTATTTCATGGGTGGAATATCTTCTCTTATCTGAGGCTATTACTGATAGCTTTTTGGTTATTTGTTTTCTTCTTAACTTCCAAGTTGCTTTTTCTATTTTGAAATCTGTCTTTCATATTTGATACTTTATTATCTTGTTGTGTAAGATCACGCAAATGCTAAATCCTCATAACTATAATCCCTGCCTGCTCTTTCATGTAGTTAATTATCATAAGTGTAATAGGGAGGTAGTGATAATATGAGGTCTGACGATTAAGTTCGCAAACTCATCCTAGAAAAAAAGCTACATACCTCATTGCTGAATATCATTATAGTCACCTTCGAAGTACTCCCATTGGAGCTGTCCAAAATGCTTAGTCTATCCTTCAAAGCAGTTTTGGGACTCTTTCTGGAATGGCCATCAGAGCTGTCTTTGTATTATCCTTGATGTCCTGAATGTCATCAAAATGTCTTTCTTTCAATATTTCCTTTATTTTCAGGTAAGAAAAAAGTCTTTGGGAGCTAGATCAGGTGAATAGGGAGGGTGTTCCAATACAGTTACTTGTTTACTGGCTAAAATCTCCCTCACAGACAGTGCTGTATGAGCTTGTGCATTGTCATAATGCAAAACCATGACTTGTTGGCTGTCATTTTCATCTAACTTTCACCTAACCTTTTCAGCATTTCCAATTAGTAAACTTGGTTGAATGTTTGTCCATTTGGTAGAAATTAATAATGAACAATCCCTCTGATATCAAAAATGGTTAGCAACATTGTTTTGACTCTTGATTTGGACTGATGTAACTTTTTTGGTCATGGAGAATTGGTTGACTTCCATTGTGCACTTAGACACTTTATTTCAGGTTGTATTGGTACACCCATATTTCATCACCAGTGATAACACAGCCCAAAACATCGTCTTGTCTCTCCAAAAGATCTTGGCAAACTTCGACTCAACTTGGCTTTTGTTCATTAAGGAGCTCCTTCAGGACCATTGTTGTATATAACTTTCTCATGCCAAGAGTTTCAGTTATTATTTTCCTAACTGTTTCTCTGTCGATGTTTACTTGGTCTGCTATGCTTCTCACAGTCAGCCAACAATTTTGATGCACAATTTGATGAATTTTAGCAATGTTTTTATCAGTTCTGCTCATTACTGGCTGCCCTGATCTCCTTTCATCAGTGATGCTTTCTCTCCCCTTCAGATAAACGTAATCCATTTGTACATTACCATTTTCTTCATGGTATTATCCCCACAAACTTGGACTAACATATCCCTGATTTCACTTCCACTCTTGCCAAGTTTAACAAGAAATTTAATGTTTGTTCATTGCTCTAATTCAAGCTCCAGCATTCTTGCAATGGTGCACAAAAACACACAATAATGAACGCCACTCAGCAAGACACCACCACACGTCAACACGAAGACAGCTGTGAGACACAGATACACAAAGGTTATGAAAACTTACTGAGTTGTTTGTACAGTGCTGCCAACATAAGCATATGGTGGCAAGTTCAGAAACTTAATTGGCAAACCTTGTACATAGTGTATAGAAAAGCCACTAAGTTAAAAGTACTCCAAAATCACAAACTGCCTCTATTAAAGCAAAAATAAACTCCTGTTAATAACAGTTGTTTAAAATTAAACCTTAAGTTTAAAAACATCTTTAAACATTCTTTTCAATATCCATTTTAGGGTGTTTGCCAGCTTCCCAATAAAAATGATGAAAAGGAATATCCACACAGGAGAATTGATATCAGGTATTACTCAGAATTTCTTGCTGACTTGTTTACTTTTCTCTCCTTTTCTCCTTTTCCCTCCTCCCTCTGTATATCTTGGAATCACATAAATGTATAGAATCCCTTTTCATTCTGAAGTGCCATGTATTCCTGCTTTATATTTAGCCTGAAAATATGTAAATAATGACTGTTTACAGAATCTAATTTATTTTCTCTAGATTTGCATTCTCATCATGATGCCTTCCACAGCTCAAATGTAGTTTCCTGCCTGGGGAAAGTTAGTTGTAATAAGTGATACTGCTTTTCATTTCTCCATGCCTCTTGCAGAGCATAGTTTACCAAAACCTAAACTGCAAGGTTGGAGCAATTTGAATGGTCTGCCTAATGATAGTCACTTCTTCAGATTACTAGACCACATAGACTTATTTTAGGTGTTTTGTTCCTTATTGATTTTAAGTCTTCTTTTTGCTAAATTTGAAATGTGTATTGAAAAATTTATCCTTTTTTTTTTAGGTTGATACCCAAGGATCAGTATTACTGTGGTGTTCTCTATTTCACTGGGAGTGATATTTTCAATAAGAATATGAGAGCTCATGCCCTAGAAAAGGGCTTCACAATCAATGAATACACAATCCGTCCCTTGGGGGTCACTGGTGAGTATTTGTGACCATTAGAGATAATCCCAGTCATCTGGAAAGAAAGTTATTTTCAAGATATTTTGGTTTAGCAATTTTAGTTTCCCTAAAAAGCCTGACAAGTAACTATGTCAGTTAATTGTAGTTTCTTTGTATTGATAGTCCCTCAGGCAACAAAAGGGGCTTTAATACATACATGCTCCCAGACTCTTAATTGAAGGTCTGTGATGGAAAGAATTTTTCCTAGCCCTATAACAGTGGTTCCCAACCTTTTCCCACTTGTGTACTTCTTTTAAACCCATAAATTATAGCCCTTGTTTTTAAAACAGCTCTTTTTAAATATTGACACTTTTGTTCAGTGCCTATTTTCATGTAAAATAGTGGAGGTGAGGTGGTAAGTTAGGAGAGAAAAATTACTACACTAAAAGTACAAGCCACAGATTTAATTTTACATTACTGATTATTTTTCATGTACCCCTGACCAGCACGTACGCCCTATAAGAATGTAAGAAATCCTTTCTACCTATGATGGTCAGTAAAAAATGTCTTTTTGATCTAAAGTGTTTTTGTTTTTATAAATGTATTTCCAGGAATTACTAAGAACCCAGGTATCATTGCTTTTAGTCTCAGGCCAAACCTGGTTGATTTGGCCCTATGCTTTTAAAGTTTAAAGAATAAGTATTGTATAATCTCTGTTTTATGGATCTTGTTAATATTTCATAGTATACTCTGTGGCTTAATATTGTCTTCTAGGAAAATGAAGATTTTTGTCATTTTTGTCCTAAAAGTATAAAATAGGGATGTCATCTTTGATCGGCTAGAGCAGTGCTTCTCATATATCAGTGTGCATACAAACCACATGGAGACCTTGTGAAATGCAGATTCTGATTCAGTGGGCTTTGGAATAGGACCCAAGATTCCACATTTCTAGTAAGTTTGCAAGTGATGCCAGTACTGCTAGTCCAAGGACCACATTTTGAGTTGAACTAACTAAAGTATATCTCTTATAATACGTAGTGGCTACAATGGATATACAGGAGAGAGGAAAATAATTAGGATTACTTCAATGGCCTAAGTTAGGATACTCAGGTTCCTTTCATAGCACTGGTATCTATGTGACAAATACAGCTTATAGGAGGATTGGGGTAGTCAATATCATTTTTTTAGTGGCTTGGTTACCATTTTCTTTTTCTTCTGACAGTGAGTCCAATTCATCTCTCAGTCCTTAACCCTCTGTAACCCAATTCCAAAACTGGTTTGTAATTTCTTTTCTCTATTTACTTGCAGGAGTTGCTGGAGAACCCCTGCCAGTGGATAGTGAGAAAGACATCTTTGACTACATCCAGTGGAAATACCGAGAGCCCAAGGATCGAAGTGAATGAGTCCTGTCCTTCCTCCTAGGCACAGCCCAACAGGAGTCTTAATTTATTTCTTAACCTTTGCTATGTAAGGGTCTTTGGTGTTTTTTAAATGATTGTTTCTTCTTCATGCTTTAGCTTGCAATGTAGTCAATAAAACCTCTTGGACTATTAGATAATCTTGTTCTTATTTTATTAGCAAATATGTTTATTTATATTTATGTTCATAATCACACTTTATAAAGAGTTGAGTAGAGAGAATTAAAAGGTGAAGTGATAGCAACTCCTTGATGGGAATTTTTATTTTCTCATTTTCTGCCCTTATGCTATGAACCATACTACCTTTCCTTCTATTTACTGATTACAAATTGGTCAATTAAGGTACACCCAGAGGCTAGCCTCTGGAAGATGATTCAGTAGTTTTTAGAAACTAGGGAACTTTATGAATTTAATATTTTTCTTTGGTTGGCCCATTTTCAATTTGTAATTTACAAAGGCTGTTGGAAGGTATCCAGCAATGTCATATGAAAAATAGAGGCATTTATGGCTGAATTTTTTTCCAGACAGCCCTCGTATACTTAAAACTTAAATGGAAGAAAAAGTGTGTGGTTTACCTCTTAAATGAAATGTGCAGCAACTAGTTGTATTGTAATCCATCAGAAAGAGCTTCCCTAAGAAAGACCACTTCTAATTGCATCCGTATGTACAAAATATGGCCTCTTAAACTTAAACAAAATTTCACTTTTTTCCTCCAAGGGAACTTTTAAATTCAAATGGCAAAAAATATATAACTAAAAATACTCATTAAAACCCTAGCTTTGAAATATAAAAATTACATGTCTAAAATATAACAAAATCATCAAATGGTAAGTAAAGCTATTGAAAACAAAGTATGTGAAAATGCTCTGTAACTTGCCAAGGACTGTACAAACAGGATATTTATTAACTTTCAAATTTTATTCTTTACTAATTAAATTATTTTGTAGTGAAATGCCATTTCCCTTCCAAGAAATGAAAGAAAACAAACAACAGGGTTTTTAAGGAAAAAATACTATTTGCTGTGATAATTTTCACTGGTAAGACAAAAGAATTCATTGAACTACAGATACTATCACTTTTTTCCCTCAAGCTGCTGTCAGTTACCAGAACTTCACCAGAAATTACTTAAAGATTTATTTGAACTAATTGAATCACTAGATCAAAATTAATTTTCCTTATAGAATAACATCACTTTTCTGCAGAAATAGACAAAAGCCAAAGCTATTATAGTTTTCATTCATCACAAGGCAGCATCTCACAGTTCTCTAACCCAGTCTATTTCAGTTGCTATAAGATATATTTGTATGGAAATATTTAAAATTTAATGTTTGCAATTTTTACTTGAATACAATGAGCCATCTTTATTTTGAAATATTTACAGCTTTTTAGATTTTTTGGCATACTCTTAACCGTGCATGTTGTCGATTGCCGGTCACTTGATTTCGACATAATAGTCCAGGACCACAGTCACAACGCTGAAAGATTTCTGGAGCTTGAGCGGTATCTTTATGCCCTCTCCTAGAACAGATCTGTCCCTCCAATAGGACTGGTTTACAAATCTTAGTCCAAAAATGACGAGCACAGCAAAGTCCAGGTCTGCAGTCAAAAGTTCTAAGACAGCTCTCTCCCTCTTGTCCTGTAACAAGATTAATATGAGCTTTAGCATTGAAAGGGGAAAGTGGCATGTGGGGGATTGCTACTCAGATAAATGCATGAGATACAGGACTGAAGGGCACAAAGTAAACATAGAAACATCATGCAGGTCTCCTGGAGATTGATTTTATGCCGAAAGCAATAATGAAATGGAAGTTTCAGCTCTACCTAACAATAAATATTTTTATAAACTTAAAATATTTATCAAAGAAAGATGAGATTTCCAGTCTTGAGCATTGAAATAAATATCACTCATTAGTTTTCCTAACTGGGATTTATAATGACACAAAGAGAGACCATTGCTTACAAAGGGGCCACTTAACATGAAGACAGAAACAAGAATGTCCAATTCACCGCTTTGAAACTTTCTAGCTGTTTTATGTCAAAGAACAAAATTTGAGACTACAGTTAAAAAGCATCTTCTACATTCATCTCTATTTTGTATTCTGAGGATCTAAAAAGGGAAACTGCCATTTGTTAAATTATAGATTGTAAAAAGATGTGTATATAAAATTCAATTAAACAACGAAAGGTTTCCTTGGTACCAGTCCATAATTATGGCTGCTGCCCTGTCCTCTTGGCCTTCTGACCACGCTATGCTACTCCCTGCCTGATCTCTGTAGCTGCTTATGGAATGAGATTAGAAACAGGAAGTGTTCCCTATGTGTTTTGTGGGTGAAGAGGAGTAAAGTCAGTTTCAGCCTATCCTTAACAGTCTTGGAGGAGAAAATGTTTTTTGGTTTTATTTGTTTGTTTGTTGGTTGGTTTTTTAATTACTCAGAATGCTACTCTTACCCTTACTGCCTTGTGACTTCTTAATATTTGGCTTCCTTTTGAGTTTGTTTTCCTGGACTGGATGCTCAGTTGTTCCTTTTGTATCCACCTCATCGTGGTCATCAATCTGCCTTTCCAATATTGGGGCTGCATCTTCCATTGTAGTACAAACATCTGAGAGAAAACCAGGTGTAGTTAGTTATTAACTTCAAGGATTAGAACCAAGACATGCTAATTATACTATTATCTAATTTGGCAGTACCTCTGCCTTCAGTTTATATATAACTTTCTAGATTTCTGGGACATATGCACTAAATATTTACATGCTCACATATGGCAAAGAAGGTAGTTATTAATGGAATCCAAGTGAAAACAGAAGAATTTGAAAGATTCTGACTTACATGCTTCCTTTAAAATCATCTTCAAATTGCTGGCAAGAGTTTGTGCCAGGAAATAAAATTATTTTGTTGCATCAAGAAATGTCAGCTGCACAAATTTACTTCAAGCATGAATCCAGGAAACCTTTAGGAGTGCCTATTTTGGAATATTCTAGTCTATGAGATTCAGGTGATGTCTTCAGTTTAAAAATTACTGTTCATTGGAGCAAAGCAATCCTACAAGGATTTATGATAGTTTACCGTTCATGCAGAGCATTCCTGGACAGCACATGGCATTACGTTGGCACCTCCTCTGTAATCCGCGACATGTAGCACAGAATGGCTTCTCATCTTGGGGCTTGAGGCAGAATTTTCTGGTGTTGCAGTCATTGTCAGACAAGCACTGTGAACCCTGTGAAGAGAAAGCATTGTTATGGGGCTAAGGACTCCAACAAGACATGAGATGACTTTTTATCCAAGGCAGGAGGTAGAGGAAGCCAAATCTTAGTGGCACTTCCAATGTGATGGCAAACCTCACGCAGCATCTTAACTTTTCAATATAATTGGCTTTCTCCCACAAAGGGAAGATCAAATCACCAATGAAGAGATCTATGTGTGGCAAAGATTATTTATGTGTGAAAAACTGTCCTTTTAAAACTCAAAATGTAATTTTCTTATGCTTTGTGAAAATGAAAACAATTGTTTTTTTCCCATGTGTGCCTTACAGATGATTATGAGATGTTTTATATACAGTTTAAATATAATGTTAGTGTTTGTGGCATACCTATTTCCATTTTTGTTCTAGTGAATCACATCAATCAGCACATCCATTTGCCAAAAAGCACCTTGGTGAGCCTTACCCAAGTAAACTGTCCTTTGATTTTTAGTGATGCCTCATTTGCACAGAGAAACAGATATCAAAGACCAATTTGTCTCATTTGTTTCTTATATATGTATGAAAAAAATTCCTGAAACAATTCTGTAAAGTGAAATGATGACAAAACAATGCATTTTGGCACTCAGCATTTAAGTTCTAACACCCAAATGTCCTGGCTGCGTGACCTTGGTTAAATTCTTCAACGTCTTTGAGTCTCATTTTCATCATCTGTAATTAGAAGGTGTGATGCCTATCTCAAGTTGTGAGGAAGGCTAAATGAGGTGTTAATGTATGAAAGATCTGGCACGTGGTAGAGCTTTCTAAATGTTAGTTTACTCCCTGATTTATAGGCAAATTTATAGCTGAGTGGCCTGAAAAGCTACTTTGCTTATTTAATATGTTACTGCCTAAGGCCATTGGATTCTATCAGGGTGTCTTCCCAAATTTTAAATTAATCCAATTTACCTTCTAGATAAGATATTTCTGTCAGGAATCTGAATGACTCATTCAAACCCTAATCAGCACCCCCAACCAGGAGTGCACATTGTCCCCTCCTCCCTAGCTGCATTTTTACCTTCCGAACCCCTTGCACGTCGGCAGAGCTCTTGATGTTGTTGAAGTCCAGAACCAGGGCTCCCAGAGGAGCGCAGAACCAGCTGAGCCCCAGCAAAACCACCACCGCCATCCTTCAAACGCCCAGTCTCCTAGACCTTCTAAGTACTCTCCTCTGAAGCCAGGCTGCTCTAAACACACAAGAGAGCTTTTGCCACAATGAAAACTTAGCAAGTGGCTTGTGACTGCTTTCTCTGAAAGAGAAGCAAACCTACATCTAAGTAAGGTGTGTGAAATAGTGAGGTCTGACCAGTGGTTCTTTCTGAAACTATTTATAACCACATATGCCTCCCCCTCACCCCTATTTCTCTACAGCTCCCTCCTCCTTCATTTCCTTCCTTCTTACCCCACACAGGCTTCAACAAATCCCTTCAAATCTGTTTGATCAATAGTTCAAAACAAGGACTCAATAGAGGGAGAGAAAAGGCAGGGCCACAGCGGCTTCTCCTCCAGGGGTTGAATCCCTCTTAATTATTGCATATCAAAGTTAGTTCAAAGGGGTAGCGGAGAGCAGGATGTCTGTATCAAAGGCAAACTCTGATAATCACCTGCATTTCCTACCTTCAATAATCCTTTGGGGGTGGAGGGAGTCTGTTCTAAGATCTGTTTTCACAGCTAATTGTGCTCAAAGAAAGGATGAATCATATTGGCCAATATGCTATAGAGGATGCCAAAAACTAATGAGTTACAAAATATACTGAAAAGCTTTAAACTGTGCTTCAGATAGTGAAGACAGACAGAAAAGAGAGAAAATACCTTCTGATTAGTTCTGGCATCCGAATGTAAAAAAAGAAGCTTAAAAGCTATGAACATAATAGCGCCTGTTCTGACTAAATGTCAATTGAGAAATAATTATCCTTAAATGAAAATTGAACTTTTTGAAGTTAGGGTTATTTATTAGGAAATAATGAGGTTTATAAAAATCCCTGTTTTTTTATGGGGACACAGAAAGTTCATTTTATACAGATGTATATACATTTCAGTAGGAAGCTCTAGGTCCATTTTATGAGCAATGCATTTTATTTATATTACGTTATGTTAAATTGACTCACACACAACAGGTCTCCAAGTCTCTGGCTGATTACAGGTGGAATTTCATGCATTTTCAAATTTTCCTAATTTGAATTTTTAAAAACTTCTACTTGATCCTTTTTTTTGTCTGATTTCCACCCCACTCTCCACCCCCCAGACCGTTAGAGAAGTCAGGTAATTTAGGCAAGTGCTTATTATGACTGCCCATGTACTTTAAGGGTAAAACAGTCTAGATCTGGGTCAAAACTTCCTGTTTTCCCTCCCTTGATTGTTTTCATTGTTGTCTGTGTAGACTCATCCTAGCATCTCAAGTCTGAGGTGCTGTTTAAAAATCTAAAAATGCATCTTTTCTATGGCAGTAAATGGCAATATTAGCATTACTGGGTCTTCCTCTAGAACAGCCTACCCTCAGTTTATTGAAATGTGTCTCAACACACTGCACAATAGAAACATTGTCCATGTTGAGTATTGCCAAGTTCCGGTCAGCAGCTGATCCAGGAGACCTGAGGCTCCCATTACTTGGCTTCTTGTGGAGGTGCTGCTTGTCCATTATTCGTATGGTGTAATGCAATCTACCTCTTCTGCAAGTACTACTTTTTTTCAATTAAACTGACATCAAATACCCCTTGATGGTATGACACATCTGGTGACTAGGTGTGTTACAGAATTGATTTTGAAGTTGGACAATTATGACCAAGGATAAAGAAGAGAGCCCCAGGGTGCATGCTCTGCTTCCTGTTACCTAACTGTAGAGAGATGTCAGGGCAAAGGGCTCTGGTAACATCCACAGAGAAAAGGACTGATGGGAAATCCTAAAACAAGGCACAAACATTCATTGAGCATTTTGTGTGTAGTAGAATCTGTGGTTAGATGTTGAGAATAAAAGACAAAACACAGTCCTTGCCCCTGAGGAGCTGGTGTCCAGTCAGAAGACATATAGTTAGGGATGAGGTTGTTATATTATGACAAACACTAAGATAAAGGTATAATTGTGGAGCTGGAGGATCACAGAGGAGGGTATGATGGACCTGGACAAATAAGGAATGCATTTACAGAGGAGGTAATATCTGAGCTGGGTTTTGTGAGGTGAGTAGGAGTTTCCTAGGTTGAGACACAGGGTGTGGTCTCACCTCAGACTCAGAGGGTGAAGCAAGCATATCCAGGGGCAGAGAAGTGCATTTTAGTTCAAGAAAAGAGTCTGTGCAGCTGGGGCAGACAGTGGAGGAGGAGAAGAGGATAGACTGTGACATACCACCAAAAAAAATTGGATTTTATTTCATATGCAGTGGAAAGTCATTGGAGATACTTGAACATGAAAATCAGCTAATTTGCTTTTTAGGACAGCAGTGCTGGTGGCAGTGTGGAGCTAGGGTTGCAGTGGGTGAAAGGGGGTGCCAAACAATCTCTATTCTCAGTTGCAATTGCCCTGAGAATGAGGCGGTCTAATGTGAGGCAGTGTCAAACAATGAGAACCAAGCAAAGGATGCGATTCAGAAGTTGATGCCTATCATCTGGGGTTGGGAATGAGTGAGAAACTGAGCTAACTCTGACATTTCTAATTTTGCATACTGGGTGCATGGTGATGGCATTAGAGACAGGGAAAAAAGTATGAAAACACGTTAGGGGAGGCAGGATGACAGCCATGAGAAAAGCATCAAGTCCTTACTGGATATCTAACATCCGATAGAATATTAACCACCATGTCTTCCAGGAGCAATGCTCTCCATTTTGTCTCCTATAGACAGAGGGAAGAAGAGGACATAGACACCAAATGCCAGAGGGTTATAAACAGGACATTGAACAAGAACCAAAAGGTACACTTACCTGTCTCCATCTCTGTCTCTCTGTCTGTCTCTCTGCACAGAAAAAGTGCAGGCTTTGGAGTCAGGCTGACCTGATTTGATCACAAGGCTGGCTTCTCCTATATTCTCTGATGCCCCCTCTTCCCCATGCATCTATCTTATAAAACTCTATTGTAATTATCTACATTTTTGTCTCTACAACTAGATGATAAGCTCCATGAAAGCAGACTTCACTCATCTTTGACTCCTCAGGCTTTGAGTGCCTGGTACATAATAGAAGCTCTATGAATTTTTCTATGTGGTGGATAAATGCACAAATTAATGGATTACTACTAATTTTGTGACCTTTGTTAATTTACTCCACCTTTCCAGGCTGCAATCTCATCTATAAAGCTGGCGCTACTACCCTCAATGTGTAAATACATGTATAGGGCCTGGTATGGTAATTTGCACTTGTAAAACTCTAACTTGTCTCTCACCCATTTTCCAGGCCCAAACTTTGCATCATCACATAAACTTTACTGCCTAGCATAATGCATAGCCGTTCCATGGCAGGCTTTCAGTAGTGGATGTTTGTTCAATCCAATTTATCAAAGAAAAATCTCCCCAGCCAGAAGCTTCATTTTGCAATAAGACTATCTCTGTGTCTTCTAAAAAGCCAGAGCACTTTTGAGGAAAGTTAAGTATATCTTAAATGACTTTTGGTGTATTTTCAAGTCTGCTGAGGCTGCTCCACTGATACTAATAACGGTGTTCCCCAGGTAGAATGCTAACTGAAATGTGATGCCCTGGTGGCAGCACTAATCATCCACCATAAAGCTGCTTCTCAATTATTTAGGGATTAGGGATGATGGGGCAGTGGGCAGAGGATGACCAGGAGAAGTAAAGGGAGAGAGAAAGGCTTTAAAAATGCTTCTGCTTAAAAAGCATTTTACTTTGCTCTAGGGTCAGGGCACCAAAAGTCACAACGCAGACCGCAGTAGCAAAGTACTTGCAGAACCCACTCAACATGCCCCCTTGAGCAGCGCGGTGGGCGTGGCTCTTTGCCAACCATAGAACATAGGAAGCTGTCACGTGCAGTTTTGCTGCCATTTTGATGCCCCCTTGCTAGGATTATAGATTAACTGAAAATCTCAAGTCAATCCTCTTAGTTCCACATGATCACCTGGGCCAAAGGAACACTGAAATCGAGCTATATTGATTGAGCTTAGAGGAAATGAAAATCCCCCACACCCCCCAAAATAAATCCCAAGGGCCCCAGTTTTGGCACTGTAGGTCTGATGCCACCCACCCTCTGGGTAATTCACAACCTGGGAAAGAAATGCAGGCTAGTATGTGACAGCTGACACCTGTATCCTCCCAAATGACAGCTGTTGCAGTTCAAGTCAAAGGCAGAGCATCAGAAACCATGATTTATATTCACTCAGGAATGGAAATTTTTATTTGTTATGGCTCCTGTGTCAAAATCAGTTTGATTTCCATAAATTTTGCTTTCCTTAAAAGAAAATCAAAGTAACTGAAACAAGCAGGTCTTTGGCAGAATCCCACAGGAAATGTTCAATAAAATAAAAGATGAGAAGGGGCATGTTGATGAGAGTAGACAAGGATTGCACAATATAATCATAAAGTTGATGTAACTGTTACCATTTAGTTACCTGAGGTCACAAGGTAAAGCAAACCATTTGCAGTGGCTGAAGAGTAGTGTGTGCCAGATGTCTTGCAAGGAAGCATGAGGCAGCAACCAGAGACAGCATGGGTGGGAGCCAGGAAAACTGGGTTCTAGCCTCTTCCCCTGACTATGTGGCCCTAGATGGGTCATGTCACCTCTCAGCTTCAGTTCCTCATGATCTCAAAGGGCTCTAACAGACCAGTTTTCTGGGAGTTTATGATAAGGTTGCCCCAGTCACCATGTTGCACAGCTCCAAGAGGCACTGTTCAGACAGCAGCCCATGTGAATGGCTCCCACTTGGAAATTGTGTGACATGGTGGGGCTGGGATGTCTCTTTTCTAGCAGCCTCACAGTTTTCCTGAATCCACACCAGGCATCTAGCTAGGAATAGTACCAGGAATTCCCCAACCTTCCTTCAAGCATATACTCTGCCTTCTTTTTGCTTAAAAAATTTAAATGATGTGTGAGTCTCAAATGCCTTGTCCATCCTACTCTATTTCTGGGCACTTTCCATACTTATTTCCATACATATGTTTGGGCTGGGTGGCTTATAAATAACAAAAGGTATTTCTCAAGGTCCTAGAAGGTTGAAGTCCAGGATCAAGGTGCCCACGTGGTCAGGTTCTGTTTGATGAAGGCCTGCTGCCTGGTTCATAAATGGCTATCTTCTCACTGTCTCCTCACCGGTGGAAGGGGCAATGAAGCTCTCTTGGGTCTCTTTCATAAGGACATTAATCTCATTCATGAGGGCTCCACCCTTAGGACCTAATTACCTCCCAAAGGTCCCACCTCCTAATACCATCACATTGGAGGTTAGGTTTCAACATAGGAATTTGGGAGGACACAAACATTCAGACCATAGCAATATTCTTCTTTCTCTGTTCTAAGCAATCACTGACATGTTAATGTTACACAAAACACAGGAGCCAGGATTGGGGGAGTGTGATAACAGATGCTGCTATGAAAAGCAAAAAAAGATAAACAAAAAACAAAAAACTATGTCTCAATACATATTAGTTGGAAAACACAGCAATGTCTTTATTGGTTAATGAAGGAATCAGTGAGTTGCGAAAACAATGTTTGTGTATTTGATTGGATTTGAGTTAGTATCGCTCTGACTTTAATGTGATGTCTTTTTATAGATTCCACTATGTACCTGCAGTATTCTACTTATCACATATGGTGTTTAAAAATAAACTGAGTTATATTTATGTTTCTAGAGTTGTTTACAACCAATTCCTTGAGGCCCTTTCAAACTTTTGGTTCTATAAAATTCTCTCATATGCAGCAACAATTATGGAAAGCAAGGTATCTCCACAGAGTTTCACTTTATTCTCTTTACTGACTGTAAATTTAATAGTAAATACACTGCAGGAGGAGGAGGAGGCAGATACCTATAAAATTGAGTGGAGCCCAATCTCCATTCTTCTTTTCCATTAAATCCATTGCCTTCCTTTTACACCGTTAGCTTCCATATTCTTTTTCATCATTTGGGTCTTTCTCTTTTGCCTCATTTCTCTTCATTCCTTTATTTTCTCAGCATGCCCATAACTACCCCCATTTATTCTCCTCTTTTTTCCCCTTAATTCAAATGCTCTGTCAAATTTAATGGTGGTATGGTGGCATTCAGAGCCTGAAGGGCATGGTAAGCTGATGATTAGGTCTGCCTGTCACCATGTATTAGCAATCTAAGTTGGGGCAGTGGCCATGTAGGTTTGTGATCCAAAATGTCTCCTAGACACCAGTCCTGGGCCTTTCTGTGGTGTCTGTCAAATGGAAGGCTGGAAGACTTGTTAAGGGAGAGTGAGGAACCGAGATTCCATTGCGACACCTTGTCTCATTTTGTGAGGCAGAGAGTGAACATGAGTGGGTGATTCAGGAAGTATACTTCAGGGAAGGAATGAACAATGGGGAATCATACTGGCATGCAGCCTCTACCCCAGGACAAAATGCATTCCACCATTTTTTGGTCTGGACCCTTACATGCAGACCAAACTAGATCAGATTCTTTTCCCTCAAGAGTAGGGGATGCATCCCACTATATTAGGAGACCCCAATCCTGCCTGAAGTTCCAAGTCTGAAGAAGCACATTTAAAAAAAATGAATGGAGGAGTTCCCTGATGGTGTAGTGGCTTAAGGCTTTGGCATTGGCGCTATCAGCGCTGCAGCCTGGGTTCGATTCCCAGTCAGGGAGCTACCCACATACCAAAAAGCAAAAAAAAAAAAAAAAAAAAAAAAAAAAAAAAAAAAAAAAAAAAAAAAAAGAATGGCTATAGTGACTGTAGTTAATAATGTGTACTTTAAAGTTGTTTTGAGACCTAAACAAACGCTTCTCCCAGGAAGACATACAAATGACCAATAGATACATAAAAAAATGCTCAATATCACTAGGTATTAGGGAAATGCAAATCAAAACCACAATGGGATACCACCCCACACCTGTTAGAATGGCTGTTATCAACAAGATAAGAAATAACAAGAGCTGGAGAGGATGTGGAGAAAAAGGAACTCTCACACACTGCTGGTGGGAGTGCAAACTGGTACAACCACTATGGAGGACAGTATGGAGTTTCCTCAAAAAATTAAGAATAGGGTTACTATATGATCCAGCAATCCCACTTCTCGGTATCTACCCCCAAAGTTTGAAAACCTTAGTCCACAAACATACATGCACCCCAATGTTCATTGCAGCACTATTCACAGTAGGCAAATCATGGAAACAACCAAAGTGTCCTTTGATAGATAGATGAGTGATTAAAGAAGCTGTGGTACATATACATGATGGGATATTACTCAGCCGTAAGAAAAGACAAAAAGGGTCATTTATGACAACATGGATAGACTTTGAGACCATCATGCAAAGTGAAACAAGCCAGACAGAAAAACCAAGAACCATATGATTTCACTCACTTGTGGAACACAAAGCTGAAAGCAACAAAGCAGCAAAAACTCATGGACACAATAGTTTAGTGGTTAGTGATTATCTGAGAGTATGGGCATAAGGGAGTGGAAGAGAAGGGACAAGGTCTCAAATATATGGTGATGGAAAGAGAACTGACTCTGGATGATGAATACAGAACACAACACATAGATGATGTCTTATAGAATTGTACACCTGGAATCTATATAATTTTTACTAACCAGTGTCACCACAATAAATTTAACAATAAAAAAAGTTGCTATGAGAGTAGAGCTTTAATGTTCTCACCTTAACAACAACAAAATGGTAATTATGTGAGGTAAAGATGTGATAACTAACCTTATTGTGGTAAATATTTTGTGATACATGCATGTATCAAATCAGCACAGCGTACACCTTAAACTTACACGATGTTTTATGTCAATTATATATCAATAAAGCTGGAAAAAAATGGTTACCTAATATCTCTATACACATGAGCTCTTTAATCCCCCACTGTAGGGGAGTTGCTACTTGCCCTGAATTTCCCTGGGGTATTCCCCAGAGGGGCCCACCTAGTTCTAGTGTCCCTCCTCATTAGAGCTACCACAGCCCTATCCACTCCCCTCTCAGGGTGAGTCTTCATCAGGTTACTCCATCTTCCTGGATGTTATGTCTGACTCACTGAGTGTGATCTGGCCTTCTCTGTCCCAGGCTCCTACTCTGGCTGTATCTTTGGTGTGGTCCAAATTTCCTTAGAACTTTGGTCAAAGAAAGCTACGTGTGGCAGAGTCCTCTGGGTGAGTCCCATTTGACCAGGACTTTACTTTTGAGGATCTCCATTTAAAAAATAAAGGCACTGAGACTCAGAAAGTTCAAGTAATTTGTCCAAGGTCAGATGGCTCATTGCAGACCTAAGATTTAAACAAGTTTTCTGGTTCCAAAGTTTACCCTTTCCTGTATATAGTTCACTAATGGAAATCCAGTCCCAAACATATCAAGTTGCTTGAAATATAGCTATATGAGGGCTGTCCAGAAAAACTCCAGCCATCAATCCCTCTATTTTCATATTACATGGCTGGATACTTTGCAGACAGCCTTTGTATATTCACTAAGAAATAAAATCACAGGGAACACTGCCTATTGCTATTCTCAAATTACATACAATTATAGGAGTATGTTACCTTTTCTTTTCAAATGATCTATTATTTAAGTAAATGTGATTATAATGATTCACTAGCAAATAGTTAAGATGAAATAATTCACAGGTTGTGTCAGTTAGGCTGTACCATAATCTATCTATATGTGGTACATTGACACAATTGTTTTACTCATAAAAAGAACTTGTAAATATTTGCTGCCCTTTTGACGTTCAACTTAAACTGACTTTGGTAGGGAAGTCCCCAGACTCACTGTCAAATGCTGTAGGATTCATAACTGTGTTCTCAACCTTATGAAGAACTTGAATGAGACTCTGGGAGCAATGCGAGACCAGGAGTCATGCTTCTAACTGAACCCCAAGCCCAGAGACCACCAGCGGGTTTAGCTTTTCTTTTGCCGTATTTCCTTGCGCCTCCTTGTGGTCAAGAGTGAAGTGAGCGCTCAGAAGGCACATTGTAAATTCCAGATAACTGGATTCCAAAGGCATTTCCCAATTTTTAGTGGAAATTCCCCAGGAAACAGCACTCACCTCCTCATAAATCCAGGTACTTCCCCATCTTATGAAAGTGAGGTTAATTTTTCCAAGAAAAATACATGTCTCAAAATTTTATAAATTGGAAAATACAGGAAAGTGTGAACAAAATAAAAATAACATACTCTGATCTGGCAAATTTTGTTAAATTTTCATAATTCTTTTCTACAAAGGCACACACACACAGAGATAGATAGATAGATAGATAGATACAGATGGACAGCATTTATTTCATACTATTATTAATCACCAGCTCCAGAACTAGCCATTTCTAATGCCATCTCTCTCCATGTGCCCTTCCTCTACCCAATCCCTGTATCTGTCGCCCCATCAAAGGTACACACTGATGCTTATGGTTATAATTCCCTTGCTTCTTCTAACAGTAAAATTATACCCCACAGGATTACACTGTATTTACATTTGTTTCCTTTTTTATTACACTGAGCCTTTCCCCCAGATCATCAAAATATTATCAGAACCCAGAACATGTGTGTATTGCGGTTCATTTAATGAATCCCTTGAATGTTGGCCATGTTGTTTTTAATTTTTTTGTTACTCTAAATCATTCCAGCTATTCAAGATAAGTCTTTGCATAAATCTATGGTTATTTTCTTGAGTTGAGTACTTCCACATGGAATTTCAGGGTATGATATATGAAGTCTTTGATCACTCAGTCTCTCTGCCCTGGAAGCCATTCCCCTCTTGTCCACCTGAGTCATTCTAAGATATCATACTTCAAAGAAGCCTCAATCTCTTCCCTAGACACAGTTATGCTCTCCTGCCTTCTTGTAGAAGTACAGGCACATGGCTTATATTTCCTCTTCTTCAAAGATGCCTTCAGCCACTCAGTAAAGAGCAGATCCTCATCCCTCAGAATTTTGGAGTCCACGAAAACAAGCAAATGGGCCTGTTTTCTTTAAAGAAATAGGGAATTAACACCATTGGCTTCAGAATCTTAATTTTTCTTACACCTAGGGTAATTGAGCTACCAATTCTTCACAGTGGGGCTTTCTGCTCTCACTTGTTTTTTCATTTTTGAGGGTGAAAGTATTCTAACCTTCTGAGATTTTCTCTCAAAAAGGCAATATAGGGAGATTAGCAGGTTATCTTTTTTTTTTTTTTTTTTTGCTTTTTGGTATGTGGGTAGCTCCCTGACTGGGAATCGAACCCAGGCCACAGTGCTGACAGTGCCAGTGCCGAAGCCTTAAGCCACTGCACCACCAGGGAACTCCCAGCAGGTTATCTTGACTAGAGCAGGTGACCTGTATTGGAAACTTACTCACTAGGTGTGACTCCATCTTTATGGGTCTCTGGACCCACACAGCACTGAAATATTGGTGTATCTCCTTATACATTCACTCTGAGCATGGTACCCTCTATATATTAAGGATTTAGCAAGTGTCTCACAAATGAAGGAGTCTAAAGTCCTTTCCCTGCTGTAAAAGTGATTCCAGAGATTTTACAGGAGAAGAATGCCATGTTATTAGGATTTTGACAGACAATGTCCTTTCTACATTTCCTAAGAGTTTAGATCCCAGTGTAGGTGGGGAAATGAGAACTGGCTATAGTTTCAAAGTGGCCAAAGCCAGAGTCCTGATATAGACACTGAGTATTAACCCAGACCTAGGTAAATTGATAAGGCCAGAGGGACAGGAAACAAAGGAAGAATTCCCTCTGCAGCAGCTGTTTTCCTTAACATCTTCTTTCATCACCTTCCTGAATCAGGTGTGGAGAAAGGAATTATTGTATGACCAGTGTTGTCAGGTCCTTTCAGAAGAAAGATCTTTGGATAACAGAAGCAGCAGGAAGAAATGTTGCCAGATGCCCATTCAAAGTGCTCTTTACAGCCGCTGCCTTCTTCTTCTTCTTCTCCTCCCTCCTCCTCCCTCCTCCTCCCTCCTCCTCCTCCTCCTCCTCCTCCTTCAGGTATAAGTAAACTTTTTCTTGGAAAGGGAGGTTGTCAACTAAAACAGCAGCAAATGAAAAATGAATGAGGAAACTCCCTATTGTCACAGATACATAAGGCCTTCATCACATATGATACAGGAGGCCTTTCAATTTGTGACCCCTAACCCAGAAATGTCAAATACTTTTCCACTCAATCTAATACTCCTGAATTCCTACCAAAAAGGAATACAGTAAGAACATGGAAAAGTTGCTTATGAAAAGGAAACCCCCAAAGAAGAGTGAGGGAGGGAATGTAGAAATTAAGAAGTTATGTAGAACACTCTTTAAATTGTCATTAACTATATTTTCATATCTTCACAATAATACAAAACACAGTCACTTGCAAACTAGTTCAGATTAAATACCAGATGCATTTTTAATCCTCTACATAGTGTTTGGAAGCACTTGTTTATATGAAATGAAGCTATTAATACTTTTCTACACCAGTAACTGCACATTAAGGAATGGAGTGTTCCCAAAGATGCAGTGTGAAAAGATTATAAACAGTTGAATCCATAGGCATGAATGGGTTTCTTTGACATAGGAAATCTAAATGGAATAAGGAATGGAGATGTGTAAAAAAGTTTCTTGAATGAAAGAAGGATGACACCCTGTATGCAGTTAGTTTTCTGACCCTTCTGCCACATCATAGTCTTCTCCTGCACTGTCTGATGTCTCTAATGGCTAAGCAACTGTATGATGAGTGTGCTGTCTTTGTAAGTCTTCATTCAGTGTATCAGGTTCTGCAATGGCCTCATCAAAAGCTGTTTTAGCCAGTGTGCAGGCAAGCTCTGGGTAATTAAGGATCTCATAGTAAAATACGGACAAGTTAAGAGCCAGCCCCAGATAAATTAGGTGTGTGGGTTACATCTTTTTCTTGCTTATATCAAAGGCCTCTTCATAAGCTCTTTGAGAATGATCTATCATTTGCTTTCAATCATCACCACATGCAGCTTCAGCAAGGTAATGAAGTAATCTCCCTTCATTTTAAGATAGAAGGCCTTACTCTCTAGATTAGTTGCATCGGCTATTAAATACTTATCCAACAATTTCAGTACTGTGGTGCAGATGGACTTCAGTTCCGACTCCTTTCTCCCGATAGTCCTTAATCAGTTCCAACTTCTTATTGAAGGTGTCGGTTTTCTGCTCAATGTTCGAGATGACCCTCCAGGTGGACCTGTGGCCTCCTACCACATTCTTGTAGGCCACCAAGTGCAGGTTGCCCTCCTTTTTGGACAGCTCAGTGCCCTGCTCATCACGGCCTTCGTGCAGGGGCCATGTGTCATAATGTTTGGCCTGCTTGGCCAGCTTCGCCTTCTGGATCAGCTCTGTCTTCTCTCCATGGAAGCAGAGAAGAGAGCGAGGGTGAGCACTGACCTGGATCTGGAGGAGGTGAGCAGAGGGCCTTCATGTCTCTGTGCCACAGCACGAGTCCTCTTTATAGCCTTTAATGACCTGTTGTACTCAACAAAAGCCAGCTCTGTGCCAAAGTACAATCTGAAGTTGTGGCTCTAATATTCATATACTTATGACTAAATTAGGTTTTGCCTGTACAGCTTTTAAATTCATAGCATATTAATTTTCATCTGTGTTAACTAGTGAATATTTTCCATATTATAGGTAGATTATGTGCTATGGATACATTATTTCATTTAATTTCCACTACAAGCCTCTAAAGTAGATCTTACTTAGTTCTGTTTCACAGATGTAGAAGCTGAGGAATAGAGAGGTTAAGTTGCTTGCCTAAGATCAGAGTTGGCTGATCTGAGATACAAATCCCAACCTCTGTTGATTCCAAAGCTCATTTTATTTAGCATACTAAGTTACACTGCTTTGCTTATGATATTCTGGCTCATTTGGCAAGCATTTGTCCAAGTCCTGCATTATGAGTCCTTTGAGAACATTTATCTTCTCTTATTAGCCTGAAATGCCTTGTGTGTGGAGGGTTCTCCCCAACCTTTCATTTTGAAAATTTTAAACTTACATGCAAGTTTCAAGAATAATGCAATAAATGCCCACATATCTTCTACCTAGATTCATCAACTATTAACGTTTTGTACATTTATTTTTTCTTTTTTGACCATTTGAGTTAGTTGCAGAGATATGCTATTTCACTCCTAAATATTTCAGCACATATCTCCTAAAAGCATTGCCCATCTGCCTAACCAAGATACAATTATTATCCTCAGAAATTTTTACATTGTTCCAATATTAATATGGTCTACATTCGAAATTTCCCAATTCATCCCAATAATGTTTCTCAATAGGTGTTTTTCTTTTTATCCAGGGTCCAATTTGGAATCACGTTGCTTTTAGTATTATATTTTCGTCTTCTTTAATCTACAACAGTTCACTAGCCTTTTTCTTAATCTTTCATGAAAACATTTTTTAAGAGACTGGGCAGTTTTGCAGAATGCTCCTCAATTTGAGCTTGTCTGATTGTTTCCTCATGAACAAAGACAAATCACCCATTTTTGCAAAAATTATTGTGGTGTCCTCTGTGCATCACATCAGGGGAGCACATGATATCAGTCTGATTTGTTTGATGTGAAGGTACCCTTTTCTCTTCAGTAAGTAATTTGTGGGGTGATACTTTGAATATTCTTAACCTTATTGCATCTTCTGATAATTTTTGCCTGAATCAATTATTGATGGTTCCAAAGTGGTTATTTATTTATTTAATTTATTAATGTGGGTAGTTCCCTGGCTGGGAATTGAACCCAGGCCGCAGCATTGACAGCGCCGAAGCCTTAGCCACTACGCCACCAGGGAACTCCTATCTTTTATTTTTATAATTTCCTCTACATTTACAAGTTGTTATTCTTCTCTAAAAAAAAAGAGCTTTCCCTCCTGCATCTCTTTCTTTTTGAATTATAATCTGCTACCTGTGTCATCTGGAATAAGTGACGTCAGTTACCCCCTGTGAACCCATGTTTTCTCATCCTTAAGGTGAGATGACCTATGGGTCACAACCTTGAATTTTAGTCAGTCAGAGACTTTTCCATAGACATCTTGCAAGACATCCGCCAGATGGGTCTGAGGTGCCTGAGCAGGAGTCCGACCTCTCCTCTGCCCGCAGTCTCCGCGGCCCCTCCCATGGCAACAGTAACTAGAAAGACCTCCAGGCGTTCTCGCGAGAGCAAACCCCTTCGGGTACAAAGGTGAGATCCTTCAGGCTTCCCCCTCCTCACGTCAAACCCTGTTGTGGCCACCTACGCGCTGGGCTGGATGTCCTGCCGCGCACGCGCGCAACAGAGCCAGACAGTTGGTGGTATTGGTACGCTCCAGCTGTTCCTCTCCGCACGCGGCCCCGCGGCGCGCGACCCCGGAGTGACACCGCGGCGCAAACGCGGTGCGAGGATAGGCAGGGGCGCGCAGGCGCCGCGGAGGCAGTGAGGCCGCGCAGGCGCGGACGGCGTTGGTTGAAGAAGACCTTCAGCGTTGCCCTGGCGGAGCGGAGACTGGCGCTCTGGGTAGAGGTGAGGCAAGCCGAGGCCGCGGGCTGGGCCCGGGGTGAGGGGAGGGTGGGCTGCTGCCGAGCCGGGATCTGACGGGAAGTGAGCCTAACTGCAGGGTCGGGAGGAAGAGAGCAGCCTAACGGGGCAGGGGCCCGATCAGGCCCCAGAGGGCCGAGGAGACCTTGCTCCCCTGCTCTCCTCAGGTGATGGAGCCGCTGCGCCGGCGAGGACTTGGCGGCGCTGTGAGCGCCGACTCGCGACCTTCCCTCATACTAGTGTGCCCATGGGACTTTGTTTCTAGGCGTCAAGCCAGAAGGGAGGTTGATTTCTGAGGAAGTTGGATCCTCGAACCCCAAACCCATTTCCTGCCCCAAGGTTCCTCCCTTGAATTGTTTGTCCAGCATCAGGGAAGCTTTTTCACTGCATAGCGCCTAAGGGAGGTTGTTGTATGTGCAACTAAAAATAGAGAAACTAGAAACAAAGCGGGCTCTTCACTGACTTTGTAGTTACAGGGTAAAGCAGTATTCCACCTCCGTCTAATGCAACCTCGGGACATTGTGCATGTCTACAAATAACAAGTGCATTTTGTAGAGCTAATAGAAATATGTGAGAATAGCTTTATTCTTGAGTAACATGAGGTCTCTGTGTCTTCCTGATTTTTGCTTTATCTTAATTAACCAGCCATGCATTTCCCATCAGAATCATGGGCCTGAAAAAGTAAGCTTTAACTAGGCAAAATTGAGATCAGTTAATAAACCGAATTAGCTACACGAGTTTTGCAAATTGTCTGGCAGCGGTTTTTGAAAAAGAAGGCAAATGCTAAAAGACTGAGATGAGTTCCTAGATGGATGTTTCTAAACATTTGGATGTATCTTTTGTCAGTAGATGAAAAACCAGACTGCAAAGCCTTAACATCTCTATTTGAATGTATAATGCCTGCTTTTTTGTGCTTATCTCCCCAAATTGTGGACTTCTGGCAGAATTTTAACAGATCCCAGCATCAGTTGTGATCATAAAGAGTAATAAGATTGCAATTGGCAGTGTATAAAAAGAATAGAATCGATCATTTGAATACAAGGAAGCGAATTGTAAAGTAAATGATCTGGAAGTGAACTCTGAAACCCTAGGGCATAGAACAAAGTTTTATTATGGTATGAGTCAGTACATTTATCCTATCCCTTTCATCTTCATATATATTGTTATAAGACACTTTGTTCTCTTAATGTATGTCATATTTGACAGGCTTAGGTTAAGGAACAAATTTTAAGTGAGTTCACAGATATAGGCTGAAACTTAGCATAAGGCTAGATAAAGAGCTAGGGTAAATATAAATATTAGTTTGAATGTGTAGATAGTTTAGGCATAGTACTTGTGAAGGCTAGCTGATGCTCTGAATTTTTCTGATGTGGTAATTGGGCTAATGGTGCTGCTTGAAATGGTTCTACAATTGGTTTCACCTGGTTTTTGGGACTGCTGCAGAAAAAGATTTCCCATTATACCAAGAGGGTAAGGGAATGGCATGTTTAGCATTGTTCATGGAACTTCTGAGAATTTCAATGTGATGATCATATTGGCAGAAAAACTGGGTGACTAGTAAATAGGCAACATGAAAAGTCAAGGCACTTTGGGATTTCGAACGCTTTAACTTTAGAGCGTACACTAATTTTTGGTAAACAGATTACTGCAGGTAGAATTGATCCTATTCCTGGTGAATGGGTAAGATTGTAGCACTTTATTTTTCAAAGAGCTTTGAGAGGGCATATTTTGGATGAATGTATTTCAATTAGTATCGTAATTCTTACTTTAAGAGTGGAATTTTGGAGTGGCAAAGTGTTAACCCTGAAGATTTTTAATGCATCTATTCTTTATAATTCCTTAACAAATTTACCTTGTCACTTTCAGCTCTTTGGCTTTACAACAGCACAAGAAATGTTTTTATAATGTGACTATTCCTGGTACTTGAGCCACTGTCCTTGCTCGAGCCTGCTCCTACCTCTTTGGAGTATACTTTCTCTTCAATAAACTATCTCTTCGTTTCACCTCTAAAAAAAAAGTAATAATAATAATAATGTGACTATTCCTTTTTTAAGTACAAAGTCAAATTAACCCATTTCTCCTTCACCCTGTCACAGATTTTTTTGAAATGCAATCAGAAAGCTGACCTCTGTGAATCTCATGAAAAAACCCTTTTATTCTCCAGTGTTCTGGAAAGCTCTTTTTAAAGGAGCATAATGCCTTCTCAACTTCGCTTGCATTAGGGTATAAGTATTAATGATGCAAAGGAAGAGAAAAACCATATACCGCTCCTTACAGCAAAAAAACAGAACTATGGGTAAATAAATACTAAATGGTTATTTTTATTCCATTGTTCATATTTTTCTTCATAAGATATGTGTAACACACCGACTTACTGTGACCTAGGAAAGGCTGCCAAGGATGTCTTCAACAAAGGGTATGGTAAGTATGCTGTTGTAAATTTCCAATTTGGGGTAAGGGTTAGTATTGAATGCCTGCTATTGTGCTAGTAAAATGAGGTTAATATGCCTCACATGATTTAAGGTGATAATTATTACTAGGTTAGTAGACTTCATTCTTTAGAGGTAGAGTCTACTGATATTAAAAGCAATTATATACAGACATACACACACATATATGCATAGTTAATAATATTTGTAAGATAAAATAATACAATTCTGCAATATGCCTCCTCTGGCTAGCCCCTGGGGATATTTAAAGTAGAGGGTACATTTTTTCCTTCTCCAAATACTGGTAATGTTTTCCTGCGACTTGCCTTCTTTGGGGTAACCTGTGTTCTTTGATCTCAAGTAAACATTTATTTTTTGTTTCTAAAGTTCAGTCATTAAACTTTTAATTTTTTTGTGTGTTGTACACATTTCATTTTTTAAAAGTAATGTTAATTGTATTAAGTTGTATATATAACTGCATAGTATTTTCTAATAATTTTGGTTCTTAGAATAGTACATATTCCTTTCATTCATGTGTTCTTTAACTTATATTTTTAAAATATGTCTGTATTATTTTGAGGGGCTTAAAATTATGCTTAAGTTATTTCATTATATTAATAATTCAGTTTCTCATGGAACACTCACCTAATGAGAATACTGTGTATTTTCCATATGGAAGGTACTGTGGACTATTTTCATAATTTCTAAGTTGCAGAAACTGGAGTGAATGTGACATTCTGTACATTTGTGTTTTTGTGTGTGTGTCTAGGGTTTGGCATGGTCAAAATAGATCTGAGAACCAAGTCATGTAGTGGAGTGGTAAGTACCTAATATATTTTTAATGGATGTAGCATAATTAACTTAAAGGAACCTGTCTAAAAATGAGTAGTTTAGATATGTGAAACAGAATACTTTTGGTACTATGTTCTCTTCCTAAAGCTTTGTTTCACTCCCAGATTTCAGTGAGAATCTTCTACTCAGCCACTTAAGCCCATAGACAGTAGGGTTGGATTTTTATGGGGGACCCTTTGTTTTTGTCATAATAAGACTATTCTGAGTCTTAATCTCAGAAGATATAGAATATATTATATGGATTTTTTTGACCCATACTATATCATTATTCTTTCATGAATATGTGTATGGGCACTAACTTGTATTGTATTGGTTGATGCAAGTTTTATTGCCTTTTACAAGAACATGTTAATTTTAGTCTCTGTCCTTTCATGATTGAAGCAAATGTAGAAATAAAATGCATGTATGTTAGTTTACAGTTTTTATTAATGTTCATAAAGTCTTTTTTACTGGAAGTTAAGAATATAGTAAAGGATATATGGGCATATTTTCAAAGCATCCTTAATGAGTAAATCTCAACAAATAGATTAACTTTACATTCACTTCATTCTCTGATTTCTCCGTATTGGGCACATCTGTTTTTTATATTTACCTGCTCAAACCAGTGAAAATTTTATTTCTAGATATAATGATTTAATTAGAAGAGCAGGAGGTGTGTGGAATTCTTATACTTTGTTTCATATTCTGTATAATCCTGGTTTGTCACTGTCATTATCATCCTGGTTTGTCACTGTTATTCTTCCCTTGGTTTGTTAATGGTAAATAAGTATATATGCAGCTACCCTCCTAGGATGGGCATGTTTTTATATGGTTCTGTTAAAATAGAAAATTATACTTATTTTGAGTAGGGTTTCAGAATTTTTTCAAGTTAGGTTTGCATTGCAAAATCCATCAACTAAAATTTTATCTCCCCTTCATGCTGCTGTGTTGTGCGAATATTCATTCAGATGGTAAGAAAAACAGCATATTTGTGTGCTTGTTTTTATGGCTGCTTTCATCTCTGGTACTGATTTAGGATAAATTACATCCATTGTTCCAAATTTCTTAGATTATATCGATATTTTTATCATATGCATTGATTTAACAATAACATTTTTAATATTGTTTTGTTGCTTTGTAGCATTTAATGTAGAGCTGTTGATGTTATATGCATGTTATAAATTATTTTGTTTGCACTGTTTGATCTAATTATGAAATTAGACAAAAACTGAAGTAATTGTGAGCTTAGAACTCAACTTAGAAAAATTCTAGCCTTCTCTTTGAGATTTGTATCTCTGATATTTCAGAGTTTTGACAGAGCTTTAAAATAAGAAATGAGCTAACAAAGAAGAAAAGTAGAATACTCTTTTACCTTAATTTTGTGCACCAGAATTAAGGTTTATATTTACAATACTTCAAGTTTATAAAAGCTGAATGTAAAAAATTAAACACTGGGTAATTGGAGCTACTAAAAGAAAGTGATAGTCAAATTAAATAATTCTGTGAACTGCTAAACATGAGTAGCATTTTATCTTTCTTTTTTTTTTTTTTTTAAACTAAGGCCTTGCCCTAAATGTGCAACATGATAATCTCTTTGAAAACTTACTGTGTGGTGGTGATAAATAGATCATAGTTTCCCAGTTATTTCATCAGCCTGTAGAACCAGAGTTAGAGAGCAGGATATTTGGTAAAGGGAGGATTCATATTGCAGGCAGTGAAACACAACTGGTCAGAGTTGGCAGCATTTCAGAAATGTTTTTTAAAAACAGGGCCAATCAGAATGCCTTTTTCTTGACAGTTCATAGATTGTCAGTGACAGGTGTTGACTGTTTGCTTGGAGATCTATTTCTAATTGCTTGTCATATGACTGAAATGACACCTAACTCGTGAAGATCTATTTTAAGGCACTCAAGTAATTATTTGATAGAAAGCAGTTTAAAAAGTAGATAGGCAGAGAAGGGAGAAAGAAGGATAAAATATTCCATTTTGTTGTAAAAAATGGACACTTTCAAATATTAAAATTGTTTATGCTGAAAGTTTTACAGGTAGGTTTGTGGACAAAAGTAATAAAGTTTTCATAAAAGTGTGAATGTACTTAATGCTACTGAACTGTACACTTAAAAATAGTTAAAATGGTAAATTTTATGTTAAGGATACTATATCACAATAAAAACAAATTTTTAAAAACTGCAATAAAGTTCTGAACCTATTAAAAGTAGGGAAAGAGGCTACTAGTGCTTCCACTGTTTTGGCTATTTTTAAGGACTTTAATAGTTTGAAAGATGATAGAGGACTGATAATCTTTTATAGGCTATGAAAGTAAAAGATTTAAGTTTCTACATTTTTATCTTTTAAGTAAAGGCATTTTCAGTTAAGCTATTTTTCTTTTAAAGGAGAGAATTTAATGTTCATATTTATTAAGAGAGTATAGGGAACAAAACATCAATGAGAAGTGAAATAATGGCAAGATTTAAAACTGATTAAAATATTGAGAGATTAGAAAGAAAGAGGGAAAGTAAGAAATAAGTTGCTGTAGAGTAGAGCTGTGGTATAAAGTTAATTGTATTGGTGTCTGATGCATTGAACACTGCTTTCTGAAATGAATATTTTCTATTTGATGACCTGCTTTTAAAGTAATTATTTTTTATTGCTTATCAGGAATTTTCTACTTCTGGTCATGCTTACACTGATACAGGGAAAGCGTCAGGCAACCTAGAGACCAAATATAAGGTCTGTAACTATGGACTTACCTTCACCCAAAAATGGAACACAGACAATACTCTTGGAACAGAAATCTCTTTGGAGAATAAGGTAAGAGAAAGTATTAGAAGTTATTTGTAGGTTAAATTTATCTTGCACATAAGATGATGAACAAACCCCAAATATGATCTGGAAGAGAGCTTACAGTAGCCATATTTTTTCTCTGTATTTGGCCTTCTTTGGTATATTGTCTTTCTAGAAAGAGACTTAGTCTGAGAGTACATAATCATCACTTTACATCTTTGTTCTGGACTGTTCTACTTATTCTGTTACATAGCTGAGCCTCTCCTGAGTAGACAAAACTATTTGCAGTGATTTAGTTTTGTTTTGTTATCATTGCAAAGTAGGCTCCATGGAAAAAAGTTTCTAAAATTCTATGTTTTCAAAGAGAAACTTTATCAGATATTTGTCAAGAGCCCGCTATATACAGGACACTATTTTTTAATTTTAATTTTTTTAGGGCACTATTTTTTGAGGTATATCTTTATGCACATTGCCAATATAGGTAATATATATGGGGTGCCAAAAAGATGTATACACATTTTAAGAGATGTTATTTATGCATTACTTTTTGAAGTTGAATTGAATTATGGTAGCAGTGTGTAGTATGATGTTTGCTCAAAAGATGCCATTAATCAAATGAATGCTAGCATCACCATACAACAGGCAGGACAAAGAAAATGGTTGTCATTCAAGGAGTGCAAGACCATTTTGAAGTGGTATTTGAAATTCAAGAACATTGAATTTGTCCCACATTCTCCTGACTTAACACCCCTTGACTTCTACCTGTGGGGGACCTTAAAGGATATGGTGTACTGTAGAAAACTGGCTACACTGGTGGTACTTCAGGAAGAAATTGAAATTGTATGCACAGCGATACAAGTGGACACGTTGGTCAGCGCTGCTCAAGCAGTAGTTTGCCATAATCAGAAGTGTCTGGACGCTGATGGTAACCACTTTGAGTACCTCTTGTAATTGCCGAAGTCAAACGTGACTCGTATTCTTTTGTTATCAGTATACAAGATCTAACAATTGAGTTCGCCAACACCTCACTGTGTGCTTATGTTGGCAGCACTGTACAAACAACTCGATATAGTTTCATAACCTTGGTGTATCTGTGTGTCACAGCTGTGTTCGAGCCAACATGTGGCGGTGTCTTGCTGAGTGGCGTTCATTATTGTGTGTGTTTGTGTGCCATCACAAGAATGTTGGAGCTTGAATTAGAGCAATGAACAAACATTAAATTTGTTAAATTTGGCAAGAGTGGAAGTGAAATCAGAAACGTGTTAGTCCAAGTTTATGGTGATAAATAAATGAAAAAAATAGCAGTGTACAAATGGATTAAATGTTTTTCTAAGGGTAAAGAGTGTCACTGATGAAGAGAGGTCAGGGTGGCTAGTAATGAGCAGTACTGAAGAAAACATTGCAGAAGTTTGTCTAATTGTGTGTCAAAATTGTCAGCTGATTGTGGGAAGCATAGCAGACCAAGCAAACAGAAAAGCTATTAGGAAAATCTTAATTGAAACTCTTGGCATGAGAACGGTGTGTGCAGAAATGGTCCTGAAGGAGCTCGCCAATGAACAAAAGCAAAGAGGAGTTGAAGTTTGCCAAGACCTTTTGGAGAGGCAAGACGATGTTTTGGGCAGTTATTACTGGTAATGAAATATGAGTATACCAGTATGACCCTGAAACAAAGCATCAAAGTGCACAATGGAATTCAGCCAATTCTCTATGACCAAAAAAGTTCCATCAGTCCAAATCAAGAATCAAAAGGATATTGCTAACCTTTTTTGATATTAGAGGGATTGTTCATTATGAATTTGTGCCAGCTGGACAAACAGTCAACCAAGTTTACTATTTGGAAGTGCTGAAAAGGCTGTGTGAAAAAATTAGATGAAAACAACCTGAACTTTTTGCCAACAACTCATGGCTCTTGCATCACGACAATGTACCAGCTCACACAGCACTATCTGTGAGGGAGTTTTTAGCCAGTAAAGAAATAACTATATTGGAACACTCTCCCTACTCACATGATCTGGCCCCCAATGACTTTTTCTTTACCTAAAGATAAAGTAAATATTACAAGGAAGACATTTTGATGATACTCAGGACATCAAAGGTAATAAAATGATAGCTCTGGTGGCCATTCAAGAAAAAGAGTTCCAAAATTGCTTTGAAGGGTGAATTAGGCACTGACATCAGTGCATAGCTTCCCAAGAGGAGTACTTCAAAGATGATTGTACTTCAAAGGTAATGTTCAGCAGTGAGGTATGTAGTAGCACTTCTAGGATAAGTTCGTGAATTTAATTGTCAGACTTCGTATATTACAATTTTTATACAATTTTTCCTTTTTTTAAAATGTGTATACATTTTTTTGTTACCCTCTGTATGTATAGTCAAATAAATTAATTTGGCTTGTTAAATATCAGGTTGTCTTATTACAGTGATTTCAAGGCAGTATCAAGATTATTTTTTGTAATGTGATTTTGTTGTTTTTGTACTGTGATTTATGTTATTGGCTGGAAGAGGATTTGACCTTTATATTTTAACCTGCTTTTTGGTGAGAGAATCGTGATGAAGCCTGGTATGAGGGGAGCGGGGTAAAAAGGGGCAGGGAAAGCTGAAGAAAATATTTATTCAATTTAATATTTGGCTTTCTTTAAAAACTTCCTTTTTTTAGAAAGTTAGAGAAAACTTCAGAATTGATTTCTTGAGTCAAGTAAGAATTGGAAGTTTCTAATTATTAATTTTAAATCTTTATTTTTCAGTTGGCTGAAGGGTTGAAACTGACTCTTGATACCATATTTGTACCGAACACAGGGTAATTATCCAAACTCCATTTTCTGAAATGTTTTTGTAGCCTGTAGGAATAGAGAGGTTTAAAATAGGGAGTTGCAATGAAAGTTTAGATGCAGGAAGAGTTGAGGCGGTTGCTGTTACAAATACTAGAGACCTCGTGTATAAAGAGAAAGGAAGACTCCCTTGAAGCAGGATAAAATTTTGATTTGTAAATTGAACAGATGAACAAAAATATAAATCTAGTCCAAAGAGGCACTTAGTAAAAAAATTTAGGAACTAGGAGGGTTGAGATTAGATATTTTTTAAGCTAGTCTAAAGATTCATGGATATGGTACTTTGCTAATTTAATTTCTTAAGGAAACATTAATATTCTGGCTATAGAACGCTATAATGAGTGGTTGTGCTGTTGACTTGTTTTCTTGGCCTTTATAAATCCCCCAACTTCTCTGCTTCAATTTCTTAACCTAAAAAATGGAGATTGTGTTGTTTCTAATCTGACAAAGATGCTGGATAAAGGCAAAGTGGTATTTCTTCTAAGCTGTAACAATAGATATGTCCAGAATACTTAGCTAATCTTTACAACACACATTCTTTCTCATGAGAGGCCTGATTGGAATAGAACAAGGATTAGTAAGAACTAATTTCAGTATTGTCCTTCAAAAATGCACACTTAATCTTTCATCCTTCTAACATTATCCGTGAAGAAAATACTGGCCCCTAAGAAAAATAAATATGCTTACTAAAGAGCTATGCCCTTTAAGAAAAAAAGTGCACTAAATTATTTAGAAAGGAAGTATTTTGGGTGTTGTTACTTTTTGTAGCATTTGGGCACTGGAATCATTTAAAGAAATTTGGCATTTCTTATGTGTCTATATACATATATATTAAGATTATGAATTTGGCACTGAACTACCTTGTTCCTTTTTATACTTTTGTTCATACCTTCAAGAAATTAATCATGTAATACCCTATCATTTGAAGTTATTGTGAGGAATAGGTAAAAATTGTGTGTGTGTGTGTGTGTGTGTATATTTCTAATCCTAACAGAATTTTATTTTTAGAGCTAAACCATTTGAAATAGTTTTACTATATATATGCCATCTGCCAAAATGATATTTACATTGGGGGAGAAAGGGGATCTTATTCTAAAGATTCTGGACAGTAATGGAAACATGCTATTTTCATTTGTTTGTTTGTTTCTTTTTCACAGAAAGAAGAGTGGGAAATTGAAGGCTTCCTATAAACGGGATTGTTTCAGTCTTGGCAGTAATGTTGATATAGATTTTTCTGGACCAACCATCTATGGCTGGGCTGTATTAGCCTTTGAAGGTTGGCTTGCTGGCTATCAGATGAGTTTTGACACAGCCAAATCCAAACTGTCACAGAATAATTTCGCCCTGGGTTATAAGGCTGCAGACTTCCAGCTGCATACTCATGTGTGAGTGTTTATAATCATTCCTCCTTTAGTACCAGTGCATTCATCCAAAAAGTGGGTAGCCATTAACATGTTGAGAAAGTTAGAAGTGATAGTACTTTCATTTAATGTGCAAGTACCTTGGTAGACATCCAAACTTGCTATATTTTCATCAGCAGCAAAATATAGCCAGGGGTTAGTGTACTCCATCCCTTGTGGTGTGCTGCTGCTAGTTACTGGCCTCTTAGCCTGTACCCCAGACTTTGCGAAGCTCTAGAAGCATAGAAGCAGCACTAGGATAGAGAGAGCCCAGGGCATGGGTTATCTCCTAACATAGGGGATCCTTTGGAGATGTTCCTGCTTCCTCTGGTTCCCTGCTTAACTTGGCAATATCTGGAAGCAAGTCTGTTTGGATCATGAAGAACTACTACCTAATTGATCTGAGCATCCCCAATAATTTTCTGGAGGTTTTCAAATATCCTTACTCAGAACTCAGCCACTCCTATTGCATTCACAGATCCTCAGAATAATTCTGGATGCATTTCCCTGTTAGGGAAATGAATTTAGACTTTTAAATCACATTTTATGTCTCTGGTAATTGCTGCTATACCAGGAAGAGATAGCAAAGGACAAGCTATGTGTATTTGGAATGTTGCAGGTTGCTTTTTGCTAGATATTCTAATTCACTTATAATGACTAAAAGTCAAGCAGCTGTGTAGACAGTGGCATTAAAACTGATAAAACAGTATTAGGAAAACTGAAAACTCAGAGACTAGCTTCTGGGATGCTTTGAAGCTATTATTTAGATACTTCTCTGGAGCAGTGGAGCAGTACCCTAGGTATTGTAGGGAGAGTGCTTTCTAACTCTAGGATTCTGTTTTAAATGAAATCCAGAATTAGCTTTATTCCCATGTTTATACCACTATACATATTCTTTATGGAATCTTTATTGAACTCAACTTTTAAGATTCAAATTCTGTGAACATCTCAGAGACCTATAGAACATATTTACCTGAGGTCTCTGCCTTTGTGCCTAATTTAATTGTCTAAGAAATTTACATCATGTGGAGGAGCCAAGTAAATAAATCAAGTGTAACTATATTTTAATTATGTGGTGAATTTACATAACGATTTAGTTCTTTGCTTTGTTTGGGAATGTGTATGCTAGAAATTTTCTAAAATTTGTAGTTGCAAAATGAAATTTTTATTTAGTCTTAGAATTTGTTTCCTTATCGTTACAATGGTACAAACTAGATATTTATGACTTTATTTTACCATACCAACAGGAACGATGGCACTGAATTTGGAGGGTCTATCTACCAGAAGGTTAATGAGAAGATTGAAACATCAATAAACCTTGCTTGGACAGCTGGCAGTAACAACACCCGTTTTGGCATTGCTGCTAAATACAAGCTGGATTGTAGAACTTCTCTGTCTGTAAGAATGTGCTACCAGATTGTGTCTGCTCTTAAGGTTTCATCTAAGATATTAATGAATGTTGTGATAGGGTTGTGGTTTGTATGTTTGTTTGTTTGTTTGTTTTTTATGAACTTTAATGAGCTAGTCGTTATGTAGTAAAGAGTATTAACACCTCCAGTTGGAAAATGTGGGTTCTAGTCCTAGTTCCTTCTGTATTTGGCTGTTGTTTGAACTTCTCAAGTCATTCTCTCTCTTTGGCCTCATAATTTTCTTAACCTGTAAATTCATTTGATTTTGATTTGTTTACTGTTCCTCTTGGTATTAGTAATTCTTATTAATAATAACATTAATTGAACTCTTAAACTTCAGATGCTATGCTAAGGGCTTTACATGCATTATTTCATTTAATCCTCACAGATATTATAGGTGATGAGTAGTATCCTCATCCCCATTTTACAGATGAGGGAAATAAGCTTAGAGAGGTCAGGTAACTTGCCCAAGGTCATACAATAAGTGACATGCCAAGATTTGAACCCAGATATGTCTCACCAGAGTTCAAGGTTTATCTTTTTATTAATTAAATTTTCAGTTTCAATCATTCTAGATTGTACCTGAGGTGCTTTAGCTTTGGAAATATGCATAAAGTAGTGGCTGTACTGGACTTAAATATATTATGAAATGTGTTATGAAAGCAATATATATTGTTTTCTTACTGTATCTGTTTCATCTTCTAATCTTAGGCTAAAGTAAATAATGCCAGCCTTATTGGACTGGGTTATACTCAGACCCTTCGACCAGGTAAGTAAAAGAATTAACAGGGTTGGGATGGAAGGTGATAGAGGACTAATGAAAATAGCCTACAAAACAACCTATAATCACTATAGGTTGATTCACAGCATTTTGTAACATTTGGTTTTTCATAAAAAAGTAAAACACATCAAGTACTTTTGTTTAAAAAAATTTACATGTTTCTAACTTTCTAACTATAACTCTGTCACTCTGGCTTGTGAGTTTGGTTGATCATTAGTCTTAACCATGAACTCCAAATAAAGTTTGCCATGATTATGCTTTACTCATTACAGATCAAATGATTATAGAGAACTCTGTGTCAGTTAGTATTAGCTGTATGCTTGTAACTCTTACACCCAGCTATAATCCAGGCCATTGACACCATCCATTGTTTCTAGATCTCATTGTAATACTTATGACAAGTGATTATGGTGTTTTCTTCTTCCTAGGAGTCAAACTGACCCTATCAGCTTTAGTCGATGGAAAGAACTTCAATGCAGGAGGTCACAAGGTTGGGTTGGGATTTGAACTAGAAGCTTAATATGGTTTTGAATAAAGCATCAGATTTGTCTCTGGAGGTGAAGAGCAATGAACCCACTATGTTTTGGCCTTAAAATTCTTCTCTGAAATTTCAAAAGTGTGAACTTTTTATTCTTCCAAAGAATTGTAGTCATCCCCACACTGAAGTCTAGAGATCGCAAGTCCATCCTAAGGAAGGTGCTTGAAGGCATGCCTGGAATTTGTCATGTTTGTGCCACATTTCAGTTTCACAGTATTATTTTAAACGTGTTCCTCAGCAACAATGTAGTGTCATGTTATACAGGAAATGACCCAGTCCTCCAGTTTGTACATCATGTCCTGCATGTCCCACACCACTTTTTCACGACCTGTTAATATATTGGTCTCTGTGCTGTAGTGGAATCTTTGGTTTTGCATCAGAGTAAAATAAAATAAACCCATCACATTTGAACATAATAGCTTATCTGACTTGCTAGTGATTTGCTTTGAAAAAAGTAGTCTCAAGTATGATTTATGCCTAAAGTGGTATGTGTAAAATATCTAGGCTGTTGCCAGTCCCTTTCACTTTAGTTTACCTCACTCTTACTGTTCCTTTGCAGTCAGGCCCAGGAATGAAATAGTGAGTTTTACTCTGCTGGGCAGAAGCACATCTCTTGAGCTACTTGCTTCCTATTGCCGTGTGATAGAATGTATCAGATTGATAGTTTTTTGAAGCTGCTGAGAAACAGGGTGTGAGTGGACAAAAGATGGCAAAAGAAAGAGTACAGTTGGAAATACTGTAGAGAAGAAAGTGGTAGGAGGAGGGCACATCTGTGATTCTTCCCAGGCCTTAGGAAAATGTTTTTGATTACTAGGGCTAGTAAAGTAACAACCAAAGAATGAAAATAACAGTTGAGAAAAAAAATAAGTAGACTATGATTCTTCACCACTTAATGGTAAATCACCTTTCTAAGCATAGAACTCCTTTTGAAAACAAAAACATTTTTAACATAGAATATATGAGGGCTGTCTGGAAAAAATCCAGCCATAAATGCCTCTTTTTCATGTTATATGGCTGGATATTTTCTGGACAGCCCTGCTAACAGGTTGATAGAGATCCTTATGGATATTTTTTCTGTTTTCTAGAGATTACATGACTATATGATACTAAAATAATACATCTTGTTTTGCAATATACATTTAATTTATCATATAGAGCCTTCTTTCTGTTTGTTCATATAGAGCTGCCTCATATTTTTTATTTTATGCTTTAGTATAAATGTGACATTATTTAACTGTTCTCTGTTTTGCTATATTCAGTTTTTTACTTTACAGTGCTGCGTTGAATATCTTTGTCCATTTTTTCCCCCACTTTTATGAATATTCCCATAGTAGCACTGCCTAACAGAACTTTTTGTGATGATGAAAATCATCACACTGTTCCATATAGTCACTACCCTCAAGTGGCTGTTGAGCATTTGAAATGCAACTAAGTCAATGGAAGAACTCAACTTTGAATTCTATTTTATTTTCATTAATTTAAACTGAAATAGCCATTTGTGGCTAATGGCAAGACTGATCAGACTTACCCTTTTAAATGGGACAGAAAACAGTACTGTCCTGTTTCAAATGGTACATATGGTCAGCCTACTGACACCTTGAATTTAGCCCAGTGAGACTAGGCTGACCATTTGTACCATTTTCAAAAAGGAGAGTACCATTCTTTCCTGTCCCATTTAAAATGCTATGTCTGGTCAGCCTACTAATGACTGTTGAAAAGACAGTGCAAATCTTTAGGATGGGTTTCTAGAAGTGAGTTTGCTGAATATGGTCATGCAAAGTACAAAATTGCCTATCAGAAATTTTGTACCAATTTGTATTTATACCAACGGTGGGTAAGAGTGCCCATTTCCTCACATTCTCAGTAACACTCAATGTTATCAAACTTTACAATTCTTACCAGTTTTAGAGGTGAAAAATGGGATCTTGTTTTCATTTGAATTTACCTAATTGCCAGTGACATGGAGCTGCTCTCATATGTTTACTAATCACTTATAATTCTCTGATTTACCTATTCAGATTCCTTGCTCAGTTTCCAAATGAGTCATCTTACAAACAATTAGACATGATTGCTTTTTTAAAAATTTCAGTACTGTAAATATTTCCTCCTACCTCCATGAAAGATTACAGAACCCGAATTCCAACCACCACTTCTGTCTAAAGATGTAATGTCTATGATACCAATCACCCTAATACAATTTTATTTTCTTACTGTCTTTATGGGTTGAACCACCATTATGGGAGATCAAGTATAACAGAAAAGGAAAAGGGAGTGAGGGTAGTAGGCAACAAATTTATCTTGTTGATATGTGCTTCTAGTTAACTCTATCTACTGGAAGAACTTTTTGTACAGCATGTGTGGATGGGATGCTGAAGTGGGCTGACTGGTGCTGCATGTGTGGATTTCCTTATGGTCTGAAGAGGAGGAATAAACCATGTGAGTTGGAAGCAAACTGCTGTGTGTTAGAGGAGTCTTGTTATGGGGCATTTCTCTTAAGTGTTATTAAAGGTACAGGCTAGAAATGATGAGGGCTGGGAGCATAAGAAAATACAAGGAAACGCTGTATACCTCTAATTAATTTGTTAGTCATTTACCTAATGAAGTTGTATTTATGGCCTGAATTAAATAGGAAGTAGATTGCTATAGGTTTGTGTTTTTCTCCTTTCTTGGGCTATTCCTTTTCAATGATTGTTTTTGCAGAGCTAAAGAGCCAATTCTGTGTCTTGTTACAGTTATCCAGGTATGAACATAGATAATTTAAATTCAGCCTTTATTTATTAGTTTCATTGACACATGGCTGGCTAGGCTGTGTCTTAAGTACTCTCATCATTGTGTGAGTCATTAGGGTGTAAGGAGAGCACATTTCTTGAGCTTATGCACCAGGTACTGTGCTGGTTCTCTTCTATATTTAATGCTCACAACAATAACACCTTAAACCTCTTGGAGTCCAGTAGTCCAGCAAAGAAAGCCATGAGAGGTATCCTGGGGTGGAGCAGTTCCTTGTGGTTTCTCATAATGGAAAATCTCAATAGCTACCTTGTCTCCTCCATAAAATGCATACAAGCACCTCTCCCCTTCCACTTCCCAGCTTTCTACTCATCTTCCCTATTCTCCCAGTTCTCTGCAGTTTAGCCTCATAGCTACTGTGACCATTCTGATTTTATGTAATTTTCCAAGTTGATTCATTCAGGACATTGCTATGACCCTCAGCTTTGCCTTTTCAGTCTTACTCTCAAAACATACGGCGTTCACTACAGCCTATGAGCTTTGTGTCTGGTATACATGTGTTTAATGTCAATGGATTCTTTGGTTTCTAGGAATTTGCCTTGAGAAAATCATCAGAGACGCACAGAGGTTTATGTACGAGGTTTCTCATAATAGAAAAATATTAATAGCTATCCAAATGTGCAAAAAATAGAGGAATGGTTAAACAATGGTATGTATGTATGTATGTATGTGTTTTCATTAAGTGGAATATTATTCAGCCATTAAAAACCATGTTTTTGAGAGATCCAAGATGATGGAGTAGGTAAACACTGTGCCTGCTTCGTTCTGTAAACACATTAAAATTACAAGTAAATTATTGAACAACCAACATGGAGAACTAACTGAAGTCTAGATGAACAGAAGCTTTATAACTAGAAATACAAAAAAGAGGAGGCCAGTGGCAAGACTGGTAAGAGGGGAACAGATGTGAAAGGAGCCAAACCTCCAGTGGCAGTAGAGAATCAGGAGGAATATCTCAGCTGTGGAGGTTCCCCCTAGAGGAGTGAGGGACCATAAACCCATACTAGGCTCCCTAGCCTAGAGCACTGATACTGGGAAGAAGAACCTCACAGTATCTGACTCTGAAAAACAGTGGGGACTCCAACCATCTGGTTGGGACAGAAGGCTCTGGGAAACCCAGACGTCCTCTTAAAGTGCCCATCTAGACTCAGTCACTTGTGAGTACTCACCCTGGGTTCCGGCAGAGGGATGGTAACTCAGGGTGTAGGAGGCATATGGGGGGCAGACTGAAGTGAGTGGCTTTTTAGTGAGTGCTGGAGGACAGTCACCATTTTCCTGGGTGCATCCTCTTCCCATGCTGGTGGGCACCATCTTTCCTGTGTTGCACCTGCCCTACACAGCCAACTCTGAACCTGATTGGTGTGTTGAGTTTTACTTGCTCCACCCTGCTGACTCACTGGGACCCACCTCACCCAACTTTGCCAACACTTTTCTTGGGTGAGCAGCCAGCCCCACTCACATTGCAATCTTCCTTGGAAAACTCATAAGTCTGCCGGCCCCAGCCTGGAAGTGACTGGCACTGGTGGGCTCTGAAACTTTTGCTGAGTAGCTCTAGGCACTGCACTGGCATCAAACTGTAATCTATAGGAGAGCACCCAGTGCAGGTGACCAGGGAGACAGTGCCAGGGCCCCACAGGGCACCTAGTACATAAGGCTGTCCAGCAATACTGGGAGACATAGCAGATCTACATAATACACAGAAGCAAATACAGACGTATCCAAAATGAGGAAACAATACGTCTCGCAGAAAATTCCAGAACTAAACAAGATGAAGGCAAGCAACCTATCCAATACAGGCTCAAAATGATGATTTTAAGGATGTCAAGTAACTTAGTGAAAACTTCAACAGAGAGATAGCAAGCATAAAGGACATAGAAACCATTAAAAAAAAGAGACCTGTCAGAAATGAAGAATACTATGACTGAAATTCAGAATGCAATAGAAGGAATCATCAGCACACTAGATGGAGCAGAGGATCGAGTCAGCCAATTGAAAAAGGTAGCAGAAAACGGAACAGCAAAAAGAAAAAAGAATAAAAAAAAGATTGTTTAAGGGGCTTCTGGGACAACATCAAGCGCAACAACATTCACATTATAGGAGTACCAGAAGAAGAGAGAAAGCAAGGAATTGAGAACCTGAGGAAATAGTGATTGAAAACTTCCCTAACCTGGTGAAGGAAACAGACATACAAGCCCAGGAAGCACAGAGTCCCAAACAAGATTTAAATCCAAACAAGTCCACACCAGACACACTATAATTAAGTTGGCAAAGGTTAAAGACAAAGAGAGAATCCTAAAAACAGCAAGAGAAAGGTAACTAATTACTTCTGAGGGAGCTCCCATAGGACTGTCAGCTGATTTCTCAACAGAAACTTTGCAAGCCAGAAGGGAGTGACAGAAAATATTCGATGTGATGAAAAGCAAGGACCTATAACCAAAATTACTCAGCAAGGCTATCATTCAAAATTGAAGGGACATAGAGCTTCTTAGACAAGAAAAATCTAAAGGAGTTCATCACCACCAAACCGGTAGTACAAGGAATGTTAGAGGGACTGCTTTAAAAAGGGGGGGTGGGGGTGGGGAGCAAAAGTATGAACAATAAAATGGCAATAGGTCCACATCAACAATTATCTTCCATTTAAATGGATTAAAAGCTCCAATCAAAAGACATGGAAGGTATTGCACTGAGTGTCAAACAGAGGGAAGACAGATGCAAGCTGACTTTGCTTATAAGTAAAATTCAAAGAAGAAAATAAGTGGAATAGTGACAGATTTATAGATACAGAAAACATCTGGTTTGTTGCCAGATGGCAGGAGGGTTGGGGGAGGGAGTGAACTAAGGGGAAGAGATTGGGAAGTTCAGTTTGGTGGTTACAAAATAATAGTTATAAGGATATAGGGTATAACTTGGGAATATAGTCAATAATGTTACAATAACTATGGGTGGCATTGGATAGGGCAGGTGAAAAGGAGGAAATCAAGAAGTACAAATTCATAGTCACAGAATAGTCACAGGGATGTAAAGTGCAGCACAGGGCATGTAATCAATAACTGTAATAACTACATATGGTGTCAGAATGGGAACCAGATGGAATAAAGATTATGTAAGTTATATAAATGTTTCATTACTATGCTGTACCCCTGAGACCAATAAAACATTGTATGTCAAATGTAATTGAAAAATAAATGTGATAAAGCCACAAAAAAATCATATTTTTGAAGAACGAAAACCATTGAGGATTGTTCACAATATGGTAAATAGAAAAACCAAAATAAAAAACTAATCTCAACTTTATTTTTTAAAAAGTACATGCAAATACTGGAGAAAATGCTCCAAAATAGTAATATTATCTCAGGAAGACGGAATTATAAGTAATATTTATTTTATACTTTATTTTTCTGGTTTTCTAAAGTGAATTTCTCATTTCTGTCATTAGAGAAAGCTCTTCTAATTAATATTGTTTCAAAAGGGCGGTGTGCCCCTTGCAGCAGCACGGCAGGCAGCATGTCTAACGGGGAATGAGTGTTTGCGGCTCCACAGATGATGTGCCCACTAGTCCAAGGGGCAGCAAGTCCCAAGGCATTGGCAAAGGCAAGAAACACCAGAGGTTCTATTCTCAACCTTCTCTAACTCTACACCCTAGTGGTATGTTTTTATAAGGAGCTTTTTCAAATTACATCTGCCTGTCCTTAGAGACTCTGATGTGTCTCAGGGTCCTTCTCAGAATAAGGGTGGTCTGATAATGGCACCATTCTTCAGATTTTAAACAAGTTGTCAATTAGGACAATGTGTCAATGGATAGCAGCCACAGGAGTCATCTTTACTACTCAAGTCTTGTTGATACTCTTGCTCAGGGTGAGAGTGAGAGCAGTGTTGGGCCAGAGTAGGCCTTCCCTCCTGCCCGGCTTGGGTGGTGTGAAGGAGAGGAGAATTCTTGGGCTCTGAGGTGAGTCTTTCTCCTAAGAGGAAGAGGAGAGGAACTGACTCCAACATGCCCATTTCATTCTTCCCAAATGTGCCAGTCAGGTAGACTCCTTCCCTCTCATAGAGGGACTACAAGGGTAGAGAGAGGCCAGAGTATGATGCTAAAGGTGGTCCAGTCACATGGAAGGCGACATTTAAGAATGGGGCACAACTTTGATAGTGTGTGTGCTTTTAAACCACAGCCAATCCCTACCTTCTCTGAGATTTGGCTTGTCACCTAAGAAATACATCCAAATCTTGAGGTTGGGGTGTGGTGTATGTGCTTCAATACATATTCCTGGTGATTTTCACATACCCTTTCTGTTCAGACTTTGAACACCACTACTACTGGCTTCCTGGACAGCTGTCTCCCAAAGCTAGGTACTCCCAAAGCTTATCTCCATCTAAGAAAGCTCTCCTGACCTCCAAATCTTTACTGCTGCTGCCTGTCAGACATCTTGGATATTCTGAGGCATCTAAGACCGACCATTTCCTAATCGAAACCAAAGCTCTTACTGTCCATTTTGTACTTGGGGTCTCTTCTGTGAAAGCTAACCTGACAACCTCCTGAAGCCCCTAGGGCTCCTCCCACTTTGTGGAAACATCATTGTCGGGGCAGTCATACTGTATTGCAATTTTGTTTACTCATCCCTCTCCTGCCTATGAACTCCTAGAGGCCTATCTTTTTATCTTCCTACCTCCAGTAGCCAGGCCAACACTTGGCACATGATAGGTACCCACTGGAAGTTTGTTGAATGAAAATGGGCCAGCCAACACACAGGGGGACACTGGCTTCCTAGACATGCGGATTTCTGCAAATGAACTGAGGTTCTCCTTGGGCAGTACTCATAATTCCCTGTGGCCATCAAAGGAACACAGATAATTCCTGGCATTTGCAGTAACCCTTTGAATTATGATATAATTAATATTCTGTGAAGTGATGTCATTGCTGTAATCTAAAAATGGTCATAATTGCAATTACACTTGACCCCACTGGGTGCTGCTGTCATCCCTGCCAATGGAAGATGATGGTCCAGCTGAGGGGTCTCACCTTTTTGCCTTTGAAGTCAGTCTAGTCTTTGTTTTGTCCTCCTTGCTTCCCTTCCCCAACACCTATCTACTCATAGTTTGGAGTCTCTACATTCAGGGTTTGGTTTAACCTCTAGATGTAAAGCCTTGGGGAAAGGCAAGGAGATTCCCCATCCTACTCTGGCCCAAATCCCTTTTGCTTTAAGGGTTGATCTAGCCATAGTTGATCACCCTTGTTGTGTCTGAAATTCCTTACCTTAGATTTAATTTCCCATGTTTCCTGTATAAAAACAAAATAAACCTCACACTTTGTTCATAGGCTTCCTTTCCAAGTTCTTAATCACCTATCAGTGTTCCTTTTCTGAATCCTCCTCCCAGGCCTACAGCTTAGTCTTTTTTCTAGAGACCTCAATTGTGGACACAGTGACAGCTGCTGAATAGGGAGAGACTGAGATAAGGTCAGGAAGCCAGGCCCTACTCTGGCCCTGTACCATTTGGCTGCCTAAACCTTTTCACAATCTGTGCCTTAGTTTCCCAGTGCCGGGGCAGCTCCAGATGTTTTAAATACCAGTATTTCAAAAGATGGTAGTGGGGTGATGGAATAGAGGTGACATTTTCCTTTTCTCAGAATATGGTTCAGGGTTGTTTCCTTGTCTTTTCAGTAATAAAGTATGATGTGCTATAAAAATACTTAATATTTTTAATATAAGGTGACAATCTAAGAACAGGGCTACATTTCCCCTTTATAAGAAACCATATTCTACAAGTCTCACCAACAATTTTTTTTCTCCCACTAAACATGCAGAGAACCCATTCTCCAATTTCTTTTAGTCACTAGCTCTTTTGTCTCAATCATCTGTTTTATTTTCTGTTTCTATTCTTCATCATCTACTTTAATGCCCTCCTTCAAGCAGTCCCTCTGTGGGGCATCATCCATAAAAAGTGAAGTCGGTAGTAACCCTTTATCCACAAGGAAAACTATACTTGTTTATGGAGTAGCATTCTGGGCCAGGCCTGGAGTGGTCCCTTTCCTTACACTGTTCCTCAGAATTCCTTACAGCCCCACCTGATGGTCTCACTGTCCCCATGCAAGGAAAGTGGAGCTAACAGGATTAAGTAAGTGGCTGAAATCTGAGTCTAGTTCCACTAGACTCCAGGAATCTCTCCCTCAGGAGCACTTCAAGGTACTGGGCAAATGTGGCCTCCCTCAGATGAGCAGATCCAACCTCTTTTTGAGGACTGCGCAAAGCACAGTGCTTCATCTCCTTAAAGCGCCCTTCCTCCTGCCTTGCTTTGTAGAGGAGCAAGCTCATAGACGCTACAGAGCTCTACACGTCACCGTTTGCTGAATGATGGAATGGTTTTTAATTTTTATTCTACAGGGGAGCATTTGCAATCTTGCTCCCTGGCATATGCCATCAGTTTGGCTAAAATAAACTCAGAAAAATTCAAAACCTTTCCCCCCCCCCCCCATTCTATAGCTTATTCTGGGGAAACAGGACTTATTTTAAAAATTATCTTGTTGAAAATGAATATTTTTATGTATTTGCTCAAAAGCTCAGCCCTTTTGAAAAGGTATAAAATTAAATAAAAGAACTTTGTCTCTGGAGCTCTAGTGCCTTCTGACAGCCTTCGCCGCTGTGTGAGGAGCCCAGACATGGGGAAGACAATAGTCTCCAGGGTGCTCCTCTTGGCTCCAGACAGCTCTCTTGTGCATAGCAGGGTGATCTGGTGACAAAATCACAGTAAGATGCCAGGGACACAGGAGTTATTCTGGTCCAGGAGTGTTTGCATTTTTAGAGGAAGAGGCAGATTAACTCAGAGCAAGACTCCCAGGTGGAGTAGGCAGGGGAGCCCTCTATTGGCATCCCCCCCCCCCCCCCCCCCCCCCCCCCCCCCCCCGCCCCAAGGTGGCCCATCCTCTGTCTGAGCTCACCTTCCTGTTGTCATGGGGAGGGGAAGGTGGAGGCCATCGCTGTTTGATAACAGAGAGGCTGGGGAGGGGTGCAGTGCGCAAGGCTTCTCTCTACACAATGCTGGTGACATGGCTGGGTGCTTAGCCATTCGAAGGCTCAGTGTGGGTGTGACCTTTGTCCCACTTTGCTTCCTAGGCCACTGCCTCTGCCACCCTGGTTGCTGGGGTTGTGCCCTGACTGGGGGGCAGCCATTCTCCCAGAACACAGCTTGCAAAAACTGGCACTCTGTCATGCTGTTATTTTTCTTATAAATGAATTTAGGGGGAAATTGAACAACTTGAATACATGGTTTTATCAAAAGCGAAATGAAAGGCCTAAAAATGCCATTTTAAACACTGGAAAGGGCAAATTTATTTGTGGAGATGAAGAACTCTTTACACCTGGCCAGTTCTCCTCACCTTTCTTATCTTCCTGGCTCTGGAAGAAACTGGAGCTTGTGACTCCTGCTGCAGAAGATGAAGGAGTTTCTATCTGAAGCTCCAAGTTGATGTGGTTTTGTTTTGTTTTTGGCTGCTTAAGCCAAGAAGAAAGGCTGTTCATTTTCCTGCTAGGTCCTTAGCCCTGAAGTCTGCCCAACTTCAGAGTGCAGAGGGAAAGCCTGGGCACAGAAGTGAGAGACTCCGTTTAACATTCCCATCTAGGGACAAACGCTTCCATCGGATAGTTCATTACTTACTGAAGGATCCATGTACGTATGTGTTAGCATTGGGGATTTCTGGAAGCTGAGCTGTGGGTCATTCTTTGCTTGCTCATGTGTATTTTCTACACAAATACACAATAGTAGTAAAACAGGGAAAATAAGGTATTTGAAAAACAGAAGTAACCAAATTATATAGCTTTTATATCTGTAGAAACTCTGAACAGAAAACATTATATAGATATTTAGAAAAAGACTTCAGAGGCAAAGTTTTGAGGGGAATTTTTTATTATAAATTTAATGTGGTTGATTAATGAAAAATCACAATGAAGTACCAAGAAAATGTCTGTCAATATAAAAATTTTAGCAGCATTTCCATAGTTTCAGGCTCTAACATTAGTCAGACTTCCTCCCTCCCGCTATCAAAAAAAGAATCCAATGGGACTACAGTAGAGCATCAAGATGTTCAGCTTGGTAAAGGCCTCAAAGAAATCCTCAAACCCAGTGTACTGTCTGGTATTTCAGCCTCCCCCTCTCGAATTTCTAGGGTGTCAAAGCACTCGCTTCAGTGTTTGAGACAAGAATTCCTTTCTTCCAGCTGCAGGGGAGAAAAGGAGTGAAAATATAAACTGGACTCGATATGTAGTGCTTGATCATGTGTCCTTAACGTCTGTGCATTTTTTACACTGACGACAATGAAGGGCCACTGTGGGGCTGACCAGTCTCTGGCAATGTGGAGGCAGTGGTGGGGTGGGCGGGCTGAGGAACCCGAAGTGGAGCGCACACGGATGGGGGGCTGGCGGCCCATCCCACAGTGCTCTGGGGCAGCGCACAGCATGGCTGTCTCGTTACATCCCAGGTTAAGGGCAGGATGAATGAGGAGGGGAGACAAACGTTATGAAAATATAATACTGGCAAACTATTCCCCTGCTTCTTTGGTACTTTCCAAAATTCTCTGATCAAAAAGTATAAGGGAAGCACACCATTAAAAAATTACAGTTTTAAGTATTTACAGAAGCAATTGCGATATGTTACAGTATATGAACACATTCTTCAGTGAAAGCACTTGTGAGCTGTTCCAGTATTCTTCAGCAGCACTCAGACACATGCACACGCTCCCAAATTTGTATCGTCCATCCTGCATCTCACCTATCTTACAGTATATTAAATGGAAAAAGATATCATTTTCCAATCTACTTTCCTTTTTGCCACTGAAATCATTATGTACAAAGATTTGCTGAATATTGAATTCTAGACAATGATCTCCACTCCCATTCTGAATATGTGTGAAATAATGCTACCTATTCTATGTAATACAATATATATTTAATCTATAAGTAACTGCACCACATTCTATCACCATGACACCAATTCAATGCACATTATTATGTACAGTAGTTAAGTTAGCTCTGCAGGGTGACTCTGCTGCCGAGGTGGGCGCGTGGTTTGGAACCACCTGAAGGGGCACGGAGAAGCTGGTGGGAGACAGCCCATGCACGGGCAGGGTGAGCGCATGTGTGTGAGATGTGGGCACATGCCTGCCACCCACCCCCACACTAGGCGATCCCTTGTTTACTGGTTGGAAGATGACACATCAAACATATGGAAGGATCCCATACATGAGGAGAGCCATGACAGCAGCACTGAACAACCCAGCCACGGGGACAGTCACAAACCAGGCCACAAAGATGTTTCGGAAGAGACGCCAGTCTACAGCCTTCCGGGAGCGGATCCAGCCCACAGCCACCACGGAGCCCACCTATAGGAGCACAGATATTGTAAAGGAAAAAGAGGCTGACAAATTTAAAGGTGAGACACAAAAATCTACATTCAACCCATGTAAACTGGCCACTCTCAAATATACTACATTACAGAGTTACCAATTGTTTCCTTTAAATTTGCTAACTTTTAAAAATCATTTAGATTTTTACGTATAATTGTTTTAGGATTATTCTATTCTGTATACAGATCTGATGCACTTTTGCACTTACAGTCTGCTCTATTTGAGCGGAACTTTAGCCCATTAATTGTTTTCTTTTCTCTCTGTATCTTATAAACTACGAATGCCTCGGTTTTAAATATTCCCCCATATAGGATATTACATAATGAAAGGTATCCTTTTCTTAGCAACATAAAATGTTGGAGCTGGAGATGACCTTTGAGAATGAGACCACATGGCTCATTTTACAGAGGATAAAACAGAGCCCTGGAGTGCTCAGGGGCACACGGAGATACCGTCTATCATGGCAGATTGAGGACTAGAACTCAGGCCTCTTGACTATAAACTGGTTTTCTCCATGATCTCAAACTGCCTTGTAGTTCTTGTACTTCAGTTAATTAAAAAAATGAAAAGAAAAGAAAAGAAAATGGAGCATAAATGCTATTGGATCTAATCTGTCAACCATGCCTCACAAATGACAGAGATACTTGAATATCAGAATATTAACACTAATTCAAATTTTTTTTTGAAACACTTGCAGTTCATTTTATGGTGTGTTGAAAGTTTAAAAATGAAAAAGACACTTTAAGTATCCTAAAACTCATAAGGAAGCACGGTGCCTATAACATCTCACACTTCATTCAGGTTCTGGGGAAGCTCAGAGTTCAACAGGCTGCCTTGGGCCACTTGTGGCTCCTGAAGATCACCATAAAATAGGCTTTGTCTCCACTGACCCTCAAATACTTCAGAATCAGCAATGGCCAGAGAGGTTCAAATAGCAAGCAGGGTGTAATCATGTCAATGAAAAACTAAAACACTTTCACTTTCAATTGTTTATGGAACCAAACAGGAACACCAAAAACAGCAGCATATTTAAAAGCAGTTAATCTGACATTTTGTCAACCCAAGTCATCGAATGCACAAATTAAATTCTTCCTGTTATGCACTGTCTCCCCGGAGCATGTCCCTTTCAGTACACTTCCAGCGATGCTGGATTGTTTTAGAGAGCGTGCTCAAGTTACGATTTTATCTATGCCCCCTTCCTTTCCTACAACACCTTTTTTTTAAAGCATAAAGGTAATATTATAGCACATTTAGGTACAGGAGGAATGGACAATCATCCAGAAACCAACTATTGTCACATTTACAGATTCTTTTCTAAGATTTTTATAAATATACCTTTCTTTGTAAAGAATAGGGTATATTACTATTTCCTTTGTTTAAAAAAAAATTAACATAGTGCTTATAGCCTTATGATTTTCATGTAAAGGATGTCATTTATTTAACCATTTGCAATTTGCTTCCAATTTTTCCCAATTAGAAACAGTTTCGTGATTAACATATTCACTCATATAGCTTATATTTAGGCTTGAAAAATATTATTCCCTGAAATGGATTATTAGTTGGGGCGGTGGCATTTTTTTGTTTTTGTTTCTGTTTTTGTATGTGGGTAGCTCCCTAACTGGGAATCGAACCCAGGCCGCAGCACTGACAGCGCCAGCGCCGAAGCCTTAAGCCACTACACCATGAGGGAACTCCTACAGTGGCATTTTAAAAACACCTTGAAATAATGTGAAACTGAGAGAAAAGTTGCAAGAACTCCCACAATACCTTTTACTCAAATTCACTAATTTTTAACATTTTGCCACAATCTGTGAAGAAACATTTTTATACCATTAAAATATCCTGCTCATCAACCTGTCCCTCCCCTTCTGCTAAGATTTAGTAATCCAATCTTCATTGCAATAGTCGCAAAATGGTGACTTATTACCTCCTTCCCATGCACCAGATGGAATGCCAATTTGTGCTTTGTCAGGTGAGAAGAATTGCTTTTCCCAAATTTTGCCCACATTCTAAATGGAGGTGGCTTTAAGCAAGAAACCTGAGAAGCAGATGGGAGAGAAAGCCGAGAACTGGAAAAACCAAATACAGGATCTACTTAATCCTGAAAAATCTGATGGGATTGTTATGATTTTATGTGGACATTAATATCCTTTGAATTGTCCAGCTTCACTGTTTTGTTCACACAGGGCGTCATTCTTCACACCATTCCCCCATACCTCATATTTCATTCCACATTTGCCATTCGGCACTGTTGTATGCAGAAGAAACATGGTATAAAAGAATAAGTGCAATGGGGTAATGGCAATTGTGAAGACTTCTCAGCACTCCTATTACCTGGACTTCGATGAGTGTCACTTGCTGCCTTTGTCCATGGCAAGTTCTTAAGAGCCAGGATTGTCTCCTTTGTCCAGAAGTCCATGCTGAATGATATCGGACAAACTGACTAGAATGCAACCAAGTTGAGCTCTGTCTCAAGTTTATTTGATAGACGACATCCACTGTGGTCCCATGTTAAGGAGACTTGTTTTAAGTGCCAACAAGCTATCCTGTCATTAATCAACAGCTCTAAGGAAACAAAACCCATCATATAATATGTATAGCTATTTTAGGGTAATGCTAACATATGTGTGTGTGTGTGTGTGTGTGTACACACACACGTATATACACTTATATATATGTAGGCTGTCCAGAAAAACATCCAGCCATAAATGCCTCTATTTTTCATATTACATGGCTGGATACTTTCTGAACAGTGCTCATATATTCATTCACTAAGGTCCTGTACAAACTGGATCTAAATCCCTTAGTAGCACCTCCTAATTACAGTATACATATTGTATCATATACATATAGTGTACCTTGGGGAAATGACATATAAATATAAAAAAGAGTATAGTTTTTATAGGCATTTTATATTTTCTGTCTTTTTTTGTAAGTTGTATTATCATGTTTAGTGTTATTAGCAAAATATAATATTCTCAATTATAACACTACGCATTAGGATAGGATAGATTGCTAATATAGTTTGTTAAGTAACAGTAATAACCTACAAAAACCAAACTTGCGTTGTTTTTTCCAGAGACCTCTTTCAACTGGTGTGAAAGCGTCCGCCTTCGTTAGGCTTGCTCATGTGCAGGTTAATCATTAAAAGGACAGTGTAACATTAATTTTAAAGCAGCCCAAGAGACTGGTTACAACTACAGAAACTACCAAAGCCTCTTTCTTTGGGAAGGAATATACGTAGTAACATGCATTTCCTGTAGGCTCCCACATACCACCGTGAGCTGAAATGGAGTAAGGGGGAAGATGATCTTTTCATTCCATATAGTTTTGTATTATTTTAAGAATTTCAGTGAATATGTGCTTCTTTTGTAATTTTTAAATGAAAGAAAATTTAAAAATAACAATAAATGAATGGTAGGGACACACCGTACTCTCCCTGCCGCCCTCCTTTGTACTTAGGGGGTGCGAGGACAGAGCGCGGGAGGGCGGGGCCTGGGCCACACTGCCCACGTTGATACCTTAGTTTGGCCACATGCTAGTTGTGTGATCTTGAGCAAGTTACTTAACCTTTCTATGCTTCAGTTTCCTCACTGGTAAAACCGGGGGGATATTTGCACTCACTTCAAAAGGTTCTTGGGTTAAACAAGCTAACATTCACAGTGTAAAAAACAAACAAACAAACAAACAAAAAACATTGAGTGTACTCAATGCCCAGCAGGAGCACTCGCCTTACACCTCTTAGTTGCCACGATTATGAGTACAATGAAGTGACTCCTGGTGCTATCACATGATAAATGTATGATCTTGGGAAAGTGACCTAACTCTGGAAGCCTCTGTTTTCTCATCTGTAAGTTGGGAATACCAGTACAAATTTCAGAGGGTTGCTGAGAGGATTAAATGATGTATGGTGCACATATAAAGCACGAAACATAGTGCCTGGCACTCTGTATATACTCAGTAAGTGGAAGTTTGTGGACATTGAAGTTTTTCTATATATGTAGTAAAAAAGAAAGAAACAAGAAAACAAAAAATCCTCTTTCCAAAGAGCCCGATTGTAGAGCCCCGGACGTCAGTGGGCCCACTGAAAGTACCCCATAAACGCTACCTGGCCTTAGCATTTGAAGCACCAAGCCGTTCACATTTAGTGTATCCGTTCATAAACACATTAATTGGAGTTTTAAAACTGTGTGTAAATGTAGATGGTCGTCTCTGACCTGGCCGCTGCGGTATGCCTGGTGCCTGGAACAGTACCTCACATGCAGCAGGTACAAGTGAGTTTTTCATGAATGATATGAACAAATGAACCTAAGAAAAATGTGGAGGTGCTTTCTGCTTTGTTGAAGTTAGCAAATATTTTTTGTCTATAGGAGACCCAGTGAAGATGTTTTGGAACCCTCTTCAGATACTGGGCTGACCTGGGTTATCAGACCTGGGTTCTAGTGCTGGCTCCACCCTGAATGACTTCGGATAATTTCCTGAAACTCACCGAGCCTATCTCCTCTTGAGTAATCTGTAAGGTTCCTTCCAGCTCCGACATTCTACCACTACAACAAGGAATTCCCTCCTGTATACAGACCTGAATTTTATAGAACTTGGCATGAGCAATATTAGGCATTTACCCCTTACTTGGAATTTACTCTAAGGCAATACAGTCATTTTTGACCATCATATAAGGAAAAAGAACTGAAACAACTGTGTCTTACAATTCCATTGAGATGATTTCTGCTTAGCTCTAGTTCCACTGTCAACTCCCAGGCCCTGCAATGGGTTGGAACTGAGTGGCCTGCCCCCATTTGAGCCTACGAATATGGTTAGCGCACACATGACTTCAATGCAAAATCCACTGTGGAAACAATGAGAGAGAAACAGGACAGATGGAAAGTGTGAAGTACACATCAAAGGAGGGAAAGCTCTTGCCAGGCATGCATTGAAAAAGCAGTCTGTATGACAGAAAGTGTCATACTGCTAAGCAGGAAAGGTGGAGAGGGACAGTCTGAGAAAAGCAAAGGCCCACATCCAACAGTGTGAGCACACCCAGCAAACCCTGAGATGATTTTTTCACAAGCAACCATGTACAAAGCGCTCCCAGCTTTTCTCAGATTCACTTGGTGACTCAGGACTGATCCCAGCAGCCTGATGACAGGACGGCGCTGGGAGGGGCCTACCTTGCAGTGTGTGGTGCTGACAGGAAGCCCGATGTTGGAGGCAATCACCACGGTGAATGCTGAGGCCAGTTCAATAGTGAAGCCGCTGTGGAGAGAGCACAGCAGATACATCACAGGCGCTCTTTGTATCAGCCTCACTGACACCCCAGGGGCGCCAAAGTCTCACCAGAACATTATTTGAATTGATGGATTGTTGACTGCTGACTGGGCCAGATGACATTAACAGAACAAGAAACTTTTGTATAATGGCAACAATTCACACTAAGGCTTTGCCTTATACTGTTTACAGCCTTAAATAGCCTTGTTTTTCTGATATGTTTTCAAAAACCACGCACTGTAGTAACTGGGTCAGAAATTCCTGCTGTGCAAAAAATGGTAACTTAGTCATTTCTAAAGTGGCATGGTAAAAACTACGCTCTCACTTTAAAAATGTGTACTTATTACAAAAAATGGTTTTGTCTTAGGTTCAAATTTTTCTTCAAATCGATCTTATAAAAGAATTATTAAAATTAATTTCAAGAGGTCAAAAGATTTCTTACAGTAAGTAGCTCCAAGTTTTAGTTGTAATACTCCAAAGTTTTCTTGTAGGTTTGTTATTTAACCCCTAATCTAGCTGAAGGATACACAATAGAAGGACCACAGGGAAAACCACGTGAGAGTCTCCACACCGCAGCTCAGACGGCAGAGGCACCCTCCTGGAGGCCGCACGAACCTCAGGTGAGAGCTGCCTCCACCCAGCAGGGGGAGCTGGTGCGGCGGAGAATTTTCGGGGAAGGCCGGCCTGGGCATCCTCTCCCTCCCCACGTGCTCTTCGGGGCTCACACTGGGTAAGACTACCAGTGGGAGTGGATGGGGGCTGCAGGGGCGGGGGGTTCCTTCTCCTGTTCCCTCCTGTTCTGCCTTAGCTCCTTCCATCTCCCCATCTCTCTCAGTTTCACTCCCTCGTCTCAGGCACTGTGGGTGGGGGTCGAGGAGTTCGTGGGGGAGGGCGATGACAAGTGGCGAGCAAAGGTGGGGTCTGCTTGCCCCTGCCCGCCATCCCCTGAGCACTCCAGCGGCAGAGTGCTTGTGCTGAGGGGGCTGGGGCCTGAGAACAGCGCGTGCTGACGCGCGCAGGCCTCCGGGGACGCGCCCAGGCAATCCGGTCCGCGCCCCGGCTTACCTGGACGGCGTGATGGGAGTGAGGTCTTTCCCCATGGTCTGGATCACTCTTCTCCCCCAGACCCAGAGCCCCGTACAAATGCCAACTCCTCCATAAAACAGCAGCCAGATGGGAGTAGCTGCTTCTTGCAGTACTGCACCTTGTTCATAAATCAGCCACAAAGCCACCAGAGGCCCAATGGCATTACTGGGAGAATAAAAAGGTAGATGAATTATATAAACATTGTATGCACAGGCAAATGACGCCATATACACTGCAGTGACTTCTCAATCTTGAGAATATTTGATCTTACTGTATTTGTGACTTGTCTATATAATCTACTGGTGCTACAAATGGTGTACTAAAATTTTTTGTCATGTCAAAAAATACAACAGAAGATTTACCATCTTAGCCATTTTTTAGTGTCAGTTCAACATTGTTATGTTCACATTGTTGTGAAACACATCTCCAGTACTTTTTCATCCTGTAAATCTGAAACTTTATAGCCATTAAACAATGATTCCCTTTGCCCCCTGTCCCCAGCCCCTGGTAACTACCATTTGACTTTGTTTCTATGAATCTGACTACTCATTTAAATGCAATTATGCAGTATTTGTCTTTTGTAATGGGCTTATTTCATGTGCTATAATGTCCTCAAGATTCATCCATGTTGTAGCATGAGTCAGAATTTCCTTTCTTTTTTTTTTAATTGTTAGACTTATTGGGGTGACACTGGTTAAGAAGAATTACATAGGTTCCAGGTGTACAATCTAAGGTGCATCATCTATGTGTTGCATCATGTGTCCACCACCTAGAGTCAGTTATCTTTCCATCACAATTCCTTCCTTTTTAAGGCTAAATATTCCACTGTTTGCATATATCACATTTTCTTTATCCATTTATCCATCGATGTACATTTGGGTTGCTTCCACCTTTTGGTTATTGTGAATAATGCTGCAATGAATATGGGTGTACAAAGTTTTTTTTAAGACTCTGCTTTCGATTCTTTTTGGTAAATAACCAAAAGTGAGATTGATGGGTCATAAGGTAGTTCTGATTTTAATTTTTTTTTTTTAATGTGGGTAGTTCCCTGGCTGGGAATGGAACCCAGGCCGCAGCGTTGACAGCACTGAAGCCTTAGCCGCTACACCACCAGGGAACTCCGAGATTTATTAATATTTTAGAAGCACTGAAAAATCATCTTTCAGCCCCTTGGCAGCCACACACTGACTTTTTGGGAAGATGCCAGAACAGCTTTTTTCCCCAAAAATTTTAAATTAAGACTTTGTTTCTTTTCTTTTTTTGGTGGGGGAGCTTTCACATTTGTTGATTTTTATTTGCAATCTCCTTTTCAACACAATTTACAACCTCATTCCCATTTGCAGTCTGATTATATAAGTACTCGGTGGCAGCAAAGTCTAGAATAAATACACCCTCCCACTCAAAAAAAAAAGAGGCAAAGCTGTGAAACTAAGTTGCATGCAACAGGACTATGAGGGTGGGGAAAGTGTTGGAGAAATAAAACAGAGTAAGACAAAGTAATTGTAAGGTTTTAGCTAAAGTTCTTTCAGTCATCTTTATCTTCTGCTCCCTGTGTAAGGATGCATGTGAACTCAATGTAACTGAAATTTCCCTTTTTGTCAATAGGTGCTTCTCCGTACAGCTCACTGACTTCTTCATCTGTAAACCCATCTCTCACTGTTGTCAGCAGCTCTCTCACGCCATCTTTTTGAATGGTGCCGGTTGCTTCTTCATCAAAGCAAGCAAAAGTATTTCTGATGACATCTTCTGGATCTGTGCCATTGAATTTTTCACCAGACATCGTGAGGAACATGGTGAAATTTATGGGACCCGGAGCCTCATTCATTCATCATGGCATCAGGGATGCATCTGTTGGATTCTTTCCTAGAGAAGCAAGCATATCATGCAAATCTTCCTTGTCAGTGAAACCGTCTCTGTTCTGATCAATCATGTTGGAGACCTCTTTGAACTCCTGAATCTGTGTCTGGTCAAACATGGCAAACACACCGGATGTCGCGCGCTGGGGGCGCTTCTTGGTGGTCTTGGTCTTTACTTTTTTGCTCGACACGGTGGCTGTTGAATTTGCCCCCAGACACCAGAACCCGGGCTTTCCTGTCCAAGGTGACGAGAGACTGCAACGAGGGCTGGGCTGTGGTGCCACAGAGACTCTGTTTCTTTGGGACAGTTTAAGGTCACAGCAAAACTGAGGGGAAGGTGCAGAGATTTCCCATGTAATCCAACACATGCAGAGCCTCCCCCATTACCAACACCCTCAAGGTGGGAACTGATAGCCTGACAACATTGAGTCTTCCTGCCCTTGAACATAGAAAATCTCTCCATTTATTTAGTTCTTTGATTTCATTAATCAGTTTTGTAGTTTTCCACATACAAATCTTTACATATTTTGTTATATTTATACCGAAGTATTTTTAGGAGTGCTAATATAAATAGTATTCTGTTTTAAAATTCAACTTCCACCTTTTTGTTGCTGGTACGTAGGAAAGCAATTGAGTTCTGTAATATTAACCTTATAACCTGTAACCTTGCTAGAAGTGCTTATTAGTTCCAAGAGCTTTTTTAATTGATTCTTTCATATTTTCTACATAGATGATCATGTCATCTGTGAACAAAGACAGTTTTATTTCTTCCTTCCTTATCAGTATACCTTTTATTTTCCTTTCATGTCCTACTGCATAGCTATAATAGAACTTCAGTACAGCTTGAAAAGGAGTTGTGAGAGGGGACGTCCTTGCTTTAATCCTGATCCTAGTGAAAAGCGTTGAGTTTCTCACCACTAAGTATGACATTAGCTTCGGGCTTTTAAGAAGATATTCTTTATCAATTTGATAAGAAGTTCCCCTCTGTTCCTAGTTTACTGAGAGGTTTGTTGTTGTTGTTGTTGTTTAAATCAAATGAGTGGTAGATTTTGTTAAATGCTTTTTCTGCATCCATTGATATGATAATGTGATGTTTTCTTTTTTAGCCTGCTGATTTGATGGATAACATTAATGATTTCTGAATGTTTAACCAGCCTTTCCTACCTGGGATAAATCTCACTTGGACACAGTGTATAATTCTTTTTACAAATTGTTGGACTTCATTTGCTAATATTTTCTTAAGGATTTTTACATCTATGTTCATGAGAGATATTGGTCGGTAGTTTTATTTTCTTATAATGTCTTTGTCTGGTTTTGGTAATAAGGTAATGCTGGTATTATGGAATGAGTTAAGAAGTATTCCCTCTGTTTCTAAAAGAGACTAGTGAGTATTGATATAATTACTTCCTTAAATGTTGGTGGAATTCACTAATGAACCCATTTGGGCCTGGTGCTTTCTGTTTTGGAAGGTTATTAATTATTGATTCAATTTCTTTAACAGATATAGGTCCATTCAGATAGTCTATTTCTTCTTCTGTGAGTTTTGGCAGATTGTGTCAGTCGAGGAATTGGTCCAATTTCATCTTGGTTATCAAAGATGTGGACATAGAGTTGTTCATAGTACTGCTTTACCTTTTGAATGTCCATAGTATTACAGTGATGTCTCTTCTTTCATTTCTTATATAAATAATTTCTGTCCTCTCCCTGTTTTTTCTCATTTAGCCTGGGTAGAAGCTTATCACTTTAGTGATCTTTTCAAAGAACGAGCTTTTTGTTTCATTGATTTTTCTCTTTTGAGTCCCTGATATCTATTTCATTGATTTCTGCTTGAAGTCTTATTACTTATTTTCTTCTACTTAACTTTGGATTTAATGGGCTTTTGTTTTTTCTAGTTTTCTAGGGTGAATACTTAGATTACTGATTTTTTTTTGTTATTTTCTTATATCTGTATTCAATGCTATTCATTTCCTGCTATGCACTGTTTTTGCTGCATCGCACAAATACTGATGAGTGTTTTCCTTTCATTTAGTTTAAAATATTTAAATATTTCTTCTTTGATTCATGTGTTATTTAGAAGTGTGTTGTATCATCTCCAGGTAGTTTAGGATTTTTTGGTCATCTTTCTGTTACTGATTTCTAGTTTAATTTCACTGTGGTTGAGAGCAGTCACTGTATTAGTTCTATTCTTTTAAATGTGTTAAGGTATGTTTTATGGTCCAGAATGTGGCCTACTTTGCTGAATGTTCCATGTGAGCTTGAGAAGAATATGAATTCTCTTGTTGGAGAAGTCTAGGATATGAAATGTAAATGATGTCCCGTTGACTGGTGATGTCGAGTTCAGCTACGTCCTTACTGATTTTCTCTCTGCTGGATTTGCCCATGTCTGCTCTGTCTGAAATTAATATAGCTACTCCTGCTCTCTTTTGATTAGTGTTAGCACGGTATATTTTCCTCCTTCTATTTACTTTTAACCTGTATGTGTCTTTATATTTAAAGTGGGTTTCTTATAGACAATATAGAGTTGGGTCTTATTTTTTGATTTAGTCTGACAATTTCTGTCCTTTAATTGATGCATTTAAACCACTGGCATTCAAAGTGTTTATTGATATAGCTGGATTAATATCTATCATATTTGTTACTCTTTTCTATTTGTTACCCTTGTTCTTGGTTCCTATTTTGTCTTCCACTTTAATTTTTTAACCTTCTTTTGTTTTAGTTGAGCATTTTATATGACTCCATTTTCTCTCCTTTTTTTAGCATATCAGTTGCACTACTTTTAAAAACTGTTTCTGTCACTGGGTCACCCCAGAGTCTTCAACTCTCAGACTGAACCTCTAAGAATTCATCACTACCGTTCAGATTTCCCTACCAGGCACTGGATCCCACAGCAGTTCCCACTCATGAGCCTCTCTTCTATGCCTCCCTGTATTTGACTCTCTCTCCAACCTTGGGAGCAGTGGTTTGCCCCATGTCCTCCTCTCTCTTCTTGATCCAAGAAGAGTTGTTGATTTTGCAGTTGGTTCCCTTTTTCCCTTGTTTTTCCAATGGAGTGACAACTTCCAAGCTCCTTACATGCAGAACCACACACACAGGCTTTTAACAGCTCCAGTAGCTCCGGTCTCCTCCTCACAGCGTAGTCTACACTCCGTGAGACAGACTTGAGAGTCACAAAGAACTGGCTTTCAAATCTGCTTCTCTCTAGCTGTGTTATCTGGGGCAAGAAATAGCACATTTCTGAGCTTCCGATTCCCTATCTTTGACAGATACCACTTAGACCTCAAAAGGCTGTTTTGAGAAGAACTAGCAAAAGCTACAAACGGTTTAGCACTGAGGCCTGGTACAAACTTGGTAACCTTTTGTTGAAAGAACAGAAGCCCCCTTTTCACTGTCACATTATTATTTCTAGAACCTTGCTTTTATCAGACCATATCCCTACTCAAAAGCCTCAAAACCAGCCCCCAAACTGCAAGCAATTGCTCTAAACTCTAGTCACTTGTATAGTTACTGCCCAAACTCCTCCTTTGGCTTTGAAATACCCTTTTGGAATGGTTGTTACTTTTCTGTCTACATGTATTTCTTTAAACTCCTAAAGGACAAGATCCAATTCATAGCACTTTGCAAATACTGGGTCTTCACTAAAGAATTCCTGATAAGGAGGAAGAGGAAGCGGAGTGGGTCTGGGGGAGGGAGGGCAGTCAAAAAATTAAGATAGGACAGAACATGGTTCCTAAAAAAGATATTAATAATGTGGCAACACCTGTAGAACACTGAGCAGGACGTAAGATGTCCAGGTCCCTTGTACGGTGCAAGGACTTCTTTTAAAAAGGATAGGAATGCAGTTGCACGTAGGCAGACAGCGTATGGAAACTCATAGCTGAAAAATGGAGTCATATAACTGGGCAATAAAAAAATGCAACAATAGCATGTTTTGCTGATTTGGACAGAAACATTAGCCCTTTATGATAATTATAATAACGGTGATAGTGAAAATGTATAAATACTGATTATGGGAGGAACACTGTCTTAACGAAGCACCTACATAAAGCATCTCACTTAATCCTGATGGAAACCCTATGAGGTTGGTACTAGTTTTACCCCCATTTTCAGATTGGGACACCAAGGCTTTGGGAAAATGAAGTGACGTCGCTAGCTATCCACCTAGTAAAAAGAGAATAGAGACTCTATATATTTCCTACTTATTCCAGGCCTCCACGAGCTGCTGACCTTATAGTATACACTCTCCCTCGTGGCCTCCTTGCTCTTCCTAGAGCACACCAAGCATACTCCTTCCTCTTCTGGGAATGGTTTTCCCACAGATGCTCTCTTGGCTGGCTCCCCTCACCCCTTTCGTTCTCACTCAGCGAGTCCCTATCTGAGCAGCCTAACCAACACTGCAATCCTCCAGATGCTCCCACCACCCTTTCCACTTTATTTTTCCCTTAGACATTTATTACTGTCTAGCCTATTATTTGTTTACTGTCTGTGTCCCACCCCCACCCTTACTGGTGGGGATTTTTGTCCATGATGTTTGCTGCTGTATCCCAGAACAGTGCCTGGTACACGGCAGACTCTCAATACATACGTGTTGAATGAACAGCTGTACCTACCTTACGTCATTGCCACCGTGAGCAAAGGATCCAAAACAGGCAGTAAGGACTTGCAGAAAATGGAACAGCAGGTGGACCTCAGCCGTGTCTTTCTCCTCCTTTTCTTCTTCTGTAGGGTCCTCTCGAGGCTGGTCAGGACCTGTCAGCTCAGATGCCAATTTCATTTCAACACCTCCTTCCTCTGCCTCTATCTCAGCTTCTGCTACCGCATTGCAGTAGCTTGAGTAGCTGTCATAGCGAAGTCTCTTTTTAGAATAGGTCACAGTGTCACCCACCAGCTTTTCACTATCCTCTGGTGCAGATGACAAGTCAGCAGCTTTAAAAGTCGAGTGGACCGGCATTCCACAAATGGCCGCTGTGTAGCAAGTATAACTATTATTTCGCCGCAGCAGCCTGTAGTTGTTTTCCTGTGTAGGCTTCTCTTCAGGGCCCCTGTCTGTGTGAATTTTGTGTAGCAAGTCTTTGTAGAGCCCGGAATCTTTGTGCACAGTGTGATACACGTGGCCATCACTTCTCGTGTGGCCATCAAAGCCGAATGTGCCATTGGAGATGGGTGACTTTGTAGAACCATGAGTCATGGAAAGTGCCCTTCCTGAAAAGAGATAAAAAAAAAAAAAGTTTTATTTTCCAGGCTTTCGAATATAAACCATGTCTGGAAGGAAATAGTCCCCTTACTATCTCATGATGGTAATCTCTGGAAGATTGGATTATAGGTGATTTAAATTTTTTTCCATAGGCCTTATTTTCTAAATTAACTGTTGTAAGACATATAATATGGTTAAAATAAAAAAGAAAACTTGGAAACTACAAAAGGATAAAACTAATAATACGGTATTTTTAAAATGTCATTTAAGTTCTTCTAAAAAATGTCTTCCAGAAATTACTACATCATTCTTTCCTGTTTCTAGTAACCAATAAAGGGAGAATCTTTATAAGGAATTTATTTTAGAAAAACGTCATACACAAGGGGCAAAACCCAGCTCACTATGGGACAGATACTCTAGGTGCTCCTTAAAAGGCCAATCGTGGCTGTACAAGGCAGTATCTGTCAGATTAGTGGGGCAAGATTATTTTGCTTTCTTTGGGCCAAATCTGAGGCCACACCTACTGAAAGCGGGTGCCTGGACCTTCCCTTGCAAGAAGGTGGGAAGCTGCCCTGACAGGCCTGGCAGAGGCTGCTGCTTGCCCATCATTGTCCACAAACAATATGGGACAAAAGGACACTCCCAGGACAGTCTTGGTGTTTTTTAAGGTTTCTGTGATCCTACGGTGGGAGACTGCCTTGGTTCCAAATTTATCTTTCTCTTTGCATCTTCCATGACGAAGACATTCTGATAAGCCGATGTGTAGCAGTTAGGTAACTCACAACATGGAAGATATGCACGTGCAGCAAAGTGAGCTGCACAGACGCTGCGTGCGCTTGGCACTGGTGAGAGAGACTGTAAATAGCTCTTGGAAGAAAATACAGGACAAGAGTAAGCCTGCTCTGTTGTCTGAAAGGTCTTCTGGGGCCTCTTTAGCCCCTAGGTCTTCTCAAAATATAAAACTGGGGGACACTTTTGTGCATTAAAACCTAACTGCCTAAATGCAGGTACAGCTGGTTACCCCCAAGGAACTGCTCTCTGCCACCATGCAAACCCGAGCCCTCTGAGTGGGTCTCACCGTAGGAGGCCCGAGGGTGGTTTGCTGCTGATGTGCCTTCTGAGGTCCCAGATGTCTCCCCAGCTGACCCTGTGAGAGGGACAGTGCTGTCATCATTAGCCTTGGCACCGGGCAGCTCTTTAAATACTGGAGACTCCACTTCCTGGATTTTATTGAGGCTTTCATCAGAGACTCTCGATAAAGCACCTTCTTTCTGTAACTTGCCTAAAGAAATGCGGTCATAAGTAAAAAATTAGGAAAGAGAATTCTTATTATTGACAAATGAATATAAAAATGAATACTTACCTCTACACTTTAGTACTTACTTTGGAAATGAAACAAAAATGTTACAGCGACATAGAGAAAATGAAGTGGGGAGTTCAATCAATTATCTGGGAAATTCAATCCGGAAAATTCAGCTATTGAGGAAAATGTGGGGGCACAAGGCCTGAGTAATCTCATCCAAAATCAACAAAAACAAGGGTTAGATCCGATCTCGAGGGTCCCTTCCAGGGCTCACATTCTGTAATTCCACAACCATCTAGACTGGCTGTTTTCTTAAACTAACCTCAGAATCTAACCACTAAAATGTTTATCCCTTTTGTTCTCATAGATGTTGTGATAGTCTGTCTGCTTTTATTTTTGTTCAATAAATTATTGGGTCTCAGATTTCTTCCAATCACCAAATTTTAGGAAACAGGTAAATCATTTTCCTCAAAAGGAACAGGGAGATCCTACCTACCACTAGTCTGTACTTAAAATAATACAACAGGAAATACAAATCGAAATATCAAACTACATGGCGTTGACAAAAGCATCTCCGGGGAAACCAGAATGGCAATGCCAGTTTCCTGCTGAGATGCTGTAAGCTACAGCTGGAAAGCAAACATTTTTAAGGTTCATATGACATTAAGGTTCAGCTACTAGGAAAAGCCTCTAAAAATGAAAGCATTTCAATATACTTCCTCACTCTGAAGGGGTTAAATCAGACAAGCAGTATGTTCAAGGGGGGCTCTTCTTAGGCTAGTACTTTGTATGAACGGAGGTGGTATTATTTTCCACAGATAGCAGGGAGCAGTTTCATGGGAGAGGAAGCAGCAGTTGGTTATCAATCCATCATCGGTGTGGTGGTTTCACTATTTAGTTTGAAGTTGTGTGTATTAATGTGGCTTTTATGATTAGTTTTTCAATGTACCTGCAGTGAATTGACTCTGCCTGTGTGTGTGTGTGTATAATCCTGATTTGAACACATGTCTAGATTCCTGTAACCACTACCATAATCAAGATAGAGAAGGGTTCCATCACCCCACAAAGCTCCCTTTTGTAGTCAGACCCGCCTGGCCCTAACCCTTGATACCCACGGACCTGGTCTTCATCCCTACAGTTTTGTCTTTTTTCAGAATGGCATGTAAGTGAAACCATAGATGTACTATGTCTTCCTGTGTGTAAGATGCCCCCATGTATAAGACGACCCTTACTTTCATAACCCAACATTAAGAAATCAGTTATCAACTGGTTACTGCCGTGTATAAGATGACCCCCGATTTTTGGTCTAACAATTTTAGACAAAAGCATCATCTTATATATGGAAAAATATGGTAATTTTTTGAGACTGGCTTCTTTTAGTTGGCATAACGCCTTTGAGATTCATCTATGTTGTTAGAGGAATCCATAGTTCATTCTTTGTCATTGCTGAGTAGCATCCAACATTGGATATACCATAGTTTGTTGTTTCATTTCGTCGATAATCTGAGTTGTTTAGTTTTGGATAATGATAAATAAAACAGCTAGAAATATTCATATCCAGATTTTAGTATAAATTTAGATTTCATTTCTCTAGGGTAAATACCCAGTAATTGATAAATGCATATTTAACCTTTTAAGAAACTGCCAAATTGTTTTCTGACAGGCCGTACCATACACAGTTCATTCCCACCAGCAGTGTGTGAGAATTCCAGCTGCTCCTCATCCTCACCAGCACTCAGTATTGTCTGGTTTTTTTAAAAGCTATTCAAATAGGTATGTACTAATATCTCGTTGTTATTTTAATTTGCATTTCCCTGATGACTAGTGATGTTGATCACCTTTTCATGGACATATTTGCCATTTATGTATCTTTTTTGGTGAAGTATGCAAATTTTTGGCTCATTTTTAAAACTGGGTTGCTTTCTGAGATTTCTTTATATATTCTGAATAGAAGTCCTTTATCAGATAGGGAATTTGCAAACGTTTTCCCCCAGTCTATAGCTTGTATTTTCATTCCCTTCATCATGTTTCTCATGGAGCAACAGTTTTGGTTTTGATGAAGTACAATTTACCAACTGCTTTTATAAATCACATTTTTGGTGTCATATCTAAAAATTCTTAACCCAAAGTCACAAATGTTTTCCCTAATTTTTTCCCTAAAATTATTATTTTCTATTTAGATCTATGATGCCTTTTGAGTTAATTTTTTTCCAAGGTGTAAGGCTTAGGTCAAGGTTCTTCTTTTTGGCATATGGCTGACCAATTATTCCAATACCATTTATTGTAAAGAGTATTCTTTCTCCATTAAATTGCCTTTGTACTTTGTCAAAAATCAATTTTACATATTTGTGGCTCTATTTCTAGACTCTATTCTATTCTCTTACTTCAGATATCTGTATGCTCACTAATACCACAGTGTCTTACAGTTTTATAGTAAGTCTCAAAATCGAGTAGTATGAATCCTCCAACTTTGTTCTTTTTAAAAATTGTTTTGGCTATTCTAGTCCTGCCTTTTTAAGTAGATTTTAAAAGCACCTTGCCTAAATCTACGAAATATCCTGCTGGGATTTTTACTTAAATTGTATTAAACCTTTAGATCAATTTCAGAAGAGCTGACACCTTTACTGAGTCTTCCAGTCCATAAGCATGGGGTGTCCCGTGTGTTGTGGATGTTCAAATTCAGACATATCCATATTGAAATGGTTGTAAGGTACATTCTGAGGCCAAAGTAAATACTTCTTTTCTTTTGAGAGCCCTATAACAACATGTGGCCTCAAGGCCAGGAATTCCATTATTTTGTTAGCGACAGGAGAATAGCTCCAGCAAGTTTCTAAGCCATATTCTTCTTCTTTCTTTAAAAAATTGTTTTTATTGAGGTATAATTTACATACAATAAAATTCATATACTTAAAATGTGTAGGTGGATGACCTGAGACAACAAATGAGTACACCCTATAACTAACAATTCCCCCAATTAAGCCAGCCTATACATTTCCATGTCCCTGAAAATTTCCCTTGTGTCCCTTATCAGTCAGTTTCCTGCAACCCTCTGTACCCCACTGGCCTCAGCAACCAGTGATTTCTATCACTATAGGTTAATTTCCCCTGGAATCGTACAGTATGTAGTCTTTTGTATCTGGTTTATTTTGCTCAACATAAGGTCTGTGAAATGTTCTTGCATCTACTGGTAGTTCACTGTCTATATTAATAAGTTGTGTTCTATTATATGATTATATCACAATGTGGTTATCTAGTCATCTGTTAATGAGCATTTGGGTTATTTCCAGTTTTTGGCTATTATGACTAAACCACATGTGCACAGTCTTTTCATGAACAAACACTTTGATTGCTCTTGGATAAATACCTGGGAGTGGAATTACTGGGTCATATGGTAAAATGTATGCTTAACTTTAGAGAAAACTGCTAAACTAATTTCCAAAGTGGTTGTACCATTTTAGAATTTATCATAAATAAATGTATGAGAATTCTAGTTATTCCACTTACACACCAACACTTGACAATGCCAGTCTTTTTACTTTTAGCTGTTCTTGGTTCTTACAGGTGTGAAATGATATTTTATTGTGGTGTTAATCTGCCTGTCCCTGAAGACTGTTTTTCATCAGGCTGGTAGAACTTAACTGTATAATTAACTTCCAGTTATCCATGGCAACTGGGACCTTACTGCTCACCTGGGTTACAAGTTATCAATAAGACGTTTGAGCCAGAAAGCAGTCAGGAAGGTAGAGGCGAGGACAGGGCATGCACCTCAGTGTATGCTCTGGAGTTATCCCCATTTCCATTTCCCTCTGCTGGCAAGGGTAATCGTGGATCCCATCTGAAGTCTTGAGAACTGAGAGCATTTTTGTAAATAGGAATGACAAAGCCTTTACCTGCTATTTTCCTCCGCATCCACGGACACACAAACAGCCACACAAAAAAGGCGAACAGCAGGGCTACACCAAAGGAGATGAGTGCTATCGCCCACATGGGAAGTACCAGGCCAAGCACTGAGAAATAAAAATGACAGCAGGGGTGTCAGTGGATACCTTCCAAAATGTCAAGCCTCATATCAACATACATCCCATTCCCCAAACCTAAAACTAATCACCTGGATTTTGTGTTTAATAAAACTCGTAACCAAAAAAATGTGCTATACTTTTTGGAGTAGAAACCTGTGTATTTAAGACACACTACATCTTCTGAATATGTGGTTAAACTGGTTAGTAAACCTAATTATTAAATTTTTACCAACTTGGCACGAGCAGCATATTAAATTGGCAATAAAACCATTTACATATTATCTAAATTCTCGAGTGGACAAACGTGGCTAAGGAAGGAGTCTGCCATCTTGTGTCCTAACAGCCGCTGATCGCTGCTGCCTCTTCCGGTTTCTGGGTAGTCAGCAGCCTTGCTTAAAATGGGCGTGACACTCTAACCACAGACATGAAACTTTTTAAAAATCAGCTTAGAAATAAAAGTTTTTTAAAAAGACATTGACCTTCAAACTCAACTCTTCTTTGCAATGTCAATTTGTGGAATTACAACACAGAAAAACCTTCTCATTAAAAATCCAGTAATGCACACTAAGTTGCAATTACATTAGCCAAAAAAGGGCAGAAGTGTGCATGGTTTAGGAACATACCTTCCCAGCCCGGTAATGTCTCTAGAACTTACCCCTTTGAACTTTGTACATCTCCTGTCACTGGTGGCAACAGGCACATTTCACACATATTGACAGGTGTACAACTTAAACATGCATGCTTGCACAGGAATACAAAATATACATACAAGAACACCTACTATAGCATTACTTGTAATAATAAAAATTTGTAAGACAACTAATATACATACATCATTATGAAAATATGAAATAATTATAGTCTACACCCATAAAAATGAGGTAGATCCGTATGTATTAATAAGGAAAGAGGCTCAAGATCTAACTAAGAAAGAAGGGGTGGTTGGATAACAGTCTGAGCAGCATGATCCAATTCATGTTTTAAAAATGTACCACCACCACATTTACACTCCTACCACGTGCGTGACTATGTAGACAAAGTTCTGGGAAGATGCACTGTTACTCCTGCAGAGAGATGGGACACTAGAGGGGGCTTTCATTCTTACTACATATACTTTTATATTGTTAACTTTTAAAATATATAATAAGCATATCACTTTTGTAAATTGTTCAAAGTTTATGAGAAGTGTTAAAGGAGTGAACTATTTAAAAGTCTGCTCTTTGATTAAGTAAATCTTTAATCATGCAGGCTTGTTACATCATTAACCATTTTATACATACAAACCATCTCAGAGTTATTCAATTAAGGTATCATTAAACATTTTGGTAATTGTAAGAGGTAGAATAAGTAGTTAATGCTATAAATGGGGAGTCAGAATTTGCATATATAAATCTGAAAAACAGAAAAACCAGATCACCTAACTTAATTCTAGCTAAGGGCTCACCTGTGGGTGTACAGGCACTTAGGGGCTAGACTGCTCCCCTTCCCAACACCCGAGAACATGGGAAAGCGCGGGGCACGCACGCGAGGCGGCGCCCTGCCAGCTGCCAGCCGGCTCCCGGCCCCAGCCCTGCTGCTCATCCAACCACCGGGGCTGACCTCACTTCTGATTTCTATCTTCATGTCAGTGTCTTAGTGCATGTGATAAAGCATCACTCCAAAGCTGTATGTCGCCAAACTGAGTAGTAACTGTTAATTACCAACATCAAACTGACCAACTAACATCACCACCAATCACTCTCACAGTTTAAAGGTATTTGGCTTTTGAAGAGGTTTCCTGTTTTCTCTGTGGCTCCTGGTTTAGTTGATGGTGAAATTGTTAAGTGTGCTACTTCTGGCTTCACTGTGTTAACTTGATCTAAGAGAGGCAAGCCCTAGAGACTGTGGGGAGAGAGAAACAATTTGGCAGATATATAAATGAGTAAACCTTTGTGCTCTCAGGCCCTACTTTTTCCATTCATGCTGAGCAGAACCCACAACAAAAGCAGCGAAGGGCTGCTCATGGGTGCCTTCCAAGCCCACCCCCATGCTCTCCGCTGGGGTCAGTGCATTCCAGAGGGTGTCAGGACCAACATCTGACAGGGAAAAACTGTTACAAAACTTTGGAACCTTTGCTTAGAAAATAAGACACAATGTCATCTCCTCCTTGAATCCTTACTATCAGAACCGCTTTCACCATTAGTCTGGCCTGGGACGTGGCCAGAAAGCTCTGAAGTTATCCTCCCAGTCAGTCACAAGGAAGTGGAAGGGAGAGCAGGGGATAAACACATCCCTGAGTGTGGAGCGGGTGCGGAGGTGTCACAGAGGAAAACACTAAGGAACAAAAGAGTGAAGGAATGCAGGAAAATAGGGAAAAGTCCTTCCCAGTGAGTAAAGCAGGAGAGAGGAACAGAATGGAACCGAATTTGGATTGTAACAAATCATCCCCGCAAGTTAGTAATGTAATACAGCATCGAAAGAATACGAGGATTTACTTTTAAAGCCTGCATATGAGAAACATAAACTGACTGTTAAAAACAACTCGAAACTGTATTAAATATATAAAACCAAGTTTCATGGATAAAAAAAGGTAATTAAATATAAAAATTCAGCATAGGAAAGCACTTGAATGAATGTACATGTAATGGAAAACTATTTTTCTTCTGAAAAATTTCAAGTTGACTTATATATAACAAAATTCTTGACAAAACTACTTTGTATTTAATTGTCTCCCCATGAGGATCTCAAAATGTTTTCCTATAATTACACCTTAAGAGGGCAGTAAAGCATGGCGTACCACTTCACTCTGTGGACGGGCAAAGCAGGACACAGCTTGAATTGCTCCAGTTCCCTCAGCCAAAAGTGGCTGCCAGGAACCAACAGCGGGCGCCCTCAACCCCAGTCCTCTGCTCCAGCCACTCAATGGCCTTTCATCTCCAGCTCCTATTTTCTGAACAGCGAAGATATGATGAATAGTGATTTAGCTCTAACCTCAAGCATCTTTATAATTTTATTCCAAATCCCACACAGATCAGAAGATTCAAGTGACTCAGGGAAGAACTTTTTAAAAACATTCAGTCCTCCAGAATCATCATTTGGTTACACCTCTTGCTTTTCACATATAACAATCATTATTAGAATCTATGAAATAAACTTCTATAAAACCAATAAGCCTTCAGTCCATATTAGTTCCCTTACATCTGTTCTTATCAGCCTTGCCTGTAACCTTCCTTCTTTTCTCTCTCTCTTTGGTATAATTTCATAAATAATACATGTTTTATATAAATAATATAAAAATACAAGCAGTATACCAAATCTTCATGATGTACAAATATGAAAACTCCTTATCACCCTTCCGTCTTGAAACCACCTCTCAGAGAACACTGTTGACTATTTGGTGTGTATCTTTTTTAGATACAAAGCAACACACAGTATAGAGTGTCTGCCACAACTTCTTCCCCCCTTTTTTTCAGTAACAGATGTAGAATCACACTGTACACACTGTTCTGTGCCGCTGCTTCTCACATAAGAATGCGCTGGCGACACCCTCCCACACACAGAACCACTCATGGAGCCTCTCCTTTACTGGTCCTTCCTCATCTGAAAAACTGAGTTACTATTAAACAGTTTTTATTTTGTTTGTTTTAAATTAATATGTTCAAAGCATTAGAGGGAGAATAAAAGGCCCACAAAGAATCCTAGAACAACTTCTTTAAGACAATGAAGCATTCTTTTGAAATTAAAAAGTGCTACTAGTATTTCCTAATTGGCCCGATAATTGGGATGTTTTGCATATGGGAACAGCTTTCTCAAACCAGGGTTTGTGTACAATAATTCTGAAAAAGAAGTGACTTTAAAACACTCTGTTTTGAATCCAGCCCTTGGTGATCACCGCGGACCCTTCTCACCAGGACTCCCTGACCGAGGGCCAGGAAGAACCGCAGGCACAACGCCTGGCTTCTCTGCAGCCTGGAACTTTAGCGTGGCGACACGGAATGCGGAGGTCCTGTGGGAACTAAGCTGCTTCTTACAAAACCAAGAGGGGCCTGAGCAGTTCCTGCCGTTCTGCTTTCCTTGGGACTGATCAGAAGACCTGCAACTGGAGAGGGAAGGAGAGGACATGGAGGAGGAGGAGCAGGAGAGACAGTGTCAGCCCGTCTCAGGTGCAGACTGCTCTGCAGAAGACCTAAAGGTAGATTTGAGAACTCATTTGCTGGTAAGACAGAGTGAGCCAAAGCTGCTAATTAGAACTTTGGAGAGCACCCCTTGTAGAAGAAGGGTGGTAAGTGTTTGGGCTGTGCTAATGAGGTGCCTGGAGCAGTGGCTCTCCAACTGCACCGAGTATCACCAACCCCCAGAAGGCTCCCTGGTAAAGCACAGGTCTTCAGGCTGCAGTATGTCTGACTCAGTGGGTCTTGGGCTGGGTCTGAGGATCTGCATTTTCATAAGTTACCATGAGAAGCTGATGTTGCTGGTCTAGAGACCACACTTTGACTTGGAAGTTACACAGTTTTATGTAAGTAGGCTTAGTGATGTGATCTGCTCTGACTACTCAAAGAGGCACGCCATGAATCTCAGCGTCCATTCTTTAAACCCTGAACAAAAACCAGGCCCCACACAACTGAAGACCTTCCCGTTAAAAATAAACTTCAGACTTACATCCAACCCACGTGAGCACTTTATTGACTAAAGTTATTTTTGCTTCTTGCAAATTATTTTTTAAAGGACAAAAAATGCTACCTCAGTATGTGAAGTGTAAGAATGACTGTTATTTGAGAAAAGTTATGTCAAATCCAAAGTAAAACAAATCAAACTAAGTGTAAGACACACACAACTTCAAAATAATTTAGAGTGAAGAAATAGAGGAAATCAAAACAAAACACTGTAACAATATCCAGTGGATCCCCACTAAATCCATAAATGCATAAAAATGCTATTTATCAAAATCTCTTAAAGTTGAAATTGGGTAAAATCAATGCCATCACTCATTTTTGTTAGAGAATTTTGTTCTTTTCTTTTATCTCTGAGGCCCCTGTGTGTTGAATGGAAACGTTCTAAGAAAGAAGGGGACACAGGAAGAATAAATCCCAGACTGGCAGAAAGATGGACACACCCTGAGAGGAGCAGACTGACTGAGTCATTGCTGGAGTGACTCTTCTCAGCTCATCCTTGTCACCAAATGTGACACCATGGCTATTTATGATACGTCTGGGCAGGCAGAGAGGCCCTACATGAGGAAACAGCACATAACTAAAATCTAGTTTGAAGGGCAAAAGTTAACCTTCAATGTTTAAATAAAAATAAGATTTGAACCCACCTACTGAAAATTCTAGAAACATTTCTCATGAATCAAAATATTAGCAAAGTCCTTTTCCGACTTAGTGGAGCAACGAAATGGTGGGTCCTTCAGAATCACGACCTACCTTCCTTCTCTAGGAAGCCTCCCAGAAAACTTCAAGTAAGACATTTTTCACAACAATATGTGTAGAAAGAATAGAAAGAAAGGGTGACTCAGGATATGTTGGCAACTTAAGGCCAAAAAGATGAGGCTGCTTATGATTGATGGTAATAAAATAGCCCCAACATGTGTTAACAGTTGTTCTGGGTCAGGCACTGTGCTAAGCACCCTGTTGGCATTGTCTCACAGAGACCCTACTACTGCCCTTACTGCATGATGATGCACAGAGGTGCAGGGAGGTGAGGAAATGTGACGTTCCTGACAGTACAGTCACGCAACCAAAGCACTGAGCATTAACTCTAGCACTGGGAATACTGTTCGTGCTTTCAAGTGAGTAATGATCTCCAAGATCATTCTTATATAGATTTTTTCAATATTCCTAATTATAGATGTAAAGCCACCCTCTTCGTACTACCTGTATATTAAATATATACAAAAAATGTGTCTACCAAAAAGTCTAAAGTCTTTTGTCCACAAAGACTTATGTACCCCTATGTTCACGGCAGCAATATTCACGGTGGCCAAGACAGGAAACAATCGAAGTGTCTTTTGAGAGATGACTGGAGAAAGAAGCTGTGGTACATATACACAATGGAATATTACTCGGCCATAAGAAAAGATGAAAAAACTCAAGAACCAAATGACCTCACTCATATGTGGGATACAAAACTGAAAGCAACAAAGGAACATGATAGACATACAAAGAAACAAAAACTCATGGACACAGACAAAAATTTAGTGCTTACCAGAGGGCAAGGGGGCCAGGGGGTATCAAATGTACGGTGACAGAAGGACAACTGACTCTGGGTGCTGAGCACACAATGCAACACACAGATGATGTGTTACAGATTTGTACACTTAAAAGCTATATAATCTTGCTAACCGATGTCATCCCAACAAATTTAATAAAAAACAAAATAAAATGAACAAACAAAAAGAGCACACAGCCAGGTTTCCAAATATGAGGGCTGTCTGGAAAAAGATCTAGCCTCCAATTTTTTTTTCTTTTAATTCATTTTTATTGTTAGACTTATTGGGGTGACATCTGTTAGCAAGGATTACATAGGTTTCAGGCATACACTTCTACAGTGCATTGTCAACTTGTTGTATAATAAGGTCACCACCTAATGTGAGTTCTCTGTCCATCACCTTATATTTAGCTTCCCCCCCTCCTCCCCCACCCCCTCCCCTTTCTCCCCTCCCTGACCCACTGGTCCCCAAATAAACATTAAACTATTGATTGTGTCCATGGGTTGTTTGTTTGTTCATTTCTTTTCTCTTGCTTTCAGTTTTATATTCTGCATATGAATGAAGTCATACAGTTCTTTGTTTTTTCTGTCTGGCTTATTTCACTAAGCATGATGATCTCCAGGTCCATCCATTTTGTGCAAATGGCAATATTTTATCTTTTCTTACAGCTGAGTAATATTCCATTGTGTACAT
>PVJL010002191.1:0-210925 GCA_004026885.1 Lyroderma lyra | reverse complement strand
TCTATAGAAGTTTATTCCCAAAGCAGAGCGCGGCTTCACGGAACAATTTACACAGACAGGAAGGGGAGCCAATGGGCTGGAAAGGGAGACCCCCAGAGAGGGGCATCTACAGAACCTAGGACATAGCAAGGACAACTCCCTTGCCCCACAGTGGACCCCGCAACCCTTCAAAGGCTGGGGTCATTCTGGGTAAGGAGAGCCAGGGTCCTGGCTGGCGGGATTTGGCACCAGTCAGTAAAGTAGAACTTCTAATCTCCTTGGAAACTGCCTCCCAAGAGCATGCGTAGGGGAGTGGGTGCTGCACAGATCCCCCCACAACGCTGTATCAGCACTGTTCCCAGTGGTCAGAGGGTGCCTTCTGGGTCTGCTGTTCAGCAGGGGACTCAGGGCTGACCTGGGAGAGCTAAGGGTTGGAAACCCCTCCATTCGGCCAGGGCCTGGGTCCTCACAGGGAGGTCCTCCAAGCCCCTCTCCCACTCTCTCTACCTTTTACTTGTAAACAAAAGGAAAAGAACATTCTCAACTGTAAACAAAGTGTAAAAGTTCAAAGTTTTAAGTTGTAAACAAAGTTTTAAAATGTTTTAAATCTTGACCTGTAAACAAAGTAACAAAATTTCAAAGTCCCCAGTTTTGGACATCAGACAAAGTAATAAAACTGAGAGTTTTGTGAACAGGGTCCTAACAGTCATTTTTTGCCCTTCAGAAGGGAGTAAAGGAGAAGTGGAACTGAGTCACTTCCTGCAGCCCAGGTGCCCGGGACTAGGGAGGTTCCTGTAAACATGGGAGGCCGTGGCACCTACATTCTGCCCCTTGTTTCTGCCCCCTTTGCTCTCCCTCCTACCCCACCCTTCAGAATGAATTCTGTCACCAGTGGCAGTGTCAGGGAATCAAATGGCACCACAGATAACTTTTGCTCACAGCAGGGGCTGGGGCTGAATAAAGACCCCTGGGTCCACCCTCTGTGGAGAATGTCTGATTGGAGGCCTGAGCCCCTTCCCGTGGGAGAAAGGGAAGCCTTGCTCTGTAAACATGACATCTGCTGCTCCACCAGCACCCACAGCATCAGTCCTAGGTCATAAGGCAGTAAGTGGCAGGGACTCCACATAATGAACATCCACGTCCATGGGGAGGGACAGTGTGAGTGAGCCCCTGTGAGGAGGTCAGAGGACCCCTCTCTCTTTCCAAGACCAACCCCCAGTCCCAGAAATTTGGCCCTCCGGGCACCTAAGAAAAAGTCAAGGTCAGTTCTATACTTTGGGCCCTGACAATATTCAGATCAACCTGGGGGTGGGGGGCATTTGCCTGAACCTACCCCGGTTAAGATGAGAGAAAAGAGCATGTGGTTTGCCAGGGACCTAAGTGGGGCCAAACTCTGCACCTCTGTCCCCCGGTCCCCCTCCCAGACTCAGCCCAACCTCAGAACCCGGGGCGACAGAAAAGCTGAAAAATAACATAAGCATATCTCTCTGGTTACAAAGGTACAAAATGTATAAAAGTCCTCCCTTCAGCTCCCTTGCCCTGCACACCTGTTCCGTACATGCTCACAGGCTCACGGACAAGCATGGAGCCCCAGCACTGCAGGGACGGGGAGAGCTAGGGGCTGCCAGGGGATCAGCCCCTGACTCCTGGGGTCTCTTCTGTTACCCCAATCTCCATCACCCTCGGCTGTTCCTTGGCTATCCGTCTGTCCCTCAGGAGTGACTCTCACTTCTGGGAACTCTGCAGACATCAAAGGCGGTTGCTGAGAGGACGGAGTCAGGCAGCTCTGGACCCCCCACCCCCACCTCCCCTTACCTCCTCCATCACTATCTCTTAGTCCCTAGCCTCCTTATTCCCATTTTGGGGTTCTCTGATCCCTTCACCCTTTCTGGATCCCCAGACCCAACAGCAAGACCCCTTGGTGGACCACCTATGTCTTTTCTCTAAACACTTAGCAAGCACCTGCTATGTACAGACATTACATTAAGTATTCAATAGATTTTTGTCTCAAAAAATTCCACATCTCCAAGAGTTTGTTACTATAGACATATTTTGCAGATAAGGAAACTGAGGCTCAGAGAGGTTAAGTGTCTACAGAGCCTGAACCCCTCCTTGCTCAGTGCCCCCAGTTTCTCCTCCCTTCCCCACAACAGCCAGACCCCAAGGCTAGGTTACAAGAGGACCCAGGTGGTGCTAACAGCTCCCTCACCCCCACCCTTAGCATCCTTCCAGAGCCCGGGGCACCAGGCCCCCAAAGCCCTTGCCCCTCTCTCCTTCCTTTCTCTTCCCCCAACTCTGCTCAGATTCTGTTAGTCTCCTGCCCCATTCCCGAGGTCCCCCTCCCCTCAAAGCCTTCTTACCCTACCAGCCTCCACAGAGCCTGACCTAGCTGTTCCTTCTTAAAATTCAACTCTCCTTTTGGCTTCCAAGGTCTGGCAACTCCTGGTTCCTCCCTATACCCTCTCTGTCTCCTGTGTACCCAGCTGCTTCCCGGGAATGTCACCATCCCTTACCCCACAGATGCCCCACAGGCACCTGAGATGCACCAGGTCCCAACTCAGTTCCTGAGTGCCCAACCCCACAGTGCCCACAGGCAGGAGGAACTTACTGACTGAAGAAATGAACAAATGAATGCATGGTCTACCATCAAAGTTAGCTAGCTCTTCAGCCTGAATAGGAGGCACCCATATCTTGGCACTGCTTCCCAGCCCTCCTTACCCACTAAGCACAGCATCCTGAACAGACTCCTCCCCACTCCCTGCCCCTTTCTCATGGCTCCGCCCTCCCCACTCCACTAGCTCAAGCCCAGAAGGAAGTACCCATGTTTCCTTCTTAGCCCGGGAGGTACAGGGGAGATGACTGGACCCAACCATACAGGCAGCAAGTCCCTGTTAATCACAGTCCCACCTCCTGGCAGATTTCTGCCCTCAGCCTGTGGCCCCTTTGCTTTATTGAGCCTGCGGGAGCCCCCACTGTCTGCCACCCCATCCTGTGACCCAGGAGGTTGCTCTAAGCTGATGACCCTGCTTACTCTGAGTCTGGCGACAGCTCCGAGATGCTGTGGGACGTGGCGGAGCGTGGCGTGGAGAGCCCCAGCGCGGAGGCTGTGGCAGAAGGCGTGGCAGTGGTGTGGGGGCCCGAGGGCGTGCTTGAGGATTGCACAGAGGACGAGAGAGCCGAGGAGTTGAAGGAGGCAAGGATGGAGGAGAGAATGTCCAGCTGCTCTGTGGACGGGCCGTGGCTGGGACCACTGGCCGGGTCCTCCTGAACTCTGAGCAGCTGCGAGGGTGGCCCGAGGCCTTCTCGTGAGGGGTGCTGGCTAGGCACGTGGTCCAGCTGCTCCCCTGAGTTCGATCTCCTGGACAGAGAGTCCAGGGGCCGGGATGGCAAGAGGGGGTCCCTTGAGAGTTGCCGCTGGGGAGACAGGGGCAGAGGTGGGGGCTGTGGGTCAAGGTCCCGGACACTGTGGGGTGGGGGGAGTGTGCTCAACCACTCGCGGGGTGCTCCTAGGTCCAGCGCATCTCGTGACCTAAAGCGGCCGGCCATGGTGCCAGGGTAGTCCCTGGGTGGCTGCCTCCGTGGCAGGGTGCTGCCCCGATCCCTGGGCTCCAGGCGGCCTGGCACAGCATCCAGGCATTCCTGGGAACCTGGTCGACTCAAGGGATGCAGAACTGGGGCCGGGGCCTCCTCCAGTCGCTCACGGCTCAGTTGTCGCCGGAGAAGCAGGTCCAGCTGTTCCCGGGAGGAGTAGCGGCTAGCTGGCTGTGAAAGGCTGCCTGTGCCTCCGCCAGCATAGATGCGACCATAGGAGGCAGCCGGCACAGCACGGTGGCCCAAGGTGGCTGCACGGCACCAGGACAACTCAGGGGCACCTCGGGTCTGTGGCACCAGTGGGCATTGCAGTCGATTCTTCAAGATGCCTGTGAAGAAACAAATGGGGCACAGGGTGTCCATGGGGGTAAGGAACTCCCTGGGTCTGGGGACACTGCAGCCCTGGGATCCCTGTGACAGAGAACTAGGGGGCAGAAAACCCTTTGGGAGGGGCAGAGACAGCCCCTGGGGTTTCCAGAGAGGTGGTAGGATGGGTTGGAGTGGGGAGGCAGCAATTGCCTGGGTAAGGACAGGGTAGTCAGTCCCCAGGTACAGGGGGAGGGGCAAACCTTCCCCCAACCCTTAGGTCAGAGGAGGGACAGCCCCAGGTCCTGGTGATATGGCCAGGGTCAAAGGGCAGAAATCCCCTGGGATGGGGCAGCAACAGTCCCTGGGGTACATAGCAGAAACCCCTTGAGTGGGGGCAGGGACAACCTCCTGGGGTCCCTGTAAAGCAAGGTAGAGGGCAGAAACCCTCCAGGTTAGAGCAGGAGTTCTGAGATCTGGGGTGCAGCAGTTCCTAGCGTCACCACAGTGCAGACTGTTTGGGGGAAGGGGAAGAATCCCTTGGGTTGGGACGGGAGTGGCCTCTGGGGTTTCTGTGATGCAGACCAGAGCGTGGCGCAGACCCCAGGGACCGTGAAGGGTAGAGGAGCAGAAACCCCCCAGATCAGGAGCTCTCAGGATCCCTGTGAAGCCATTTGGAGTTAGGAGGATGAAATCCCTGGGTCAGGGCCTGGGCGGTCCCTGGGGTCCCTGAAGTGCAGGCCAAGTTCAGGGATCGTACCTTTCCTCTGGCGCTGGGCCTGGCCCAGGGAAGCCTCGTCTCCACTGGTCAGGGCCAGGTCTGGCTGGTTATTGTTGGCTGCATCCTTGCTGGTGTCCAGCCCCAGGCGCCTTTCAGAGCCCCAGCTCTGCAGAGCACAGGGAGCAGCCTCGCATTCCCCCAGGGCTGGCCAGTAGGACAGGAGGTCATTGCCATCCACATCTGTGGGGCCACGGCAAGTTACAGGAGCCTCTGGGTTCACCCCAGTGACTCATGACCCTGTGAGCCAGACTCACTGACCCCTGACCCTAATGACTCCTGAAACCCTGGCTGTTCTCCCTGAGCAGAGGTAGGAACAGGAGCTCAGTGGAACCATCAGAGATCAAGGGGGCCATCCAGGGAGGGGTCCCTGATAAGCCCAGACTCTCCACTGGAGGCAGATAGAGACTAGGGGTGGGGGAACCTCATGGTTGAGAGCAGAATCTCCATCTCGGGGAAGACCCGGGGCCGGAGGGTGACGGGTCACCCTACAACATCCCTGACCTTGCTCTTTTGTTGCTTGGGCTGTTCCTGGGTCTCTAGCCAGTAAAACACTGCTGGGAGGCTGGATGGGAAAAGGGGTGCGGGGCCCAGTAATGACCCCAGCTTCCCAGCACATTGGTCCCAGGAATTCTTGGGCAATAACAGGGTCCCTGGGTCATACCCAAGTGGAATATGGGGTGTCCCTTGGGCATCTATGGGGTCAGAGGGCCCTATCACCTTTGGGGTGGGTGAGGAGCCTCTCGCTCTGGGCTGCCCGGCGGAGTGGGCGCTGGAAACGCCCCCGTGTCCGGCCGTTGTCCTCACTCTCTGAGGATGGGATGGACAGACTTCTCTCCTCCTCTAAGGACAGGTCACTGTCAGAGTCAGAGTCTGCACCTGGAGGCAGAAAGGTCAGAACAAGGAAGGCCTAGCAGTGACCTGAGGAGGTAAGGGAGTCTTGAGGGTGGCTACAGCAAGGGGGCCGGGGACCTGGGGGAGCTGGGAGTGGGGGTGGAAATAGGAGCGCTGGAACCTGTCAGGAGAATCAGGGCTGGGTGGTCAGTGCCGCCTGGGGCCCTGACCTGGGGGGAGTCCACCCCACCTCAGTCAGCTGCTGCTCCCCGTTTGGGGCAGAAGAAGGGAGATTGGGAAGCTTCCCTCTGCCTTCCTCCTCCCTGACCCAGGTGCCCACCTCCACCAGCGTCTCGATGGAACATGGCCACGTCCAGGTCGGTGGGGCCCGTGTGAGCCTGGAGGCTGTGGTCAGCATGGTCAGCAGCCGAGCCATGTCGAACCAGGACATTGTCCCTGGAAATGCAGGCACCCCACCATCAAAGGAGGATTGACGGGGTGCTTTGGAGGCTGGGGTATCTGCGCATGCGTGTGGAACGGCACTGTGGCCATCCCAGGAGGGAGGCAGGAGGCACCTGGGGCGGAGGCAGCCGCAGATGGCTGAGATGGGGCCTGATAGCGCCCACCCCTGGGAAAGCAGGGCTGGTGTGAGCTGCGTGTGCCCAGCACGAGGAGGCCGTTCTGCTCACCTGAGGCCGCCGCGGCCCCTCTGGCTGTCTTGGTCCTGGGTCCGGCCGGAGCGGGCACTGCTCACAGAGGAGACGGTCGAGGCACCCAGAGTGATGCGGATGAGGCCACTCTCCTCGAAGAGGGCCGTGTTGTTATAAGCCCCAGGCCCCTGGGGGTGGGGGGCCGGAGTGTGAGCCAGCTCCAGGGAAACCTCAAGCCCTAGCCTCCCGGAGCCCCCACCCTGACTCTGCAGCCCTGACAGCCCCCTCACCGTCCCAGGTGCTGGTCTGGCCTCCTCGGGCGCTGCCTTTCTGCCCAGACAGGCAGGTGTCCAAGCAGCCCGGGCGTCTGCATTCAGGACACAGAAGAGCAGCAGCACCGCCAGGCCCTGCGGGTCAGCAAGAGTCACGGAGAGAGTGGAAATGAGTCAGAGAAGGTCGGAGCAGGACCCCCAGTGGGCCAGCCGAGGCAGTGAGAGGTCAGAGTGACATGAGTGACTGGAGTCATTGAAGGTCAGCATGGGCAGAAAGCAGCCAGGAGCCTCGCTGTTGGTGATGGTCGGTCAAGGATGAGCACCCAGCCTGGTGTCAGCCACCCAGCAGGAGTAAGCCCCAGGCTAAAGCCCTGCTCAGGGTTGGACCCCCTACCCACCTCGCTGAAGCCCCTTTTGCTCCAGGTTCAGGGAGGGCTGCAGCATTACCTGAAGCCCACAGAGGCCAGCATGGAGGTAGTGGAAGGCCAGGACACTGTGGTTAACCGCCAGGAGGCCGAAGAGCCAGGAGGCACTGACCAGGAGAAGGAGCAGAAAGGAGCTACGAAGGGTCCTGCCATGGGGACAAGGAAGGACACAGGAGGACACTCAAGAGTCACTCAGGGCTCATGCAAGGGACACAGGAGGATGCACTGGGGTCACACAGGGGACATGGAAGGAAAGAAATTCACAAAGGAACATGGAGGTCTCAGGAGGACACTAGGGGAGATGAGAGGTCATAGAAAGAACCAGGTACTCAGAGAGCCATGAGGGGACATGAGAGAAAACATAGAGGATAGGTGGGAATGCATGGGCAGGGCAGACTCCAGGAAGACAGCTGGGAGGGGGCACAGGTGGAGCCAGAGAATGGAGAGGGCACCAGGGAGGGAACTGCAGGCCACAGCAGGTATGATTTCCTCCCTCTTCCAGAATCCGGAGCCCAGCCTGCACCAGGGATGCTCTAGGGACCCCAGACCCCACCCAGGAGGGTGAGAACCGCCCACGTCCTCCAGCCACCCAACTCACAGCACAGAGTTCTTCTTGGCCTCCCTCTGCCCAGTAGAGCAGGACGTGCGGGCAGCGAGGAGAAACATGGTCCCGTTCATCTGGACCCATGGCCGGACATGTGGAGCAGGGGCAGGGCAGAGAGAGATGGTGAGACAGACAGGCAGAGAGAGACCAGGACTCACAGACAGAGGCCGGGACTCACAGAGAGAGGGACAGAACCAGACAAACACACACACACACACACACACACACACACACACACACTATAGAGATCAGGGACTGAGAGATGGAGGGGCAGACAGAGAGACACAGAGAGGCAGAGGCATGGGAGGTCACTGTCTCTGACCCCATGCTGCCATCTCCGTGCCGGCTGAGTGGCCTGCAGACTGCCACCTGGCACCCCTCAGCTAACTGCAGGGCCCTGCTCCAAGGGGAACACACAGGGGTCACCAAGTTCAGGGCACTCACCACGATGACAAGGACCACAGGGCCTGCAAAGCTCCAGATGAGGGGTTCATGGATGGAGATCCAGCAGAAGTCAGGGTTCCCGTAGCCCTCAGGATCCAAGCCAACAGCAAGGCCTGGAAGGGAGAAGGGGCAGGATGGAAGGGGCGCACTTGAGAGCTGCTGAGTGCTCACATGTGGAGACAAGCTGGGCTGGGAACAGAGCAGGCCCCTCCCGGAGCAGAGGGCAGGGTCTCAGGTTGGAGTCATGGGCAGGATTGGGGGCAGGGGCAGGGGGCAGGCCATGTGATGAACAGAAGTCAGGGTGACAGCTGGGATAGGCCAGTGAGCAGGACCCTCACCCAGCAGCACAGCAGGGACACCCCAGCCGAGGGCATGGTAGAAACGCATGGCACCACGATCTACGTTGCGTGGCTCAACCTGCATGCGGTAGAGGTGCAGCCCCTGCACGAGGAGCCACGCGAAGGTGCCCAGGAAGAAGTAGTGCAGGAGAATGGCGACTGCGGTGCACAGCAGCTGAAGGCAGGGCAGAGGCGTCAGGACCTCCCCTGCCTCAGACCCCCACCCCAGGTACCTGCTTCCCACCTCTGACCCCTAAAGCACAGCACCTTACTCCAAACCCTAGGCCCAGCATCCCTGACCTCTGGCCCGTCCTTGCTGGGCCAGGTGAGGCCATCAGGACACAGGTCCCCTGACCCTGATCCTGCACCTGATTTTGGGTCCTGTGGATCCCCAGCAGGAAGAGGAGCTCTGCTGCCCCCAGGGCAGCTGCCATGTTGGCATGGATGCCACGTGTATTGGACTTGAGGCTGCGCAGGCTCAGCAGGACGGCCGCAGTCAGCAGCAGCGCGGCCACTGACACAGCCACGACCACGTGGGTGAACACAGCCAGTAGCTCCAGGTCGCCCTCTAGCCGCTGTGGGGACAGGGATGGTGGCTGGGGTATTAGGCACCGCTGCCCTTTGACCCTCCCACTTCCTCGGGACCGGAACACAGTCCCACCTCACGGGGGGAGGCGTCCATAAGGACCCCAAAGGTCCCTGTCCGGCTGCAGCGACACCGTGCGTGGGACCCATTCCTGTGCACCAGCTCGCAGTCCCGTGCCGTCCACATGCCATGCTGGTCCGCCCTGCAGCCACAGGGCAGTTAGACCTACCATCCGCTCTGAGGAGAGCCCCTTCGCCAGGCAGGGGTTTGTGAGAGATGGTGGCAAGGGCGGAGGGTGTCTGGAGTTGGGGAACAGCATTCCTCGTGGGCCTGGGTGCACAGGGGCATTCATGGGGGCCCCAGGGGCAGGCTGGGCCTCCCAGGGGGCTAACAAGGGGAATAAGGGTTTCCAGAGTGGAGGTCCTCACGGGCCAGGTGGGTCCCACTGTACGCAGATGGCCTTGCTCCGATTCGCCGTCTGTAGTAGGCGGAATTCGAGGCTGATCGGGGACTCCAGGACACCCCTTAGGAAGTTGCGTCCACGGAACACAGCCACACTGACCACCGGGGAGTTCATTACAGGGTTCTGAGGAAGCCTGAGGAGACACCCACCTGGGCTTGGACAATGTGGACCTCCCCAAGCTCTGACTGCCTACTTCACTGTCACTTGCCATGGCCAAGCCACAGTCTGGGGCATCCCCAAGTAGATCCTATTTCTGAGAACTGTAGCCTCTGCTGGGCTGCTCAAGACCAGGGCTCTATGGCCTAGCTAGGGTGTCATGGTTCCACAGGAATGGCAGGTTCTCTCCAGCAAAGGGGTTTCAGACCCACTGCCCATGCTGAGGCCCGAGCAGCTCCGCACTGTTAGGCCCTCCCTGCACCCGCATCTGACCTCCATCAGCCAGCCTGCCTTTGCCTGTCTCTGTCAGCTAGTGTGCCTGTCTGTACCTGGCTCCTACACCTCTCCCTTATGTGACTGCCCCATCATGGCTCCATGTCTGCCTGGCCTCTGCACAACTCCACAGAACACATCTGACATGGAAGCCGGCCAGCGTGGACGAGGCTCCCCGGAGCTGTGCATAGAAGCATCTGTGTGACTGTGAACCTGCGCATCTGCGCTGCAAAAAGGGGGTGCTAAGCTGGGTAGAGGCTTGCTGAAAGCTTAGTTAGGGTGAGGGGCCTGGGGGTAACTCCATCTGTGTACCTGGCGCCCCGGCGCTCAGCCTGGAACTGGGCGGGGAGCAGCCCCCCCAAGGTGCGGTAAACAAGGAGGATGATGATGGAGATCCCAGGCTCGGGCTCGGGTTCCGGGGGCCCCAGTTGGGGGGCCACGCTGGAGGTGGTGGAGTTTTCCATGCTGCTGCTGCTTGTGGGCAGAACTGCCAGAAGAGGGTGTGGGGGGAACCACTCTCAGTGACTTCCAATCCTGAGCACCCACAAACCGAGCTCTGAACCCAACCCTGCAGGTCCAGAACTAGGGGTGGGGTGAGCAGGGTCTCCTAGAACTAGATCCTGAATGTCAGGCCTGGGAGAGGTCATTGGTGGCGAGGTGAGAGAGTCGTGTAGCCAGGTTGGGGTCGAGGGTTGACGTGGGAGAGTATCTCATAGGGGGTCTGACATGGGGGAGAACTGGCAGGAGGGCGATATGATATCAGGCTTGGGGGTGGCTAGGAAACTGGACCTGGCCCAGGGGTCCCCTAAGGACTCTCACCTTCAGGTGGGGGCGGCCGTGGGGATTGGGGAGGCAGCAGCACGTGGGTGTGAGGATCCCAGGCATCCTGGCCTCGGAAAAGGTTGCTGTGGTAACGAGGGTAGCGACGGGTCCCCCGGGTTGGACTGGGATGCTCCATGCGGTCTATGCTGAGCACTGGCCGGAAGGAAGAGGGGTGAGACCATCAGGGATTGCCTCCCCATGCAGAGGGTCCCACTCCCTCCTACCCCCATCTGGTACCCAGCCCGCACCCCATAGCCTCCTTGCTACCAGCACAGAACCTGTCCCTGCAAAGTGCTAAAGGTGGCAGCCCAGCCTCCTGCCACTAAGGTTGACATCAATAGCCCCCAGCCCCTCAGACCTCCAGATTCCTGCCCTTTCACAGCCCGCCGCCCACCCCACCTGCCACATACTGATATTGGGTGTCACCAGCCCCACAGGATTCAGGTACGTGAGTTCCATGTTCCTTGCCAGCGTGGCTGCATACTCCTCCAGACGCTGCACCAGTCCTGCGCTGCCTGGGGAGGCCCCGGGGGCCCGCTGCCCCAGGGATGCCCACAGATCACTGGTCTCTGGTGCAAGCAGAGCAGAGCCAGCCCACAGCAGATTCTGGGAGGAAGGAGGGGACAGTGGGCTCAGCCAGGTAAGGATGTGTGAGGGGACAGGGCAGGCCTGAGGGGTCTAGCCCCAGCAGGCAAGGGGGTGGGTCTAGAGAGGATGAGGGAAGAAGGAGAGCCCAGAGCCTTCATTTCCCCAGGGCCAGGAGAGGCCTGAATGGGGCATCCGGGGCTTGGAGTCCAAGCCTGGGGGTCAGGAGCACAGGCACAGCCCCACCTCATTGAAGTGGGCATCTTGTGTGGCTGTCAGCCCAAAGCCCTGCTGGTGGCTCTCAAAGGCCAACAGGTGGGCCAGCAGGCGGGCAGTGACTCGGACATCCTGGCTGAAGTAGTGGTCAGTGTGGCCGGTCACCTCCCGCAGCCTCTGAGCCAGCTTCTTGGCCTCCATGGTATCCAGTGCTGTCTTGTTCAGCTCGAGGCCATCCAGCTGCCAGGACAAAGATGGGGGTGGTCACTGTGGTCCCTTAGGCCTTTCTCAAAAGCCTCACAAGAAAGGTTTGGCCAGATTACAGGTCAACCAGGAAAAGCCCAGGTCAAGAGCTGGGGCATGATGTCTGGGGCCTACCACAGGCCTGGGGAGGCTGAGGCCAGGGCTGGGGCCAGGGCCAGGCAGGTCTTGAGTGCAGGGCATGGTCTGAGCAGTCTCACCAGCAGATTGAGTTCTCGAAAGGCAGGGGAGGTACAGTTGAAGAGGTCGGGCTCCAGCCAACCCTGGTCCTCATCACATAGCCGCATGGCAGCACCTGGAGCAGGCAAGCCCTGGTCAGGCCTGGGGCCTGGACACCTTCACTGAGAAGCTGCCCACAGCACCTTCTCCCATCCCAGGGGAGCTCTGAGGCAGAGACCAGACTACTAGGGATCTGTGGCTGCACCCCTGAATGGAGCAGCCCCAGCCCCAAGCTCAGACAGGCCCCCGCTGCTTGTCAGTCAGCACAAGGGAAGGGCTGTGCACGCGCACGCGCGCACACACACACCACTGCTCAAATCTGCACACACGCAGATGCATAGACCAGGACAAATACACAGATACAATGGTCTCTTACACACACATACAGACATGCTGACACAGACCAGGCTCTCCAAGAGTATTTTATGACCAAAGTGTAGTGGGATGGAGGTTGCATAAGAATGGACCTGAGCCAGAAGGGAGCTTGCAGCCATCAGCAAGAGGTATCCTAACTTAAACACAGAACTCCCTCCCACCAACACAGACTCAGACATGTGCGCAGACACAGAGACACACACATACAAGCATGCATACACAGACAATCTCTGTCCAGCCACTGCAGGGGATCTCAGCCAACTGGGAGGGCTCAGATGGGACCTCAGGCAGTGTGGAAGAGTCTGCAGGGTCCTCAAAAGGGAAAGGTCTTTTTGACTTCACAAGAGGCCTACAGGGACCTCACAAACTGATGAGGTATCTGCAAGGACCTTAGGAAGTAGGAAGGGATCCTCAGGGTCCTCGGGCAGTGAGGAGGGGTCTCTGAGGACTTTGGGCATCAAAGAATGGCCCCTGGGGTTGGTCCTCAGACAGCAGGAAGGGGTATCCAGGGACTTCAAGCAGCTGGGAGTAGCTTTTAGAGACCTCAAGCAGTAGGGAAGGGTCTGCAGGGACTGCAGGCAGCAGGAGGGATCTGCAAAAGCTCTGGCAGTGGGAGGGGGCAGCGCACCTGAGCAAACACGTACCCCTTACCTGCACCCCGCAATCCTGCCCAGAAGCCAAGAGAAACAGATGTAGGCTCAGTGAGGTGTGTAGAAGGACCCAGAGCCCAAAATAGGTAGTAAGGGGCCCACAATGACTCCTTCCTGACTCCCACCACTTTGCAGGAACAAGGCAACCCAATTCGGGAAAAGAGGTGGCTCCAGCAGTCAAAGGACAAGCCCACCCCCACCCTCCGCAATGCACCTGCCCCCCAGGTACTCACCCAGGGCCCCCCGAGGACAGGGCACTGAGGCCAAGATGCCAAACTTGGTCTGAGGCCACCACACACCAGCTCTCAGGGACTTGGGGCAGGCATCATAAAGCACTGGGGAGACAGGAGGCACTCAGCCAAATGGCCAGGGGCTGGGGCAAGTGACAGTCACACCCACTGTCCCTCCACCACCCTACCCAGACCCACTACACACCACTGCCCTGCTGGCTTCACAGGAGCTGCCCTTTTGGATTCTGTGACAGGCCATCAGAGTACTTGGGGCAAATGTGGGGATTCTCTGGGTGTCAGCATCTCCTCAGAGGAGCCTCCCAGAGTTCCTGCCAAGGGGCCAAGCATGCCACGACACTTGGTGGCAGGCAGCGTGTGGCGCTAGGTAGAGCCTGCTCACCTCGGCAGCCACTGGCTGTCACCTCTGCAAAAGGACTGTCACAGCTGTTGCACTGGCGGCCGAGGGCCCCTGGGCGACAGGAACACTGCCCACTGTGGGGGGCACATGAACGCGAGGTGGAGCCCACTGGATAGCAGTCACATGGGAGGCATGAGTCGCTGCCCCGCGGTCGGTAGTGAAACTCCTGTTTGGTAATGGGTCAGGAGCCTGAGGTCAGAGGTCAGAGCTTGGGGAATGAGAGGAATCAAGGACAAAGGGTCAAGAGAACAAAGGGTCACAGGCCAGGAGTAACACTGGGCCTCCAATGAAACTTAAGGGAGGGGTTAGATGTCAAGGGCAAGAGATGGCAATTAGGTCACAGGACAGGGGTAGGAGATTAAGGCCTGGGTCAGGGGGTAGAGGTCAGCAAGCCAGATAAGAATCACAGGTCATGTCTAGGAAAGAGTTAAAAGGTCAGGGGTCGGGGGCCAGGCGCACCTTGCAGTGACATTGCCCATTTGTCTTGTTACAGTTGGGGTCAAAGCCCTTGTGAACATCACAGTTGCAGGGGCCACAGGTTGGGCTCCCCCACCAGCCCCGCGGGCACTGCTGGTCCATCCTGGGGGTGGACAGCCAGATGAGGTGTCTCCATGATATCTCAGTGACACTCTCTACCCCCGACCAGGTCCCATCATCTCAGTCCTCAGCCCCTTACCTGTGCTCACAGTGGTGCCCAAAATAGCCACCTGCACAGTCACAGGTATAGCCATGGGGAGCTTCTGGGAGGTGCCGGCATGACCCCTGGTTCTGACAGGGGTTCAAGAGGCAGGCATCCACACAGCCTGGGCCGTAGTAACCTGCAGGTTGGGTCAGAGCTCGGGACACTGGCCATGGAGCATGGGAGAGAGCAGGCAGCTGTCCTCAGGTCCCTCCGCCTCCAGGCTCTCCAAGTGCCCCAGTCTTCACCATGAACCCCAGATTCCCACCCAGATTACACCAGCCCCCAGGGCCCCACCTGGCCAGCATTTGCAGGAAAAGGTCTGCCAGAGGTCTCGGCAGTCAGCGTGGGGTGGGCAGGGCCTAGATGCACAGGCATTGGCCATGACGCAGCCAGGTTCCACATTTACTCGCTGGCTGGGGGGAAGCAGGGCCGGGGACCCCGAAGGCGTGGAGCCGAGCCATACCCCCTGTGGACACAACCAGCCAGGGGTGAGACCCATGTCAGCGCACCTCAGCCCAAGCCCTGCAGAGCCAGCCACTGGGTCTGATGACTCCTGACATGCAATCGCCCTAAAAAACACCAGACTCTGACCCCAATATCCCTAATTCAGTCCTCCCATAGGACCCCTAACTGTGCTGCCCGACACATCACCTCTAAGGACCCTTGATAATCTGAGCTAGATGCTCACCTTCAATAGCACAGAAAGGCTATCCCCACCCCACTGTCCCTCATGTGAAGGCAGTTCTTTAGGTCCCAAGGCCCCCTGATCTCTGACCTCTCACAATTCCCCCTATCAAGTGCCCATGCTGACACCCACCTGGATACAGCCAACCAGACCCTGAGGAACTTCCTCTTCACTGCTGGGGGGCAGTCCTCCCACATGGAGTCGCTTTACTTTCAGGCCCTGCAGCTCACTCCCCACTGCCATAGTGTCCTGGGGGATGGGGACAGTCAGCCCTGAGGGTGGGGAAGGACCTGATGGACCCCTGCCCTGCCCCAGAGTCACTCCTGGCTTTGACCTAGCCCTGCACAGCCCTGCATTGTCCCTCTGGACCAGGGAATGATCTGGGCGTGAGCTGCTCCCGTGTCTGGAGGACTTGCCAGAGCATGGGAGATGGATGACAGGCAGGTTTCCGTTGAAAGCTGGGCTCACATAGGCCGCTCCCTCCTGGACCCAGAACAGACCCTGAAGTCCCAGGATTTTGAGCTGGGGAGGTCAGGGCAGAGACCAGAAAGGGTTTACAGGAGTTAGGCAAAGTGCTGGTGGCAGAGGTACCCCAAGACCAGGCCAGAAATCTGGGTAGCCCCCTTGACATGAGGAGAGCTTGGCAGGGGACCAGCCTGGCTGGCAGGGAGGGCTCAAAGCAGGATCTGAAGAGGTAGGACAGTATCAGACGATGGGCAAGGGAGGGAGTTGAGAGGGGCTGGACTAGAAGTGGGATCAAATGAGGTGGTCTGGTTGGAAGACAGAATGGACTACCCTAGGGTCAGAGGTCAGACCTGGAAGAGGTTAAAGTCCAGTGAGACCATGAGGACATGATGGCCCCGCCGGCCACCTGGCTCCTCCTGCAACTCCAGCCGCAGATCGTGCCACCGGCCATCACTGACAGTCACCTGGTCCAGGAGGAGGTGAGCAGCACGGCCTGAGCCCCTGGTCACCGTCACAGAGAGCAATCCCCGATCCAGCTGTGGGTAGAGAGCACAGCCCTAGGGTCAGAGCCCCAAGTCAGGTGTGAGCTCGGAGTGTCAGAAGGTGAGATCAGGGGGCTCAGAGGTCAAGAATGTCAGTAGTCTTGGGGATTCCCTGGTGGTGTAGTGGCTAGGCTTCGGTGCTCTCAACACCACAGCCTGGGTTTGATTCCCAGCCAGGGAACTACCCCGCCTCCCCCAAATAAAAGAAAAAAGAAAGAATGTCAGAAGTCTGAACAGTAGCCTCAAGGCTGTATCTGGCACATAGGGTGCAGTGCCCAGGGACACTGTGTTGCTGAGAGTGAGGTTAGGGTGTAGAGGTCAGAGCCAGAAGTTGTAGATTGGTGCAGCTAGCACAAGAGAGTTGTGCTGCTGCCCTACACCTGCAGAAGATACCATGGTGGGAAAGTGGATTAAGGGCCAGGGTCCAGAGCAAGGTCAAGAATGGTCAGTGCACCTGGCAGAGAAATATGCTGTGTGACCAGGCCCGAACCCACAGTAATGTTGCTGGTGGCATTATCTATCAAGACCTGAGGGTCTAGGGAGGGACAGAAGGACAGACACACCTGACAGAGCAGCGTGTTGTGTGGCCCAGCCTGCACGTGCATCAGGACCCCCTGTGTCGCCCGTGTCCGAAATGCCAAGCCCAGGTACCATGGCACAGACACCGCCATATCATTTCCAAAGTCCCATCTCAGTGTGCCGTTGCCACGGAAATGGTGGGGATGAGCCATGGCTGAGGAGATCAAAGGAGCAGGGTTACAAGCCGCAACTCAGGAAGAGAATTTACCCTACACGCCCCTTCTGACCCATGCTGCCCACTTACTGAGCCGACAGTCTTTGCCACCAAAGCCCACGGGGCAGTCGCAGCTGAAGCCGCCCCAGTGCTCTGAGCAGAAGCCATTGTTTTTGCACGGGTTTGAGTTGCAAAAGTGCAGCTTGGCTTGGCAGCCTGGGAGAGGAAGGCATATGGAGGACATGAGACATGGAGTGGGAGGCCACAAGTGCTGGAGAGAACACAGGGCGCAGAGGAGCCAAAAGTGGCCGTGACCTCAGTCCCATTTTCTCTCAGGAGTGGACTTGCTAGGAGGTGGGCCCGAAAGGCTGGACTATGGCACAGTGCTTGCCATCAAAGGAGATGAGGGGTGAGGTCAGATTTGTAGTCACACCATGTGCTCATCCACCCTCTCCCTATAATGGGGACAGGACCTACCTGCCATAGTGCCATTGTTTGCGACGAAGGCCGCCATGTCCACTTGGCGACCATCAATGTGCAGGTCCCGCATGCAGCCGATGAAGTCCTTGTGGGACACGGGAAAGTTTTCGGGAAGGTTGGGGACACCCCCCAGGAGCAGAGGGCCCGTCAGGTCCAGGGACCTGGGGGGGCAGAGGTCCGGGTCATTGGTGGGATTGCTCCTGGGGGTAATTGGAAGGTAGGACTCAGAGGGTAAGGTGGTTCAGCAGGGAGGGTAAGGCCAGGCTGGGGGAGCAGCTGGGGCTGTGCTTCAGTTGGGGATGCACAGGAGAGCTCACGATGGCCAGAGGGTTTGGGGAAAGTGGAAGAGCTGGGGTTGAGGGTTAGGATGATAGAGTGAAGCATGTGGATGCCTGGGTTTGGGGGTAGAGAAGTAAAGGTGAAGTGGGGTCTCAGGATCCTAGTGGGGACAGAAAAATCTGGTGGTTTGGGGAAGGATGGGGAGTTTGGCAGGCTGGAGTGAGAGTTGGGACACATGAAGGGGTGGGGTGGGCTTTGGCAGGTGGAGGGCAAGGGGGTCTGGGTCTGGGGGCCTCACTTCTTGGAGCTTGTTTGCGTGCCAGCAGCTGCGCATGAGTAGTTGCCAATCTCAGCACCAAACTGAAGAGCCACGGCCACATCACAGTCGTCCACACTCAGCACAGCCACCTTGTCCTTGGAGGGGCCCTGAGCACCCCCCAGGGCATCTGTCCGGGGCTAGAGACCCAGGCACACCACTCAATGGGACCCCCAGGGTGATCCCTGAGGGGCAGAACCTGGCATCCCAGCTCCCCCCATATTCCCAAGGCCAAGGATGCTGCCCACCTTGTTATAGTATCTCAGATGCACTGTGTGCCACTGCCCGTCACTCAGGCCCCCTGGAACTGTGGGGCTGACCACCGTGTTGGACTCACCTGTTGGGGGATGCACGTGGAGGTTTGTTTGGAGCGGCTAATCCACCCGCCCCCAGTCATGTAGGCACAGATACTCCCAGGGTGACCCTGGGTACTCAGATCATTCCCCACTACTGGTGACCACACTGGCTGGACCAGAGTGCCTTTGGACAGATAGGAGAAATACATACTCCTTGGAGAGATGGACTTTGCCACAGGGAATGGCCATGGGGATCAGGTCCTCATGATGTCTATTTGATGTGGAGGTGTGTGTTCAGGTGTGCAGAGACGAACCTGAGGGAACCCAGGGCTTGCACCCACCCCCATCTCACCCACACATGCACCCACTCGCCCACAGCCATCCCCATGGCACCCGCCTGTGGAATATGTGAGCCGCACTTGTCCAGCCACGAGCTCCAGGGCCAGGAAGTCATGCTTCTCGTTCAGGCGCCCGTTGTAGAAGAGGAGCCCACTTGGCTGCACAGTTGCAAACCTGGGTGGGGTGGTCAGGGCGTGTCACAAGCTGGACACCGCCTCACACCCACCATGCCTGCGACAAGAAGGTTCGAGGGGCACCCGCGAGGCTGGGGTAAGAGAGGAACCAGTAAGAGAGGGTGGGAGCGGTGGGTGAGGTGAGTGCAGTGACGTCAGGAGCAGTACCCTTCTCAGACACCCTGGGCATCAGGGAGGGGGCGGTGTCCTGTGGGATGTCAGGATGGGACGGTTCAGGAATGGGAGCCAGGGTCATCGTGTAAATAGTAGGGAGGGCGTGGAGGCGCGCAGAGATACGCGGCGGGCACCTACGAGAGGGACAGTGTGAGGTGGAAGCGCTGCCGCAGGCCCCGAAACATGACGAAGGAACTGGGCGGGAACGAGCGCGCCGCCACCTCGCAGCGCGGACCCTCGAAGGCGCCGCCCTCCGGGCACTGGCAGCGGAAGCCGCCGTCCGGCCCATCCGCACAGGTGCCCCCGTTGCGGCAGACGCCAGGTACGCAGCGTCCGGCTTCCGTGTCCAGCTCGCAGTCTTCACCTAGGGTCAAGCCGAGGCCCCCGGCGGTCACGACCCCGCCTGCCCCGGCCCCAGCGGGCCCCGCCCCTCCCAGGGTCCTGCCGGGCTCACGGCCCCGCCCCCGGCCAGGCCTCCTCCGCAGCTTCAACCCCGCCGGAGGCCTTTAGTCCTTCCTGGCCCCAGGCGCTTCTGCTCTCACCGCACCCAACCTGAAGCTGGTTGGCTCCCAGTGATGCCTGGTCCTCACTCGCACGCTCTGCCTGAGGTTCCCGCAGCTCGGGCCCCCAGCCCGGAGCCCTGCTCACCTGTGAAGCGCGGGCGGCAGGCGCAGGTGTAGCCGCCCTCGCGCCGCGCGCAGGCGCCGCCGTTGCGGCACGGGTTCGAGTAGCAGAGGTCGAGCTCTGTCTCGCAGAAGTCTCCGGTGAAGCCGGGCGGGCAGCGGCAGCGCAGGCCTGCGATGGGCTGAATGGGTCGGAAGAGCGTGGAGGCCGAGGCCAGGAAAGGCGCGGACGAGTCGAAACGCAGCACTGACACGCACTTCATGTAGTTCTCACAGGGCTCCCTCAGGCACACGTTGTCGTCGAAGGGCAGCACGTCCAGAAGGGAACGGGCGGCAAGCGCTGCGCGGCGCACATACAGCTGCTCCTGCAGCTCCTCGGAGCTGAACCAGGGACCGGCCGAGCCAGCCCCCGCCCCACGCGGCGCCAGCGCCGAGAAGCTCACATTGAGCACAGTGCCCCCCACATCCGTGTCGTTCTGGATGTTGAAAATGAAGACATCCTCAGCGGGTGTGGCAAGTACCGCGGCCACTCCTTCCAAAAAGTGACCCAGCAGCGGCGATAGGAAGCGCTCCTGCCACATGTTCTCCAGGCGCACGGTTAGGCTGTTGGCCAGCAACTCCTCGGTAATGATGACCACACGCAGCACACACTGTGCAGTCACGCTGTGCAACCCATCTGCAGGGCCCAGGTAGAAACAGTGGTCAGTCTGGGGTCAGTAGCTGCCCTCCCTGGGACACAAGAGGGCCGAAGCCAATGACTGCCCAGTCCCCCAGCACCTAACCCTGCCAGAACACAGGGGGTCCAGGGCTTATGACCACCAGCTCCTCCAGCGTCAAGGTGTTAACAAGTTGCTGCTTCCTCCCCGCTCCCTCCAACACAAGGACCAACACCTCCCACCCCCTGCCCCGGGCACACATACAGTACTCACGGGTCAACAAGCCATTCCTCCAACAGAACACAAGAAGGGCCCTAAGTAGTCAGTAACCCACTCTTCCCTAAGTTATCATGGTCAGCAGACCACCCCCCACTCAGGACAAAAAGAGCAATCAGGGCCACCACCCAGCATTGCAGAACCAACAAAACATCCCCTCCAAAAAACAAAGAGGGTTCTAGGTCAGAATTCACCCCTCCCCTATCTCAGGTCAGCAAACTACTTTCCCAAGGCACTAAAGGGGCCCTGGCCCTGTGGCCACTCACTCAACCCCAGTCTCTGGGTCAGCAAGCTCCCTCTCTCCAGAGGGTCTTGTATCCTGACTTCCCCCTCCCTTGGCATTCGTGGGTCAGCAAGCTGTCCGTCACCCCAGACAGACTTGGATACTGTGATCTCAGTGGCCACCCCCAGAAATGAGGATGAGGTGCTTCTATGACTTGTCCCCAGATCCTAGCACACATTGGGTGGTCAATAAAGGCTGGTTGTTGAGTGGATTGAAGGCTAAATGGAGGCTGTGCCTTCTTTGGCAGTGCCAGGAATCCTTGCCCCAGAATTGGGGAATGAACACCAGTAAAGCCCATCTCCCAACTTCTGTAGTAGGATTGCCTCTCCCACCTGCACCCTCCTATTAGGGAGGGCTTTGTGAAAGCCTGGGGTCATGCAGGCAGAAAAGAGGTCGGTGGGCCTCTGGACAGTCTCCCAATGGGCAGGGTCTTGGTCAGTCCCTTGGACAGTAGCAAGGCCAATATGGGCCCACTCTCTGCCTAAAGCTGCCAGTGTAAGCTGCTATTCCTGATCACTAAACAATTGGCTTCCTTCTCCTGCATAGATGGAGTGAGGATCAGATTGGACCCAAAGTAACCCATCATCTGAACAGAGAGGTATGATATGGGCTGACTGGCCTATGCTGGCTTTTCCTGTAACTTCCAGAGGAGTAACCCAGGACCTCCAGACTTTCGAGGGGTGGGGGTGTCTACCCTAGGGTAGCAGACAAGACAGTTCATACAGTTTTTTGGGGGGAATCTGCTAGATGCCCTAGAATCTTCAAGGTTCTGTAGAGACTTCCCAAGAATCTAAGTAGGGACCATGTGAACCTAACCTGTGAGGTCTGGCAGTCCCTGCAGGGTGCAGGGACCCAGTACTTAAGAGATTCCTGGAAGGCTTGGAAATCCCTCTTTGGTTTGAGGTGCCCTGTGGAGCCCCTGAAGCCTTGACAGGTTGAGGTCACTGGGTCACTTGCCTGCCCTCACCCCTCACCTGTGACAGTCACCAACATAGAGGCCACCAATGGGCGGTTGTTGTCTAGCTTGCGGCTGAGTCGAAGCTCCCCGCTGGTCTGGTTGACCACCAATAACTGCAGCTCATTGCCCCGCTCAAAGGAATAAAAGAGGTGGTCGGAGACATCAGGGTCATAAGCCGGGATGCGCCCAATGACGCCTGAGGGGAAGGTGTCTGAGCGGTTGGACACATAGTTGTTGAAGAGGATCTGGAAATTGTTGAGCACAGGGCTATTGTCATTCTGGTCAACCAGGCGGATGTGCACAGTGGCCCGACTGACCAGAGGGGCAGACGTGGCCTGCACCACAATCACATATTCCTGACGAGCCTCATAGTCCAGGTCAATGAGTGCAGTCAACTCTCCAGAGAAGATGTCCATTTGGAACAGCTCAGGGATATTCCCCTCCACAATCTGGTACATTATATGGGCATTGGGACCTTCATCAGGGTCTACTGCAGTGATCTGGGCCACCACTGAACCTACAATGCTGTTCTCCTTCACTCGTACCTCAAACTCCTCAGCTGGGAAGACAGGTGCATTGTCATTCACATCCTGCACTGTCACCTGGATGCTGACTGGAGTCCGCAGTGGGGGCACACCTCGGTCCACAGCGTAGGCAGTGAGTTCATACACTGGCACACCCTCCCGATCCAGCCGCCTCACTGTGCGGACAATGCCAGAGGTGGGCTCAATGGTAAAATCTCCATCCCCATCTTCCCCATTCTGGAAAGTGTACTGGACCCGGCCATTGGCGTGAGCATCCCGGTCAGTGGCTGAGATCTGTAGGACACTGGTGAAGGGTGGGGCATCCTCAGAGACCAACCCTGTGTAGTGGGAGGCCACAAACTGTGGAGCATTATCATTCACATCGTTGACCATCACCTCCACATAAGTAGTGTCTGCCTTCTGTGGGATGCCATTGTCTCGAGCTGTAATAGCCAGTGTGAAGGTCACCTGATCCTCATAGTCCAGTGGGGCCTGTAGTGTAATGGCCCCTGAGTCTGCATCAATGCGGAACTGGGGCAGGTTGTCCTCCAATAGATATGTGATACGAGCATTCTCACCCACATCATCATCGGACGCACTGATGACCACTACAGTGCTGCCCACTGGCCGATCCTCATTCACACTCACTGAATAGTGGGCACTTTGAAAGACAGGCCGGTGAGTGTTGGCATCTGTGATGTTGACATGCACATAGCAGTGGTCATGAAGGGCACGGTCAGAAGCAGTTAGCACCAGCTTGAAGTAGCGTTCCTGCTTGTAGTCCAATGGCAGAGCCAGTGTCACCAGACCTACACCACCCTGGGTGCTGATGGCAAAGCGATTCCGAGTGTTACCACCTGTGATCTGGTAGCTGATGGCACTGTTGGCATCACGGTCTACAGCAGTCACGCTGACCACACTGGTGCCCACAGCCGCATCCTCATTCAGCCTTAGGTGGTACTCCTTCATTGTGAACTCAGGCCGATTGTCATTAACATCCAGCACAGTCACTGTGACACTTGCTGAGGCGGAGAGTGGGGGTGAGCCATGGTCTCGAGCTTCCACACCAAAGAAGTAATGCTCCACAGACTCACGGTCCAGAGGACCACTCACAGAGACCCAGCCAGTGGCACTGTTTATCACAAAGGGTGTATCAGGTGCCACACCAGTAAGGGAGTACTCCAGTCTGGCATTCTCCCCATGGTCTGCATCCACTGCCTGAATGTGGATGACTGAGTGACCCAGGGGTGCGTTTTCCAGGACAGAGACCTGGAAGGGGGTGCTGACAAAGATAGGAGTATGGTCATTGATGTCCACCACCTGGATGCTGGCCAGACCGGTGTTGTTGGACAGCGGAGGTCGGCCTGCATCCTGCGCCCGGATGCGTAAGGCATACTCTCGTTCTGCCTCAAAGTCCAGAGGTGCCACCACCTGAATCTCGCCTGTGAGGCTGTCAATGGAAAAATGGCCACGGCTATTGCCGCTGATAATGTTGTAGTGCACCAGTCCGTTGGCATCCTTGTCCTGGTCTGTGGCTGTGACACGTAGCACCACCGTATGGGGGCGCACATCCTCGCGCACCTGAGCCACGTAGCGCTTCTCGCTAAATTGAGGAGCATTGTCGTTCTCATCAAGCACCGTTATGTGCACACGCACAGTGGCAGAGCGTGGCCCGGGTTCTTGGCCCTGGTCACTGGCCTCCACCACCAGTTCGTAGCTTTCCATGTGCTCGCGGTCCACACGACCGCTGGTGCTGATGAGGCCGGAGCGCGGATCGATCTCGAAGGCAGCAGCGGCGGCGGCTCGCGTAGCTGGCTGCCCCACAAAGCGGTAACGCAGGTTGGCATTGGGGGGCGCGTCGCCATCTGTGGCACGTAACTGCAGGATAGGGTAGCCCTCCTCCACGTTTTCACGAAGGGTCTCCCGGTATTGGGCCTGCTCAAACACCGGCGCGTGGTCGTTGCGGTCAGCCACTGTAACGGCCACCATGGTGGTGGCCGAGAGGCGCGGCGAGCCGTGGTCCTGCGCTGTCACGCGCAGGTAGTGACGCTCCATGCTCTCGCGGTCGAGAGCGGCCTCCGTGCGAATGAGGCCGCTCTGCGGATCGATGCTGAATAGCTCCAGCGAGCGGCTGTTCATGAGCGCAGCCAGCGTGTATACTAGGCGCCCGGCTTCGCCCGCGTCCGGATCCTGAGCCACTACACGTAGCACCGCGGTGCCCGCAGCCTCGTTCTCGGGCACTATCGCCTGATAGTTGTACTGCGGAAACTGCGGGTGGCGGTTCGCGGCGCGACGAGGGCGGACCCGGCTCGCTGTGGGTATTCTCCAGGCTCCTGGCCGGGCCGGGGCACCCGGAGGGCGCGGCCCAGGGCGCTGCGGAAGGAAGCGGCGGCGGAAGAGTCCGCGGGAGCGCATGCGCTTGGGCGTCGGCTCGGGAGCTGTCCGAAAAACGCGCGGTGCTGAACCAGATGCGGGAGCTGTCCTCGCTGTGCGCGGTGCTGAATCCAGCCCGGGGCCAGATCCAGCTCCGAGAGGACAGTCCGCCCGGGGTACTGTCCTCCCGGCTCGGGATGTCGCGGTTCTCTCACTCTGACCCCTGTGCCCTAGGGTTTGCAATTCCCTGCAGCAGCGTGGGGTTCCCACTTTATTGTGGGAGCCTCTCTCGGAATTCTTCTGGGAGGACACCGGCTTGAAACCATGGGGCCGAACCAGAAGGTCCGAAGGGAAAGGAGAGCTGTCCTCTGGGCCCTGGACCCCTGGGGACAGACCCTCTGGCGACAAACTATCTCTTCGTAAGGGTCCTGTCCACCCGCAGGAGGAGACCTCTGGGCGCCAGCATAACAGAGACCCTGGTCCCTGTCCTCTCTCTCGTCCGCGGTTGCCTAATGCCTTGACCCCGTATTCCGCCCTCAGCCCTGCGTCCGGCCTCCCAGGGGACCCTCGACCACTCTGGGCGCTTTGCCTTCCCCCTCGGAGCCCCACGAAGATAGGCTCCCTGACTTCCAGGCCAGGGTCTTCATCCTCCCGGGCCCCGGGTGGCTCGGGACAAAGAGCTAAGTCTCCGCCGCGGATCCGCGCCCCTGGCCCTGTAGCGGCAGCTACCCTCGGGTCCCAGCCTTGGACCCCGCCACCCGCCAGCTCCTCCTGGCTGAGAGGGAACAAAGAGAGGAGAAAGAGCAGGAGTAGTGGGGTCGTCGGCCCCCTGAGACCCCACCACAGCGGCTGCCTCGCCATCACCCTCCGCCTCCCCACACGGTCTCCACCGCCCCCCGCTCCGGTCCGGGCCTTGGGCCTGCCCCGCCGCTCGGGCCCTCTCCCGGACCCCTGCCGCCGCCCCGGTCCCCCGCCTCTCGGCCTGTAGCTCCGCGCCACCGCCGCCGCCCCCTGGGCACCATCTACTCCGTGGCCAGAGCCCCTTTGGCGTGCGGCTCCGGCTTTTGCCTCCCCCACCACAGCATCCCCGACGCTGCTGCCGCCTCCTGTCGCTCCAACATGGCTCCCGGCCGCTGTGATGGTTTGTTCCACCTCCGCCCGAAGCCCCAGATTCGGTGGTACAGCCCGTCGCGCATGGCAGCTCTGACTAGCGAAGCTATTGTCGCCATCTTTACTGAGGGAAAAGCGTAAGCGTTGCCCACGGTGCTGAACAGGGCGAGCAGGTTCGTGGTTCTTAGGATCCACCATCCCTCCTCGCGCCCACAGGCTTCACTTGTCTCTCTCCCGTTGTTCCACTCCCATCTCCCAGACTTTCTTCTGCTTGGGGGTCTCTTGTCCCCTCTTACTGAGCACTAGTTCCGAACCCTGTCCCGGATTTTGATCTGAAAATGAGGTGCACAGTGAGTGTACTCATGACTATTGGACGGGGGGTGGGTACCATGTGGAATGCTGGAGGCAGAGGGGACAATGACTACATGGGTACCTGGGGCGCCAGCAGCCCGAACAATCACTTTGACTATTCGATCGGTGAATTTTAACTCATGAAACATTTGAGACCATCTCCTACTTTGGAGTGCCTCTTCGGAGCAGGGACGGGAAGTGACGCGCCCGAGGCCGAAGTAAAAGCCAAACTCTTCCCTGCCTTGACGGCCCCCAGCAGTGTCCCCGGGCTGGGGGCTCTTTCGCTGGAGGCTACACCGCCTCCAGGTCTCGAGTGCTCTGGGATTTCACGTGCTGCCACACTACTGCCGGCTGGGCTCCTCGGATCCGCTCCGCGTCCTCTACGACTGCACCCCTTAACCCCTTGGAGGGATTAACAGAAGCTCATTCCTCCTCCCGCGGTTCAATGCTCTTCTCCCCGCGCTGTGCAACTCCTGGCGCAAGTCGATCCCGGCTGGCCAATGGGCAGACGCGGCGGAATAGACGTCACAGAAGACGAGAGAAGGTGGCGGGTGAACGCAGGGAGTTCCAATCAGAAAGTCACGGTCTCTATTGGCACAATGGGAGGCTCCGCCCCACACAGCGAACTCATTGTCTGAGGGGAGGGGGCTCCGCTGGTTCCAGGATAGCCTGGAGAGATAATCCTGGAGGCACTCTATGGGCTGGCCTGCAAAGGCAGCATCAAGGTGCTGTAACGCCACGTACAGAGGGTGGCAGGTGTCCCAGGACCGAGGGAGGAGTCAGGTCCGAGGTCCAGAACGCCCCATGGGGCGCGGCTCCTACTTCGAACCAGCAGAGAACTTCTGGCTAAGGCCTCTGGCCCACCCTAAGTGGTACCTATGACATCACCACCAACCAATCCGACGTTTCATTCTTTGGCCTCTTGACTTCTTTGCTTCCGGGAGGCGACGTTCCTGCGGGCTCCACCTCTAGAGCGCCCCACGTGGCTATGGAAAGCCGATGAATGGGCCCAAGTGTTGCCATCCCGGGTCTCAGAATCTGAGGACACCCTAAGGTCGGAGCTTCCCTGGATACACGGTCTGGGTTCCTATGGGCGTGAGGGTGGAGCATCCGCAGAGGGGCTGAAGGCGGGGAACTCCGTTGGATGGGAGCCCAGTCGGTGCAGGCTCTGGAGGAGGAAGGCGGGGGATGTGGTTTTGATGGCACACCTGCCTTCTGGTTCCACAGTCTAACGACTGGAGGACACAAAACTTTACACCAGAGAAGGATGGAGAAGGGCAGCGCGCTAGGGGAAGGGGTTCCGTGGTCCCAAAGGAGGTGCCTGATCCAAATGAGCTATCTGGGAAACCTGCCTGCAGAAGGGGCCTGAGCGAAGCCTTGAATAATCAACCTAGAAAAGGTCTGGAGCTGCAAGGGAAGGAGGAGCCATCCTAGGTCTATAAATGTGCAGAAGCATAAAGGGAGCATGGCTGAAGGAAATCAAGCTCTACTCACTGCACTAGGGCTAGCACCGGCCTCAACTGGTGCTCCTTGTGTAGACAAGACCTAGACCTCTCCTTGACACCACTGACTCGCCACTGCAGGTGGCTCTGGGTGTCACCCCCTGCTGTTTCTTCCTTCACAGTTGTCCTCATTTTGTGTCTGCTGTTCCCTGGAGGGCCCTCTTTCCCCATGTGCACTCACTTCTATGACTCACCTTGAGGGGCAGCTTCTAAGGCCCCCTGTAAAGACAAAAATCAAATATTGGTGATAGTTCCTCCAAGTCCAGCCTCACCCCTACCTCCTAGGAACATAGCAAGACTGCTACATGGTTCATTCTCAGTCTGCTCTCATCTGCTCCAAGTTAGGGGGTCCACCCAGGGCCCAGAAATCTGGATTTGAGGCTGCTGTAGGGCAAACAGAGAGCAGGTCAGGAGACCAGAGGACAGACTTGGCAAAAACTGCCCTCCAGGATACCCTGGCCTCTTTCCTCCAGCCTTGTCCTCCCTATCCTGTGTTTGCTCCCTCCTTCCTCCCAGTCAGAGGTACCTTGCTGGGAGAGCAGGCCAGAACATCTGGTCAACCTATCCAGCTCAATTGTCCAACATTTCTTTGAGCTCAGTGAGATCTCTAATCCATTACTCATCACTTCCTCAATTCTCACTCTTGCCACTGGCCATATAGAATCCAGTGCTATAACAACTGCCCTGCCCTACTCTTCTTAGACAAATGCACTGAGCTAAAATCTAACCTACTTAAAACAGACTAATTGTTTATTCCTCACCTCTGGAGCAGCAGAGCATTGCTAGAGAAAAACATTTTGCACTCATGACCACAAGTCTCAATATTATATAGGAGGGCCTACCCCGTGCAGTAAGGCAAGACAAATAATCAAAAGGTATGAGGCCTGAAAAGGAAAAAATAAAACTCATGCACAGGCAACAGGATTGTGTATGTAAAAATCCCAAAGCACCTAGAGATAAGTTGTTGTGAGTTTCGCGGTCATTGAACATACAAGGTCAATATATAAAAATCAGTTGTAATTTCTATATATCAGCAACAGCTAGAAAATAAAAAATTTAATAATGATGCCATTTTACAGTAGCATCAAGTAACTTAAAAAGCCAGGAATAAATCTAATGAAACATGTGCAACAATTCTTCACACACACACATACACACACACACACACACACACACACACACGAATAAAGGCATAAATGAAATGGTTGGAAGATTCAATATTGTAAAGATGCCACTTCTTCCCAAAGTGATATTCAATGCGACTCCAATAAAAATCCCAGTTGTGTGTGTTTCTTCACACACACACACACAAACTAGATTCTAAAATATACAAGGGCTGTCCAGAAAGTATCCAGCCATATCATATGAAAAATAGAGGCATTTATGACTGAACTTTTTCCAGACAGCCTTTGTACATTCTATACAATGATCAGTGATGGACTTAGAGATCTCAGTTGAGATCAAAGAACTGTTGGAGGGCTAGGAATACCCAAGATAGTCTTGAAGAAAACCAAAGTAGAACAGCTTCTTCTACTGGATGTCAAAAAAGCTACAAAACCCAAAATGTTATGATGCTGGTGCAAGAGTAGACTAATAGAACAAAATCCAGAGACAGGCCTAAAGATGTGTGCAGTCTTGAATTCTGACAAGAGTAGCTCTTAAAAGTCAACATGAGGAAGAGTTGGGCTTTTCAATAAATGGTGCTGGATCAGTTATGTAGAAAAAAATGAAATGAGACCCCTACTTCATATTACCCACATAATCCCAGGTAGATTTGACATCTGAATATGAGCATGAAAGGAAAAACAGCTTTTTGAAGAGAACACAGAAGCTCTAAATGACTTAAGCAAAGGTTTTTTTTAACCATTATGAGAGAAGATATTGTAAGATATACAACCTAAGGACTCGTATCCTGAATATGTACATACTACAAATTAATATAAGATAGACAACCGAGCAGATGAATGGGCAAACGATTTGAACAAGCACTTCACAAAAGATGCAAATAGACAGTAAAGAAGAGGCGTTCAACCTCTTATCAGGGAAATGCAAATTTAAAAATTAAGTAAATATGATTATACCAGATGACTAAAATAAATATGGCCAACCATACCAGACACTACTGGAGGAGCTCTCGTTCATACAATAACTTTGGAAAACTTTGCCAGTATCTGCCTATGACCCTGTGATTCCACTCTTGGGAACATACCCCCAATATAATGCATAGGTGCAAGAAGAAGACATGTGTAAAATTGCCCGACAGCACTATGCATAATAGACAAAAATTAGAAATAAAAGCATCAACAGTGGATAAACAAGGGTTATGTGCCCTCCAACACTGGGAATGAAAGAATAGCAACCACATATTGACACAGACAAATCTCAAACACTTAGTGGGGGTGAAGAAGCCAGACACAAGAGTCTATACCCTATTATTTGACTTACATAAAATTCAAAATCAAGCAAAATTTCTCTGTAATTTTTCTAGGGAAGTGGTCTGGGAGGAGGAGGGAGTCTCATTAAGAGGGGGCACACAAGTGGACTTTGGGGACTTGGGTGATGATTAGCATTCTCTTATAATTCATGAAGCTGTACTCTGTATATTGCACTTTTCATGGTGTTATTTCATAAAAACAAGAGAAATAAGATTGTTCTCACCTAATTGGAGCCTTATTCTGTATCTTTTGGGAAAGGAACAGCCAGGTGATCTTCACCCAGCCCCTTACCCTGGAGTTCCCGTATGCATGTGCAGGCTGTGGTCCATGGTGCATGTCCCACAGACGTGGTGCCAATACCCATTTCTAGCCCAGAGGTGAACCCAAACCTCATCTCTTGTTGCCCCTCATAATTCCTTTTTTTTTTTCTCAACCCCACCCACATACTCCATTTTTGAGTGGGTTAGTTCTCTGCCTTTTCTCCTGCCTTAGCCACATCTCACTCCTACCATCTTCCCAGGGTGTTCTGAGTTCTCTGGCTAATTATTTTCCTTTGTGGTTGTTAAGAGATCATCATCAAGGTGTTTGCTGAGGGGGTCCTGGATTCCAGGACCCTCTCAGAGCATGTTTGCAGCCAAGGGCCAGCATTTATTTAACTTTGTCAGGCGGGACTCCTGCATCCCTTACAAACATGCTCAAGGGCCCCTTGGACAGCCATGTGCAAGCAAACAGCAGCTTTTGGTCCTCCTGCCATAGGGCCACACTGCTCATCGTAGGTGCCAGCACTGGGACAGATGGCACAGCAGAGCCCTGCTCTTCCCACAAGGTCAGCGTATGCATCTGAACATGGAACAGAACAAGGTACAGAGGCTGTCAAATGTCCCTGCCTCAGCTTCCCAAGAACCTGTTTCCCAGGGACTCCAGAACTAGCCCTGGCTGCTCTGTGCTTCATTGCGTTGCAGTCTTGTTGGGAGAATAGCAGTCCCCTGCCTTCAGCATCCCAATGAGAAAGGAAAAGCCATGACCAGAGGCTTTTCCAGTTATCAGCTGTTCTGGATGTGTGGAACCATCTGATAAGAGCCGTCTTGGATAAAAAAATGAAGGGAAGTGACAGAAACCACACTGACTATGGTGGGAACATTTTTAACTCAGGAGCCCACAAAGAAAATGAAGTTTTTGCCAAATGGCCCCTAATTCCTCTCAAACAGTAGTGCAAATCTAACCCCACACTTGTTTGATCTTTTTGCCCTGCTGTAATTATCAAAGCTCTGCTAAAGCAAAATGAGGGGAACTTGCAGGGCCCTGTGAGTGAGGCAGGGAAGGCAGAGCTGGTCAGGGCCCAGGCGTTCAGAGGCCAAGGCTGGGCAGGGTTTCATCAGGGCAGAGAGAGCATTCAAGGCAAAGAAAGATTTTAAGTGAAGCCTGAAGGGGCAGTCACCTGCAAACAGACCACAGGGTATTCCCTGGCTGTCGCCATGACCCGGGGGTAGAAACTCAGGGAAGAGAGGCTGGAACAGGGCTCAAGGGACACATAAGGACATGCCTGTCAGGGATCAACACCTCCTCAGGCTGGAGAACCAAGGCAAGCAAGCGAGTGCTAAGGTCCAGAGGCCCCACCCTCCCCCCATCCCCACCCCCAGGATCACACAGGGAAGCCTGTTCAGAGGCCTGTGGTTTATTTCCAAAGGGGAGCTGCAGCACTTAGGAAAATACACATGGTTCTTCAGTCTACATTTTTACAGAGAAAATAGATTCTGTCATTGGCTTTCTCGGGGCCATCACCCCACTCTGAGGCTCATGGCTGGCTGGCCTATCTCCAAGATTCTGCTTTCAAAGCAGCAGCTTGGCCAAGGCCCCTGGGGGCGGGAGTGAGGGGCAGTGACCCCCCATGGGGGCAAGGGGAGCACATGAGCAGCACTTACTGCAAAGCTAAGGCAAAGAACAGAGCTGGCGGGAGGTCTCCCCTCTCCCCAAGGACATGGCTTGGTGAAGCCCAGGACACAGACCAGGCGGGCAGGGCTGGGGCTCTGGCCCAGCCAGGAGCAGTAGGACTCTGAGTGTGCATGTGTTTATGGGGGGTGGGGGGACATGCGGAAGAGGCGGCCTACTGGGAGATGGAGGGGCTTCTGCTCACGCAGTCCCTCTGCCCCAGCATCATTCCCAGGGCGTGGTCCCCAATCCTGTACTTGGCCCCTGACATTAGCCCTACTTCAGGTGGGGGGCCCTGCTCAAGTCCCTTCTACTCCCCCCTCAATACTGTCAGTGCAAATCATTCTTTAGGGCCAAGCCCCAAGTCCCCTGGACCCTGCCCAGGGTTGCAGGGAAGGGAGGAAAGGAAGGTGCTAGCTGGGGGCATCGCCCAGCACTGGGAACTCCTTGCACATCTCTCGGACAATCATGCGGTCCATCTTGCACTGGGGTGAGGTGTCCTCCTCGGTCAGGATGCGTCTCAGTGTGGCCTGCAGGTCAGCGAGCCTGTGTCGGTGCTGCAGGTAGGGCGTGGAGCGGACCACGGCGTGCATCAGCGAGAGGTACTCCATGCGCAGCTGTGGGAAGAGCAGGTACCCTCAGGGATCCCAGGGAGGCACCACTGCCACACAGGGACAGGCCACTACTGCTTCATGTCAGCCACATGGACCCCAGCCAGCCATGGACCAGCTCACACCAGTGAAGATCAGGGTCGCATCCTCAGCAACCAGAATATAGTTGGCACAGAACTGGACCTGGGATTGTTGTCGAATAGGTAAGTAAGTGAATGAATCCCCCCGGTCTAGACCTGTGCTGTGGGCTCCTGTTCGCTCTGCTGGGCCCGGGGCTGAGGCCTTAGCTTCCTTCTAATGCGCCCATCCCGTCCCCTGGGTGATGGCATTGTCAGGCTTCCCACCACATCTACACACAGACAACCCCAAGTGCTCATTCAGTCCCACATCCACTCCCCTACCTCCCTGACGTCCCTTGTACCTGAATGTCTAGCAAGTGTCTTCTCAATCTTGACACATCAAAACACATTTCAATCTTTCCCTCCAAAAGCTCCTCCCACCTCAGCAATCAGCACTTCATCAAACTGGCTGCTCAGGACAAAGGTGGCAGCACCCGACCCAGGCTCCTCCCACCAGGCCCCGCTGTGCCCCAGGCCCGGCAGCGTGGCGTCAGGTCTCTCCCCTTCCTCCCGCTGCACCGCCACTCTCCATGGGTCCTCCCTCAGCGCCGCCGGTCCCTCTGGGCAGTTCGCTCCCACTTCACCTCACGGCAGGTCCTCTGGGTCCTGGCACATCCCTTCGGTTCCAGTGCCACCTCCCATCTACCTGGCTCCAGCAACGCCCGCATCCCGCATCTCCATTCAGTGTCACGTTCCCTACACCACCATTCTGACTGTTTCCACACAGCTCCCGTCCCCACCGCAGCCACCTCCAGGCACCTTGTCTCCGGGCGACAGGTCCGCGATGTGCCTCACGGTGATGTCGATGAGCGCCATCATGTCTGTGTGGTAGAAGATGGCGGCCGTGGTGGGGCTGGCGAACACATCCTGCAGGAACTTGAGGATGGAGTGGGGTGGCTGTGGCTCGTGTTTGAAGATGCGCACAGGATCATCTAGAGGGCAGGGAAGGTGGCATCAGGATGGTCCTCATAGGGGGCCCAGAGTCATCCCAAGGAGTTGGGGGGGTCATGCAGTCACAGGACATGGAAGTGGTACCCCCAGATTCTGGAGCCCTCACCCCCTCTATTCAGGAGCAAGAGCAGCTTCTCGGAGAAGATCTTGACATTGGTGTGCTTGCTCAGGGCAGCCATGATGACATTCTGGTCAGGGGCTGAGGAAGGACATGGGTGAAAGCCAGAGCACAGGGGCTAAGCCTGAGAGCCCCTCACTGCTCAGCCACCTCCCGGCTGGGCCCCACCCCCACCTGGCAGGTGCAAGTTGAGAGCCAGAAGCAGGTTCATGCAGAGATCCGGCAGCTGCTCTGTGGTGTCCGAGGGCAGCCCATCCTCCACAATGCTCAGCAGGAACTGGGCGAAGGGTGTGCCCAGGTGCTCTGGGAGAGGGGCACACAGAGTCTGCAGGCCTGCTCCTCTCCCCCACACCACCCTGCTTCCCTGGAGATACCCTATCCCTGTCAGGCTACTGTCAGCGGGTCCCCAGGCCCTCGGGCCATGGGTCCCAGCTGGCTGCGGGCTCCCCACAGTAAGCTGGCCAGCAACCAGCCTCCTTACCATAGTGTGCGTAGGGCACTGCCTCCCCCATGGAGAAGACCATGGCCAGGATGAGGGCAGAGTAACACAGTTTCTGGTGGTCTGGGGGGGCAAGGCAGGCAGTCAGAGCCCATACATAGGGTGGCAACCACCCCCTGCCCCAGAAGGCAGGAAGCTCCCCTCGCCTCACCCTGCGTATCTGTCTGCATGTCCCGGGCCAGCTCCACAGGCAGCACAGATGACACAAGTGTGGAGATGATGGCTGCATCTAGGCTGCACATGGCTCCGAAGCACTTGAGGAGTAGCAGCCGCAGTGACACCCGGTGCTCCTGACAGGGGACCCTGTGTGCTCAGTGCCTGGAACTCCCACCTCCACCCAGTCCCTCCACAGCCCCTCCCCCTCTGTCTCCAACACACCATTTGGTAGTAGGCCACCAAGGCCAGGACGGATTCAAACTCGTTTCTCTTGCACATCTTCTTGCAAACTTCAGGGTCTGCATCAGTCTGTTGGGAGGAGGAAGTGTGAGTCACTCAGGGTGAGCTGGGCAGCCCACGTGAGCAAGCTGGACATGTGGAGGGCAGACTCCTGAGCAACGGAGCATGGGCAGGGTGGGGACAGTTGCGGGTCCCCACCCCACACCAACCAGAATATGCAGTAGCTCCTCCAGGTAGCAGCGGATGACACCCTCGTCCTCGTACAGGGCCCAGCTGCGCTGCTGGGCATCGTCCTTGCGCCGAGCCAGGTCTGTGAAGATCACTTCCAGCCGCTGCTGGTCGTGGCAGACCTGCCCTGAGGGTAGGGCAGTGCTCAGGTCCTGCGGGGAGAGGGCAAGGCACCGCTCAGCACATTCCCTGCCCATCGCCACCTCCAGGTGGCCCCCAAGGCCTGAAGCTTAACCCAGATCCTGAGGTCTGGGCATGAGCTCTAGGCTGGCATCAGGCAAGGGGACCAGACCCAGGCCCTTCTCCCCATTTCTCCCCCTCAAGCTCCCACAAAAGACCTGTTCCCATGACTCATCCCTCAATGTCAAGGTTTCTGGGGGTACCAACCCAGTTCTATATCCCTCTCCAAGCAACTCTGCAGCCCCCAAGTCTCGATAACCTCCTGGGACAGGCTTCTACATGAAATGCATGAGAGAGGTGTTTCCACCACCTGCTCTTCATCCTGGATAAACCTCATCCATGAAGAGGGCCATGGACTGTCACTGCCGGAATGAGACGCTGAGACCCCACCCTCCGGGTCTATACAAAGTGGCACCAGGTCTATCATCTATCCCCCTCGCATGTTCCCCTTGAACTCTGCCAGCCAAACAGTTAAGTCCACCAACCCACTGTTTCCCTCACTCCAAACCCAGGCTGCAGGAGCCATGGAGACCTGAGGAGGGACTGACTGCTGGCCTATCTGGCCCCCACTGTGTAGACTGGGCTTGCTGCCCTCCAATCCTGCTCTCTGACCAGTGCCCACCCCACAATGTCCATACCTCACTCACGTCTGAGTCAGCACTTAGGCCTCCATCACAGCTCTCGAAGCACCCACTTCTCTCCACTGCCAATATCAGCAAGGCACTGCCCTCACTCATGCCCTATGTCCATTCCTTCCCTGCAGCCAGAGAGAACTCTAGACCACCCATATCTGGTCTCACCCATCACCTGCCCCAGTTCTCACCTCCTCCCATACCAACTGCTTCCTCACTCCCTGTGTTCCAGCCATGCTGGATTTGTTCCACTGCCTCCTGTGAGCTAAGCTCGGTCCTGCCTCACGGCCTTTGTTCAGGCTGAGCCCCTACCTAGAATGACCTTTCTCCTCCTCTCCTTCAGGGATCACCTCCAAGGTCCCCAGCACTCAGCAGAGTGGCAGCCCAGAGCTAGAACTCAATAAATACCTGTCAAATAAGGGCTGGACACTGTGAGAGTAGGAATGGGGCAGGGGCAGCATGGTGGCCCCAGAATGGGGACACCCCTGGCCCTGCTGACCACCCTCACCTTGCCTTCTACCAGCGAGAGGAGGACCTGCTCCATGACAGGTGAGCTGGCTGGCACGGAGGCCTGGATGTGGCCCACCACGACGCCAATGGCCACGCGGCACAGCTCATGGCTCAGGCCGGTGTTCCTCCGCACGAGCTCCATCAGCTCTGCCCCGATGGTCCTGGGCACTGCTGGCTCAGCCACCACCTTCTCCTCTGTGGTCCCCAGGCTCAGCGCACCCAGGGCCTCCAGTTCCTCAGGGGCTGAGGGTGTGTCAACTGTGACCTCCTCTGTAAGGGGCTCAGGGGCTGCCACCTTGGAGGAAGGGGGCTGCGCTTGGGACACAGTGGTATGGGCACTGCGTCGGGGCACTGGTGGGGGCGTGGGTGAGCAGCTGGGGCCTGGTTCAGATGAGCTGGAACCAGTACAGAGCGTGTCAAGGGAAGTGCTGCTGACTGAGGAGCCGCTGGACACAGAACTGGCCCCGGAGGGCGTGGTGTTGCGGCCGCCTGTGGGCAGAGAGTGGATGCTGTGCTGGGGGAGCCCCCTGGAAGCCCCAATCCCTCCAAGCCCAGAGCCCCTGTCCCCTCTGCCCAGCCCTCCCCATCAGGCCCAGAACTCCCAATTGCCCCAAAGTGTGCCCTGTCTTCTCTGAAGCCTGAAGCCTCCAACTCCCTGATTACACAGCAGACCAACCATCCCAAGCACAGGGTACCCGCCCATCAACCCTGCCTTCTCACCACTTCCCGAGGCCACGAGGGCCTCACGGTCTCGGCGCTTCACAGGTGGGGGTGGTGTGGTGGGTGCCGCTCGGCGAGGCTGTGGTGGGATCTGGGAGGACACAAGTGGGATCTGAAAGGACAGGCTGCCATCTGAGTGCCAGCCTGGCTAGGGCACTGAGCTCCCAGCACAGGCAGGGCTATGACTCTGGGCTGCATGGCTGACCTGAGGGGACCCTTGGAGCCTCCGGACAAAGCCTTAGGCCCTACCCACTGCCCATCCCCAGGATGTTCTCACCACGTACCTGGTAGAGGCCTCCGTCTGCCCCAAGGTACTCAGAACTGGGCAGGCTGTGCTGCCGCTCGAACCCAGTTCGACACACCCCATTGGGCTGCCTGGCAGCATAAGCATCCAGATGGTGGTCACTGGTGGATGGGGTCATAGCTGCAGGGCTGGGGATGGAGGGGCCCCTGCGGGACAAGGTCTCTTTCCGGTGGTAGATCAGCTTCCTGATGGAGGGACAGGGAGATTATTGGGGGTGTTACCTCACAACTCCCAAAGTTCTCACATACTCCCGGGGGGATGCTCCACCATCCTCTGCACTACTGCCAACCCTGCTCTCTGTGCCTCTGCGTGCCCACGGAGGGACCCCACCCCACTGTGCTCACTGGGAGGTGCCCTCCACACTCACTGGAGGACTCCACGCTGCTCCAGGCTGTACTTGCCACCATCCCGCATGGCTGCATTGTGTACAGCCTCAATGGCCCGGTCAATGGCTTGAAGGACATCCTGCTCCAGGCCCTGAAGGGTGAGAGGGTGGAAAGAGAGACATGGGTGCCAAGTGAGGGTACAGAGCCCAGACCCACGCCAGGATGGAGTCCGAAGCAGACAGAGGACAGCTACAGATGAAGCCTGGAATGCTAGACATAAACACAGAAAGCTGGACTAAAATATGAAACAGGATTCTCAAACTGTGTCACTCAGGGAGCTGGGACATGGCATACTGGTGCCTTGCTCAGGACTGTACCCCGCAGTGAGGCTCTCAGCTTGGATGCCTCTGGGAAGCAGGGGCCTAGAGCAAACACACAGCCCAGGGAACCCCAGCTTAAGGCCAGGAGTGCACACCTAGTCCCTCCCCAGGCTGGACTCAGATGCCGAGCAGGCAGCCTCTATGGTCTGGCACCCTCAACAAACCACTCTGGATCTTGCTGATCCTTCACAATACCAAGGTCACACTCCAGAACAGCCCTGTCATTGTAGAAGCTTCTGCATACCCTGATAGCTGAGGACAGGCCAAGGGGATCTCCTCTCTCTACTCCTCCTGCCAGCCATTATACCCCTCAAGCTGCTCTACGAATCCCTGAGACCTGTCTCCGGAAGCAGCAGTGCCATGTTTGTGGCAAAGGAAGGGCATGAGAAAGGGACCTAGCCCCTGTCTCAAATTCTGTGTTCCCATCCCCAGCAACTCAGGGGTCTGATCTACCCAGGCCACCTGGCATGGGGTGGGGAGTAGGGGGTGTGGCTGTGGGACCACCACTACCTCCCCCATGACTGGCATACATCAGGCTACACAGGAGCCTCAGAACTGAGGTGATGTCATTTCAGAGTGTGTTTGCAAAGCTTCCCTGATGGGCACAGACAGATGGATGCAGAGGTTAGCAAAGCCTTGCAGGTAGCAGGGGGTGTGCAAGAGTGCAGGGAGACAGGAGACAGAGAAATAAACACACACAGAGAGAGAAAGTAAGAAAGACACAGAGAGAGGGGGTGGGGAGAGACAGGCAGAGGAAGACAACGCAGAAAGAAATTGAGAGCAGAGACAGACAGGGAGAGAGTGAATGGAAAAAAGACGCATACAAGTGGAGAATCAGAATGACACAGAGATACAGAGGGAGTCAGGGAGACTGAGGCAGGGAAACCTGCAGAAAGAAACGAAGACACAGAGAGGATGGCAGTCTCTCTGCCCTCCCCAAACACCCAGCCCTGGTCTTGGCTGGGGGAGGGGCCTCACAGGCCCCAGTGGAAGAGGCAGGACTTTGCTCAGAGGCCTCCAACAAGCTTCCAGCCTGAGAGAGGTGGGTCTGATACACTCCCTCCAGACCAAGCAGCCCTAAGGTCCAGCACGCCCCACTGTCACTCCAGGCACTCCTAGATGGGATGAGGCTGAGGGTCCAGGGCCCATCCCTTTGGTAAGAACAGATGACATCTCCAAATTTATCCTGTTATTTCTGTCCTGAACTGGGTGGGACAGGATGTTTGCTAAAGGCTAGGAACTAGGATGGGGTGGCAGTGTCTGGCACAGGCCAGGCTTGGAGGCTCCAGGCGCCAGAGACACTGCACCCAAGCCCCCACAGCAGGACTATTCTTGGGGAAACAGGAACTGGAACTGCAGCCTCCACTGCAGGGAAATGGGGCCACTGTCAGACCAGGGTAAGACATGAGACCTCACTTCCTCACAGTGGGAGCAGCCCCCACCTGGGAACTAGAAGGGATGCAGCTGCTTCACTTTCTGAGGAAGGAAGTCTGAAAAGTAAGGACCTGAGGCCTGGGGCAGCTGGTGGGGTGGGGTGGGGGGTCGTGCCAAGAAGTGTTAGTAGGAACTGGGATCCTTGGTTCAAAGTGAGAGGGTGGATGGTCTTAGGAAGAACTTAACGGGGTGGCTGAGTACAGGACAATAAAAGACACAGAGATCTCAGGGATTTGGGGATAATCTAGGGGATGGGGGTGCTTATGGCTCCAGGGTCCTGGGGGGGGGGGGGAGTGAAGAAATGGAGAGTGGTTGGGGAAACAGGTGGTGTCCAGGGTGGTCTCAGCCGTGGAGATAATGGAGCCAGTTGGGGTGTGAGGGTGAGAAACAAATGTGAAATACTGGGGATCCTCGGAAAGGGTCCATCAAGGGTCTGGGGTCGCAGGGGTCTGGGAACCTGGTCAGCATTCGGTGCAGCAGGAATCCCAGTGCTGACTCTTGAATACTATTCAGATGGGGGTTCAGATATTGGGTCCCGATGGGTCTGGGATCCCAAGGAGTCTCAGTCCTAGAATTAGGCTTTTGGAAGGTCTCGAGTCTTCAGAGTTGGTTGTCAAGGGGCTGGTCTTATGTGGGGTTGCGAGCTCTCGAGGTCCCAGTCCTGGTGGGTCTGGGGTCTCAGGATCTGGTTCTCAAACTCCCTATCTGCTGGAGGTCCCGGTGGGCCTGGGGTCAGTCCTACAAACCTGTACTGGGGTCCGCGGAGGCCCGGCGGGGAGGAACACACTCACCTGCAGGCGGCGCAGGTAGGCGGGAGGCACGTAGCCCGTCTCGCCACTGCGTGCCCGCGCCGCCAGCCACCAGTGCGCGCTGCTGCGCTCCAGCACCAGAAAGGTCTCGCCTGCTGCAAACGCCAGCGCGTTGGGCTCCGCCGAGCGGAAAGCGTACAGCGCGCGGTACATGGGGCCGAGTAGGGCCGCGCTGGGGCAGGGTAGGCGGCGGGGGCTGCGGAACCAGGACGCCAGGCCGCGAGCGCAGCGCCCGCCCCGCCCCGTGACACACGACGCGTGCGCGCGCCCGCCCCAGTCCCGCCTCCGAATGTCAGCCCACGCACGCAAGTGCGGCGCCCCCTGGTGGCCCCAAGCGGCACGGACCCGCCCTTTCGGCCCCTTGTACCGGCCTCCTCCCCAGAACCCCATCCTCGACTTATCCCGCCCAGTCCTCCTTTTCCCCAGCTGAAGTCCAAGTGCTGAGGCCCGCTCTACCTCCTGAAGGAGTGTTCCGCCGGTAGCCCACGGCAGAGCCTGTGTCCCCTGGCACCCCGGTGGAGTGAGTCCTGACCTACTAATATTAAGGACGGCGACCCAGGACGGTAGTCCCATTGTTGGGTCACGCTGATTCGACACCTGGAAGCACCAACGGGGGCCCGGTCTCCTCGGTGTTTTTTAGGACTTGCCCCTCTTCACCAAGTGCCAATTCCAGCCGCATTCCGCGCCAGTCGGTGAGCAATGGGGAGCAAGATTGAGGAGGGGGCTGTAAAGCCAGAAGCCGGTCGGGCCATTCCACTGTTGAAACTTTCCCCATCCTCGCTCCTCACCCAACCTCCTCTTTCTTCTTATATGCGTCTTTGTGTGGTCTGTTTCCTCTGCCTGAGACACAACACACTTCCCTTCCCTCACAGCATACGGACGCTCCCACACCAAGCAATCACTTTCACGTTGCTCTGTTTTATTCTCTGCATAGGACTTACAACTCCAAATTATCTTAGTTCTGATGCTCCCTTCTGAGAGCAGACAGGAGGGCTGGAAGTGGGGTACCATATGGCCTTAAGAGCTTGTTTGACGCACCCACCTTCGTCAGTTCTGACCTGGAGAGGTCTCAAGTTCTGAGGGAAGTGGGGGAACCCAGAGGACAGGCACTAAGAGCCCTAGGGAGAGGGTCTCTGGGGATCTCCCATTTCTGCTCCAGCCACAATCCCCAATGGAAGCCTGGGCCCAGGGAGCAGGGGATATAGGTACAACCAGGCCAATGTGTACAGTTGGTCTGTTTTGGGACATAGTGGACATGGGCATACTGGGCCTTGGAGAAAAAGTGCAAGAGAGCAGTAGGGCTGCTAGAACTGCTTTCCTGGCACCAGGTCGGTGTCCTTCTCCCTAGTATCTGGTTCTGCAGTTCAGGACCTCCTGCCACATCTCTTCCCAGAAACCCTCCTAGCACAGAGCAGGAGTCCTCTTAGGGGATGCCCTGGATGGAGCTGTATGCAGGATGAGACTGGCACAACTGCAGTGGGGCCTAAGGCTGATACAGGTGGTGTGGCCAAGAGAGCCAACCTGCAAAGAGCACCCCCTTCACTGACCCCCCTACCCTTTACCACAGAGCCCATGGCTGCTAACAGACCAGAGATCAGTGGCTACTTGAGGACCAAGTATTGGTTCCAGGATGTCTGACATCACAATGTCCAGCCAACTGATTAGCTACTGCCAGTGATACAGCAGCTAGACCTAAGGTTTGGCACACCTGCTGCCCAACTTTGGCTTAAGCTGCATTGAGGCAGGGGAAGACCTATGTTGAGTCAATTGTCGTTCTTTGCATAGACGGTGCTGGGACACTAGGCCAGCACAGATCCCACAGGAACTTGGCTAAGATTACGTGTATGGGGGTCCTTTTTGGGTGACCTCTGGTGCTATGTTAGGGGACTGAGAACCAAGCCAAGAGGCTGTGGTGAGGCTTCTGAAGGTTGGCTGCCTGCCTCTGGCAAGAACGACAGCAGCACTGGGTACAATTAACAAAAAGATTTGTATTGGAACATTTACACTCAAGGAAGAGAGGTATATCTGCATCATCAAATGTGGAATGTTGAAGAAACAGTTAAAATAAATAAGACTCCGAGCGCGGTTGGGGCTGGCTCAGGCTGGGACTTGCAGGGGCCTCTGCACATCAGCTCCAGGCTGCAGAGGCCACCACCTGGCCATACTGGCCTCCTCCCCGACGCAGCACAGCTGTGCCTGGGACAGAGTCTCTCAAGTGCCGGTACAGCCAGCAAGCTCACTCCCCACTTTCCTCGCTTATCTCTGTGACAATGTCTATCAGGCTCTGGAGCCCGAATATATAGCCAGCATCCTGGCCCTCATGTACCACACTGTCCTCGCCATACAGCCTGCAAGTGGTATGTGCAAAGTCGATCATGCGCACGTCCACTGAACTGGCACCGGTGGGCTTGAAGGCGTAGGCACCAGCACATTCATCCGCTGACTCCTCTGACAGGTCCTCCAAGTCCTCAGCGTCTGAGTCCAGGGCCACCTCAGGCCACTCCTTGCCATCATAGATGACTAGCAGGGAGCTCGAGTAGAAGCGGTAAGATTCCTGTCGCTCCAGCACAGCCTTTAGCTCTGTCAGCTTCTTAAGCACAGGGCCGAGGAGCTCCCGGCGCAGGTACCGCCCGTTGTGGAAGAATTGGAAAAGTGCCTCCTTAAAGCCCTGCACCGACAGCTTCCGCCCATGGTACTTGTTCATGAACATGAGCTGCCCACTGCCCGCCTGGTAGACCTGTGGGAAGGAGACCAGCAGGTCAGATCCTGACAGCTACCTCAGAGTCTGGAGCCTGGGGACTGGTAGCAATACAACAGCCCTGGATCACATCCTTTAACATGTTGAAGTTATCAATTACAGGAGACACTGCCCTTGCCAATCAACACCCATTGTTGATTGGCCTCTAACTTGGGTTCCATCCCCAGCCCCCTATTCAGTGTATGGTTGGTTGCTATAGAGGACCTAACCCTCTTGCCTTTCTCTTTTTCCTGTCCATAGACTCTGGACTCAAGCCAGCTAGGCCAGCCCCAAAGGGGCTCACCCCAGCACGCATGCTTTCTTTACCAACCACCAAGTGCTAGGTTCAGTGAAACCTGGTATCTTTTGAGAAAACAGGATTATGTCAGGGTGGGGCTGTGGCAGCTACTGGATGACCTAGCCAGCCCACACCACGCACCAGCACTCCCCTCACCTGCATGCCACACACACGCACACCGATGACTGCAGATGTGCTCTGCTGGCATTTGCGGATCTGGTTGGCTGCCTTCTCCTCTGAAGCATCGTCACCATGCTGGCGTGTACCCATCTTGAGGTCCAGGACACAAGGTACCTCATAACGGGAAGTCAAGTTCTCCAGTAAGATAAATTCTGAGTGGTTAAGGAAAACACCCCTCCAAATAAGAGGTGATGCTACATAGGTTTTTGGCACTCCCAGGGTACAATGCCTGCACACAGTACCCAGAGAAGCCCAAGTCCACAGAGGGCTCCATCAGTCTTGCCATCTCTCACAGGGAGCCCAAGGCTAACTAGAGAAGGCTGAGAAGCACTATCAATTCTTGTCAGGCAACTTGCCCAAGAACTGCTGGGTCTAGACTTAACACAGGCCTGGGCTCCCCCAGCCTGGGAGACATACACACCATTTCCTGAACTACACAAGGTGTGGGACCGGGGTCCAATACTGCCCCAAATTACAAACAGAACATCAAATAAGTTCAATAAATCCTATAGCATTAAATATGAACTGGAAACATTAGTATGAACTCATGAAAAGTTTTCTCTTTAAAATAAGTATGAATTTCCCAGCTGTGTGCACCGCAAAGGTCTAGAAACAATGACCTGATGTATGAGCCCGCCTAGCCCAGACCAGTGCTCCCAGAGCGGGGATTGCTAAACTGTGGCCCCCTGCTCACTGCTGTACAGCCTGTAAGCTAAGAGCGGTTCTTACATTTTTGAGAGATCAAAAGATAATATAAAATACTTCATTACACATAAAAATTAAATGAAATTCAAATCTCTGTGACCATGGTTTTGCTGAAATACAGCTGCACTTATTTAAATATCTATGGGTATTTTCATGCTACAATGGCAGAGTTGTGACAGTGTGTATGGCCTGCAGAGCCTAAAATATTTACTAATTTGCCCTTTACTGAAAAGGTCTGCAACCACTGACTTAGAGGAATGACTAAATTCACATCTGAAGTAGGAAACATACACAACCCTGGACCCTCTTTTCATACCCGAAAGTAAGAGAGCTATCAAAGACTACTGTGACTGTGTCAAAATGACTCAAGAGGCTTATTAAAAAGGCTGCCAACTAGCCAAACATGAGACAACTGGAGCATTAATAAAGACAACTGCAATGGACTAAAACATGTCAAATGTGTTTAAATCTATGGATTCATAATGATGCCAAAAAAACTTACTGTTCACCTCTGGAGCATGTTAAGAAACCCACTCATTCCAAATATATATCTAGTAAATAAAACATTTAACCTGCCTTTCCTATACTTCAGGATAAGCACATAGTTGATAAGGAAAGGTTTTTCTTTGTAGAAGAATTCCAAATAACAAATGAATGACAAAAATTAGAAAATCTAATGAAAAAATGAATCTAAGGCAATGACAATGCAAAAAAAAAAATAACTAAACACTGTGCTTACCTATGGACAAGTACAATGCCATCTCTGAGAGACTCTTGCCTCCATCCACCCCAAAACTGAACCTGAATCTGATCAAGCCTGTAGATCAAATTATCAACTCAATGGAAACAGAGGAGACAGAGTAACATGTAAAAGACACCATAGGGATGTAATCGGTAAAATCCAGATGGGGAAACTCTAGAAGACCCAGTTTCTTTGGTAAGAAATTTCCAAGAAGAAAACACTAGAAGGGTACTTAAAAAGACTTAAAACATTTCAACCAAATGCACCATGTGAACGTCATCCGGATCCCCATTCAAAGTAACTATCAAGTGAAAACATATTTGAGACAATTAGAGAAAGGTAGACACAAACTAGATATTTCATGGTAAGGAATACTGTCCACTTTTTAAGTGGTAATAATGGTATTAATGTTTCAAAATATCTGTAGCTTTTAGAGATGCATACTGAGGTATACACAGGTGATATGATGTACCCGAGACTTGCCTCAGAAACAGTTCAGCTGCAGGGGGGTGTATAGAGACCGTGTTGACACGAGACTGACATGAATGGGTTAACTGCCAAACCTGGGTGACTGGTACTTAAAGATTTAGCATATTCTATTTTTAACATGTTTAAAATGTTCCCTAATAAAAAGTTAAAAATAAGTAAAACAAATACAACACTCAATTCTGAGGAATTATCCTCCATAAGATTTTTTTAAAAAAAGAAACTAATGATGCATAAGAAGGGAGAAGAAAAGGACCCTGTGCTTTCTCCATGTGCCAGTCTGGTGAACCAGCACTGAAAGGTCAGTTCTCCCCCACCCAACCTGGCCCTTGACACTGTTGGGACTTGACAGAATTTGAAACCAGCCCCTTATACTCTAGGCAAAAACCCCCACTGATGAAAGGTGGGCCCCATAACCCCTGGGTCCCATCAACCCCTTCCCCACCACCTGGACTCCCAAACCAGCCTTGGGCCCTGAGGGAAGTGATATGTGCCCATGGCTATCACACAGGATGTCCTGGCATAACCATCACTAAAAAATCCAACCCTTTTCTGCAAGCTCCAAGAGTCTCCTCACTTACCCTCCCCGCCCCAAGGCAGAGATGCCCGTGAACAAAGGATACTGTACTGGTTCCGGTGTTTTGCATTCTCCTTCATTCTCTGTAACTGCTGCTGGTGACACTTCATGCTCCAAGGGTTATAGTGTTTAAGTTGGGAACTTACATTCCCCTTTTTCTCCACACTGTAGTACAAGACTTCAGATTTCTTTAGCCACTCAAATTCTTCTTCTAACTTATGGCTATAAAGAGATAAGGAGCCAATAAATCATAATGTCTTATCAGAATTCAGGACCAAAGAAACACAAAGGCATTTTCTGGAGTGATGGGAAGTTTGTTAACTTGATATGGTGGTTTCATTGTACACATATCAAACAGTTCAAATGGGTAGATTTTATTATATAATCAACCTCAAGAAAGTTAATTTTTTTTTCTTAATTAAAGGGCCAGTTTACTGTTCTTTCACAGTAAGGAGAACCTATGATGCAAGAGCAGCCTCTGCCTCCATCCCCAGCCCATAAGGCAGCCTTCATTGCCTTCTTCTTCCAGGCAGTACCAGCCCTGGCTTCCAATACATCCAAGTTTCCTGACTCTGAATGCTGGAGACTGGGAAAATCTAAATTGAAATTCCATGGGAATAAGTCAACCTACTTAGCTACATTATACATACTTCACTTAATATTTTTACAAGTTCTGCCAAGGTGTGGACCTGGGAGGCCCTGCCTAGGTGGATCCTCGAGTTTTGGGGATGCCCAACAGACCACTTTGTCTCCCACTACCTGACCTGTCTTGGTCACTGCTACAGACCCGAGATGCAATATAGGGCAGGGAATAGGGCAGTTGCAGAAGGAATGAGAGACTGAAATTCTTTTACAGCTGACACTGCAGCTATTTACCCAAAATGACATGATTCCATCATGTGAGTCCTTAGGTCCAGGGGACTGGGCTGTAACTAAGATCCTCTGACAACTCCCCACCCAGAGTCCAGGGTTCCCCCTTCGGTTTATACCCACCTCTTCATCTTCTCCTCTTTCCAGTGCTGCCGCACCCAGTCCTTGGACGTCTTTTCCGTTTCTAGGACATGATGTTTTTTGTTTGTCCACCTTAGGAGTTTACTTTTTGGTTCACAGTCTGAATTGTCTACACTGTCCACAGTTCCATGGTCCCCTTTTAATGGATATGCTATTAAACACAAGTTCCTGTCTTCATCTTCTTCAAAGCACACAGATACCACACCTGGAAGGGGGTTGAGGAGCAGAGAGGTCTTTAATTCCACACCAGCAGAGAGGACTTTTAATTCCACATGTGTTGTAAATAACATGATTGTAACATTTGTGTTTTTTCTTACCCTGTTCCTTAGTCTCTCTGTTGCCAGAGGCCCCAAACTCATCTGCAAACCTAACAAATATCAAAACAGCTAGAAAAGATGACACCATACAAGACAAGCAATTAGGGAGCAAACATGGCTGAGAGTCTTACTCTCTGATGCACTTAACAAGGCAAGAGCCAAAGAATTACAAGACACATTTTTCCATCATTGAAAATGTTTATTAATTTTTATGTAATTCTTGTAATCCTAAGAGAGACGTAAAAACATTTGCTCTTTATATCTTGTGGAAATTTTTAATGCCCTCCACAGAAACTCCAACAGCCTTGAGGCACTCTTTAAAGCAGAGCCTGAACAGAGGGAGAACATGTGTTTGCCTGAAGGGTAAGAAGCATCCAAGGGTAAGGGGAGACTGGGCAAGCAAAACAGCAGAGCAAACAAAACAAAACACACAGCACAAAAGACACCCTAGCAAAGGCTTCTTGCAGCACCCCCTCACAGGTGGGTACCCCAAGCCTTCTGTCCTTCTCAAATGTTTATTGGTCTTTGCAGTCTCATGTCACAAAACAAAATGAACACAAGGCAAATAGGGTTGGGCTGGGAGCACAGACGCGTGGTGGCCTTGAAAGCAGCTCTCCCCCTCCAGTCTCTAGAACCTGCCATGTGTTATTAGTCAGTCTTTGAGGGGGCTGTCAGGTGGCAGCCTTTCAGCAGGTGTCGACGAGCGCCTTACAACCAACTGGCTGAACACCTTTCCTCCTAGACCTCTCTGGCCGGGGATCACTCAATTTGCTCAGTCCTTGTTGCCCGCCCGCTGCAGGGGAATGCGTGCTGAGAGAGAGATGACACTTCTGAGGAGCCGGGGTGGGAAATTCAGGGGATCACACTTCCCTGTGGCCACGGGGAAAGAACCAGAGGGAAAAAAGGGGCTGGGGCGGCCAGCTAACAAGGGGCCTTTGGCTTTGTCCTGGAAAAAACAACAGAGAAGGACCACGTGAGGGCCCCAAACTCCCCACCCCCACCGCAACACATGCATATTCAGAATACAGAGAGGCGACCAGTACATTCTGTCTTCAAAGAGCATGTTTCAATAGTCCCAGAAGAACCTAAAATGTTCAAGAGTCTTTTGTAACCAGGCAATGCAAATTTTAAATTAATTTCCTTAATGGATTCTACCTTGATCTACAAAGAACCCCGCCTCCCCAGGAAATACCACACCATACTGGTGGCTGCTGATATCCCCCCAAAATGCGTAATAAAAAGGAAAAAAGAGTCACCACATGTGAATCAAAGGGTTAATGTGAGATTGCAATTTTGGGGACATTCCGTAATAGTAATGGGCTTCAGCTAATCAGCACAGGCCTCCCACTCCTGCATTCCATCTGACTCAACCCTGCTCCCAAGCCTACCTAATCACCAGGGCTTCTGGTTTCCTGGAGGACAAAAAGCAGGCAGCAAGTATTCTGGGTAAAATCCTCCCAAAGTCTTCCCCCGCTGTCCTCCCATGGGAACTATGGGTTACTGTGATCAAGAGACACCTGAACATAAAACACAACTACACTTCCACCAAAAGTAAACTCAAAACAAATCCACAAAACAAAAGAGAATTGAGCAATCTTACCAGGGCTTGAAAACTGAGGGTGTGAGTTGCAGGGCTGAGGGCCAAGAGGAGGAGGGAAAACACAGAGTGGGAGGGGGTTGGGGATCCTGGGATGGCTGCTACGGAAGGCCGCGATGCCTCACACGTCCTCCTCGCCAGGCGCTGGCGACCCCTATAGCAGCTGGGGGCTCACCTTTGTACTGGGGAGTGAATTTGCGCATCTCAGCTGGGAGAGTCTCGTAGAACTGGTGCTCTCGCGGGACCAGGGGCTTGCACAGGGTCGTCTCGTTGAAACGGAGCACACAGGAGTGCCCCCCAACCTGGTGGACAAAGGGCTCCAGTAGGACGCCCTTGGTGCGGGGCTCCCCGTCCATGGCTCTGAAGGCTGGGCTCATCCTCCAGGCGCAGGCAGCAAGGAGAAGGGGGAGGCGGCGGGGTCCAGCGGCCGGCGCGTCCTCCGTCTGCCGTCTGTCCGCGCGTCGGTCTGTTTGGCCTTGGCTCCTCAGTTGCGCGGGCCAGGACGCTCTGCCAAAATCAAACAGTGACAGGAGTTGGAACCGCTTTAGAGCCGAAGCAAGGCTCCTCCAGCAGAAAGACAAACAGACTGAGCTCACACTGGGTCCCTCCCAGATCACCCATTCCGGCCCCTCCTTCTCCCGCAGAAACAAACAGATAGAGCTCTCGCGGGGCGGGGCCGGATGCCGACGTGCAGAGACGGGCTCCAGATGGCCTCAACAGCCCGCTCCTTAGAAAGCCACAACAGCAAGTAAAACAGACAAACGCGAAACCTCTCCGAAGTAGTCACAATTTCTAACCTAATATTCAGATTAAATCGCCACTTTAAAATAAAAAATTTACACTTAAAGTGATTAATGTACAAGTCTGTTAATTATATATGTATATTAATAAGCTTTATTTTCTAGAGCAGTTTTAGGTTCACAGCAAGATTGAGGAAGGTAAGAGACTTCCCACATAACTCCGTCCCCAATAAATGCGTAACTTCCCCTATTAGCAATATCCCCACTAGTGCACTTCATCTGTTACAATAATGAACCTACATCATCACAGTTTACATTAGGGTTCACTCCTGGTTGTTATTGTTTTTACAAAATGAATTTAAAGGGAAAACCTGCTTACACACCATCTAGTGAGATTTATTCTCCCAGGGTGTCCACACACACCTCCCCTGCCTAAGCCCAAAGGCAAGCCCTATTAACCTCATTAGCAGTGCAGCTTGGGCCTAGCTTTAATGATTAACGCCTGTATCTAAAAACAACTGATCAAGGCTGGTTAACTCCCTTTAAAAAGAAACACAGTGTTCTAGGTCACTGACTATTTTTATCAGTTCTATCCTGATCTCAAAAGCTGGGGCACACCTTTAAACCAAAGCTGCACTCCTGGGTGATCACCACTCTCATCCACTCTTAAGGTGGAGGGCCTTACACCTGACTTCATATTCTCAAACACAGTGGATCGCAGCAAAGCACACTTCTGTGATCTGTTAACTATTTCAGGGCATCCCAATCTAGTTGTCTTGTTTTCTGTCTGTGATTTACAGACTACACTGTCACTGTCAGCACTATATACAGGGCTTGGACTACACTAACTACAGTATCTGTATAGGGATTCTTACTGGTTCCCATGACTCCAACTGAGATGATGATGGTGGTGAGAATGGCCTGCTGGAGATGTGCAAACAGTCCTTTATGTGGGTAAAGCACCTACTATGTGCTAGGCCATTGGTTCCCAAGAGGTGATATGCATACCCCTGGACGTATGTGCTCGGCCATTCAGGAGTATGGGAAAAATAATCAGTAATGATGAAAAAAATAGTAAAAGTAAAAAAAATGCAAAACATTAGTTATGAAAAATAAATGTTAAGTTTGAATCACCATTAATGAAGACACTTCAAAATTAGATCACATTAGCACATGACTGATAAGGGCTTGGGTATGAACCCTTCCCCCAAACTACTCTTACACAGCTGCAAAACAATCCATTTGTGACGTTTCTACAACTTCTCCATATAAATACATCCCTAGCTAGACTGACTAGCTTAGTTATTGAGTAAAAGTGCATTGTCTTTTATCATGATTCTTTTCAGGTAGTTTTTAAATTTAATGTTTATTGACATAGTTTCAGTTATTATTGTCAGTGATTTTTAAGCATGTCAGTTATGGATCAGTGGTTGAAAACAGAACAGTTAAAAAACCAAAAACTTGATGTGGATTATAACTCATCGCCAAGAACTTCTCAACACATGTCCACAGCTGTGAGTACACCCACTCTGGGAGACAGTAAAAAGGTGCATGCCTTAGCTACTACACAGAAGAAAAGGAAATAGCCTGTATATTTAATAAGGGTTTTCATTTGTAGGGGATGAGGACTGTCCTAAGTTTCTGTGTGGTGTGTGGGGAACTACTATCCACTGGTTGCATGAAACCCTCTCTACTCATACAACATTCAGAAACTAACACATTATGTATAAAAACATTATATACAGCACTTAGAAAAATGTCCAGGCTCTTGAGTCACTCTCCTTGCTTGAGCCCGCTCCTACCTCTCTGGAGTGTACTTTCTCTTCAATAAACTATCTCTTTGTTTCACCTCTATACTTTTGTGTGTGTTTCGTTCAATTCTTTGCTCAAAAAAAAAAAAAAAGTGGCCAACTGTTATTTCATGCATGTCAGGAAAGAAAGACAATGAGAATGCAAGTGAGACTTCATACCCTATTGCCTATTCACATAGCTAAATGTGGTAAGAACCACACTATAGCTAAAGATTTAATTTCTCTTGGTATTAAGGATACCCTTTCTTTTTAATGTTTGGGGAAGAACGTGTACAAAATCAAACTATCTCTTTTTCAAATACAATGTCTCGATGAACTGAGGAAATGTCTGACCATGTTCAAGCTGTAGTAGTAGACAGAATTAGAAAAAGTAAAATTTTTTCCATCCAGGTTAATGATAGTGTAGATAATGCTGATTTATCTATTTTTCTCATCATCACGAGGTACTTGGTAGGCAATGAAATCGAGGAAAACCTGTTGTTTTGTTACCCATTGATGGAGCATACCACAGATGGGGATATTTTTAATGCAATCAATGGTTATTTCATTGAAAAGGACATTAGTTGGTCGAATTATGGTGTATGCATTGATAGACCAAGCCTATGTCAGGTTGTTTTATAGGCCTACGTGGCTGAATTAAAGAAGTAGTTCTCCATGTATCATGGAGTCACTACTGCATTCATAGACAAAGTATTGCATCTAAGACTCTTCTTAGTGAACTGAGTGATGTTCTTAATGAAGCTGTAAAGGTTGTAAATTTTATTAAGTCACAACCACGAAACTCCAGATTGTTTAAAGTACTCTGTGAAGAAATAAACGGCATTCACAGTACATTCCTTTTGCATATAGATGTAAGGTGGCTATCTCGTTTGAACTTAGACATGAAGTTCAGGTATATTTTTGAAGACTATTGTTGTCCTCTTGCTCCAGAATCTTGCTATTTATCAGACATTTTTCTAGAAATAAACACACTCAACTTGGGACTTCAAAACAGCTCAATCACTATATTCAAAGTAACTGACAAAACTGAGTCAATGATTAAAAAAATTTGACTTTTGGAAAGCATGTATTGAAAGAGGTCAGCCTGAAGTTTTAGAAATTCTACATAACTTCTTAATGGAGAATGACTTGCCCCTATCACAAAACGTGAGAGCAAATATTGTAAGTCACTTGGAAGGTCTTCAAGTGTCCTTTCATAAGTTCTTCCCTCAATGTGGAAAAGAAAACAACTGGATTGTAGATCCCTTCAACCAAGAATTATTCAAAGAAACTAAACTTCAATAAATGAAAAACAGCAGTTAATCAAACTTTAAACTGATTCTTCTTTAAATTCTGATTTTAAAAGACAGTATCATTACCTTCTGGGTAGATGTCAGTGAGAAATAGGAAAAGCTCAATGAGAAGGCACTCAAGTACCCCCTGCCATTTATTAATACTGAACTAGTGAAGAGAGCTTTTCCTTCTTACACCGTCATAAAAAGGAAATACTGCAACAAGCTTAATGCAAGTCCAGATTTAAGACTGTATCTTGCATCTTTTGAGCCTGATTTCAAAAAACTAAGTGCATCAAAGCAAACTCAATGATCTAAGGAGGGAGTTCCCTGGTGGTGTAGTGGCTTAAGGCTTTGGCGCTGTCAGCGCTGCGGCCTGGGTTCGATTTCCGGCTAGGGAACTACCCACATGCCAAAAAAAAAAAAAAAAAAAAAAAAAAAAAAAAGATCTAACGATGTTTCAAAATCAGCTAGTGATCTGCATGACAATTAGACTTTTGAGATAACAATTATTAATAAAGTTTGTTAAATACTTGATCATTATCAATATTTAACTGTTATGAATATTGTAAAATTAAATCTGTGGTTTGTACTTTGTAGGTTTAAAAGGGGTACACAAGTGGAAAAAGGTTAGGAACCACTGTTCCAGGCTCATTATAGGAATGTACCTCATTTGGACTCATGATACTTTCTAAGAGGTAAACACTACTCTCCCTGTTGCAAACAATGAAGCTGATTCCAGGAGGTGAGGAAACTCATCCAGGGCAAGAGACAGTAAGCCACAGCTCCATCTGTTGATGCCCCCACCCAGCTGCCACTAAGGCCCAAGGTCTTTGGCACTTCTGCCTTGGTATAGCACTCCTACATACATGGGACATTTAGCTTGTCCTGTGAGAGTGCTTTCACCATGTATTTATAGTTTCTGTTTTTAAAATACAGTCTTATGCCACTTAATGATAGGGGTATGTTCTGAGAAGTGCATGATTAGGCGATTTTGTCATTGTCCAAGTATCACGGCATGTACCTACACAAACCTATATGGTATAGTCTATTATACCCCTAGGCTACAGCACAAAACAACAACAGATTAAATCACACACAAAAGAAAATAATACAATCAAGAGACACAGTAAACATAAGATATATAAAGCTGCTGCTGGCATAATGCGGCATACTCTTTTACAGTAAGCCTTTGTGTTTTTTAGTACGTAGAACAGTACACTAAAATAATGATAAAAAGTAAATACACAAACCAGTGACAGTCATTATCATTATCAAGTATTATGTACTATACATAATTGTATGTGTTATGCTTTTAAACTGGCAGTGCAGCAGGCTTGTTTACACCAATATCACCACAAACATGTGAGTAATGTGTTGTGCTACCACATTTCCACAGCTACAAGATCACTAGGCAATAGGAATTTTTCAGCTCCATTTTAATCTTTTGGGACCACCATCATATATGTGGTCTGTTGTTGACTGAAAAGTCATTATGCAGCAGGTGACAGCAGCCTTTTTTAAAGAGTTTACGCTGGTGTGTTAATTTCTTCCTTTCAGAGAGAATCAACTGTGGGTCCCAACCGGACTCAAGGATTAGGAATCAATAAGCTTCCTTCTACAGAAGGAAGAGCAAAAAACCAAAGATCATGATTTCTCACCTGGTTCTACCTTCTCATCAGGAGGGTACGTGCTAAGTCCTTTGACATGACCCAGGCAATTGGCTCTAAGGATGTGTACATTCTAGCAATTGCAGACTCTCTCCAGAAGGTGGAGCACTGAGATGTTGGCTACATAAGCCCCTTCTCTAGGTCTATAGAGACCAGTTCATACTAGTCTACTGAAAAGGCCTCTTGAGTAAGAGCAATACCAAAGGAAAACAACTGATTCATGGTCTGCCTACGAGTACCCAAGCACAGACCAGGCACCATAATTACAAAATTGTGAAAGCACAAGACACTCCTCGTGGGCCAGGCTTTAGAAACACAATCCAAACCTTTCATAAAAATGTAAAACTGCTTTTGCTATCAGAGCAATGCTAACAACAATACAAATCCCTAACTGCTCAAGATTCCTCAAATGTATTCAATTAAGTAGAAAAATCTCTCTCCAGGCACCTACCCATCCCCATCTCCAATGACAAATCTAAAACAAAAACCAGTCAGACCTTCAGGGCAGCTCTCTAGGGTATGGTTCATGGGTGTGGCTGGAGGCTGAAAGGCCCAGTTAGGGTCTCAACTTCCTCCCTCCCAGGTCCTCAGTGTATTCAGTAGCTGCTGGGTATGATATGGCACCCTGTTACCCTCCTCTCATCACCCAACTCTGGCAGTCCACAGGACATTGCTCCCAGAACAGAACCATCATCTTGAGAGGCAAGAAAAATAAGGCTCATTCTCACTTGAGCCAAGTCTGATGACAGAGGAAACTCCCAAATGTGAGGTGAAGTTAGGTAGATGATCGATTATCCTGTAGTAAGATGGAGCCAGATTCTTGTCCCAGTTCTGCCACTTGATCACTTGGAGAAAGTCTCCAAGTCCCTGGCTCCTTTTAAATTTCGCAGACCTGTTTTCTGGTCTGTGAAATGGAAAGGAGAGAACTAGAATAGGCAGTGGAAACCAGTAGTTTTATCAAAAAGGAAAAACCAGTAAATATCAATGCACTACACATAATGAATCCTGTTTTGTGATTTTTATTTCAATTGTGTTCAATCTCTCAATATGAACCTGAGTATGGCTTTCTCACTTTTGGGACTACAAAGAAGTGGGGTTTCTGTTCTCGGATCCTTGTAAGCCCTATCCCTGTAGGAAAATGAATCATCAGCTCCCCCAAGGATTACACTTCCTTTCTAATCTCCTCCAAAAAGCACCCAAAGCACCTGCTCAGTTCCTCCTGCTACTCTCCCTCTGGTTCCAAACGTGACCTGAGCAGTGGGGTCTCCTAATGGTTTTTGAACTGAGGTCTGAAGCCCGGTTCCTCCCCAGGACCCTGGAGTAGTAACCGTTACTGTGAAGTCCATGCTATGGATGGACACTGTACCTAGGTAGACAGGGAATAACCATAAAACACTGACTTCAGATTTAGTGTCTACTTTAGCTTTCCATTTTTTTTTTTTTTTTTTGTATGTGGGTAGTTCCCTGGCTGGGAATCGAACCCAGGCCACAGCGTTGACAGCACCAAAGCCTTAGCCACTACACCACCAGGGAACTCCATAGCTTTCCATATTGCCTCACGCATCTGTCCATGAAACTATGAACCGGTAAGGAACAGAGCACACTGCATCCTAGGCTGGGACACTGCTTTGCTCCACATCCCATCCCCCTAAATCTGTCCAACTGGTTTAAGGATATGCTGGAAACAATACCTTAATATTCTAAACTTTTAAAATATTACAAATAAAACAGATGACTCATGAAACCCCTGGGCCCTTAGCTCACACATCTACAATTTAGTTAATGAGGCTACAAATGGGATCTGCTGGGGCCACTTAATTTTAGCCTCAAGCCCCAGGTTTGGGTAGTCATAGGGGATGATGACGTGAGACACACTAGCCTGATAGTGGAAAAAACAACCCTTACCACCCACACCTCCTCTCCATGAGCCCCAGAGCCACAGCTTGGCATCTGCACACATCCATCTACACCCCACTAGGGTCAGTCACTGGAACTCTCAAACACTGTTGGAAAAAATACAAAAAGATATAACCACTTTTGAAAACATTTTTGGCAATTTCTTATAAAGTTAAACATGTACTTATTATATGACCCAGCAATCTTCCTCATAGTTATTTACCTAAGAGAAATAAAAACAAATGTCCCATAAAGACTTGCACATGAATGTGAATAGCAGCACTATTCCTAAGAGCCAAAAGGTGGAAACAACCCAATGTCCATCAAATAGATGAATGAATAAACAAATTGTGGTATATCTGTATAATGAAATATTATTCATGAAAAAAATCAGTCACAAAAAAACTATATGCTGTATAATTCTACTTACATTAAATTCCAGAGAAAGCCGAAGTATAGTGGCAGAAAGCAGATAAACAGCTACTGGTGGGGGGTGGGGTGGGGGGTGGAGGTAGGGGTATAGGATTGACTGCAAAAACTTGTCAAAACTCATCAAATTATAGACTTAAAACTGATTAACTTTATTGTATTCAATAAAGGGGTTAAATTTTTTAATTTACAAAAATTTCATAATTACATATATTGTAATAATCAGAAAAGATTCTATTTAAAAAGATCATAACTGCTGTATACTAGTTTCTACATGCAAATGTACTGACTATATTTACCTTCCCATCCATTCTAACGGGGCTCATTTCCTCACACTGAGCATCTTGAATCACTTGTACCAAGGTCAGCCTGAGTCACCACCTTGGTTAAAGCAAGGGCTTCTTCCTTTCCATGAAGGTATGCCCTGACAGCTATGTTTTCCCTCATAAATTCATGAAACCAACTACTAATCCTAACTGCTCCCTCTGAATAGCTTTTATCAGGGTATTAATACTAGAAGACTTCTAGCAGTTGCACTGTTATCTTTTTCAATTCTTACAAAGCCAAAGTAAAAGCATCCTTTACACATAAAAAGCAGAACAGAAACATAAAGTTCCAAAATAAGCCCTTCTGTACAACACCCATAAGGAAAGAAAAATCAACATCAAATTTGCTCCAAAAATATGGCTTCCTGGTTATTTCTCCAAAATGCCTGTTTGACATATACCTATTTCATGACCTTTAGTTCGTCATTCCCTCTGCTTGGTACACTCTTCCCCAGATATCCCCCTTGACTAAATGTCACCTCTTTAATTAGGTGTTCCTCATCCACCCCATCTAAAATAGTCACACTTTCCTACCCACACTGCTTACACAACCCCGCCTTCTTTTCTCCTTAGCATGTACCACCATTTAACTTACTATGCTTTATTTGTCTTGTTTATTTTCTGTCCCACCCACCCTGTCTCCACCACAAAACAAAGTCCATAAATCAGACAGCAGGCATCCCACAGGATATGTCTCAAATCACAAACACTCGCTGCATACAGATCAACAAGAGAATGCAAAGGCATCCACTGCAGTGATCTAAAACCAATTTACTCATACAATGAGTAAATTATCAAAACAAGCATGTCACACTTTATAAAATACATTCTGAGTGCTGACTGGTATTTATTTTGCATTTCAAGTCTGCAGTAATTGAGGAGTACAAATTAAAGACCCTGCACCTGAACACTCATCTGGAACCTGCTGGTGTGGAAACATTTCTTATAAACAAAGCCTAAGTTCTTAATGTAATGACAGTTAACCTCTTGATAAAGTTTCTCTTGCAGAAACTCAGACAAGAAAAGAATGTTCACCGAAGAATAAACTTTAAAAATGTAGCTATAAGAAGATTAAAATCTTAAAACAAATATACTACCTAGCATTCTGAAATTCTGTGTTGGTATTGAGGTCACATCCCAAAGACCCAAGGTTTTCAAGTTGCTAAATTATCACTGAAAGACAAGTGAGCATCCCCATCTTTTGCAGGCAAAGAAAGGCCATGGTTTGGTGCTCAGTACGTGTTGTTGAAGGCCTTTTCAGCAATGCTGGTGGGTCTGCCACCTGGCTTTAAATGAGGTGTCTCAGTAAGTCAATGCAGAAGGAAAATATACCTCTCCTTGACCAGGACTTCGAGGAAAGCTGGGCAACAAATGAGACACAATCCCTGGTGACAAAATGAACATATGAAAAGAAACTGTAGCAAAATAAAGCCAGTAAGGAGGAGAAAAGCTGTCAATGTTTGCCTTGTGGGAGGGACCAAGGATAGTGGCTGACCAGACTGACCTGTCTGGGTAGATGACATGAACTACCATCAGCCTCAGGAAAATTCCCACCACTGCTCCATAAAACTTAGGTCCTGGCAGGGTATCTCTTATCCTTCACCATGAATGCACTCACCTTCACATCCATAATAGGAGAGTGTACGATGGACTATTAGGATACTATAAAAAGTCTGCTTATCAAATTTATATTTTAAACAATTTGAGAAAATGCTTATGATACGCTTTTCAAGTGAAAGAATGTACAAAACTGTATGATCTGCATTGCATGAACTACATCCAAAGACTTAAGAAGAAAAAAATGGCAAAAAGTACCAGCTACAGCACTGAACTGTACACTTAAAAATGGTTAAAATTGTAAATTTTGTTATGTATATTTTACCATACACACACAAAAAAATAAAAACAAAAGTACCTGCTATTCATAGGAGTCATGGCTGTCCACCCCCCTCTTCCAAAGCCAATAGTCACTGCATAAAAAACCCTGAATGCCTGGAAGTCTTACAGCTCATGTGTGAAAGAAACTTGATACAGGTTTCCCAGATTTGACAATAATCCTAAAAGTTTACATGACCTGAGATGAGTTGTAAAGCTGAAAGAAACTTTTCTAAGTTGTCAATAATAGAAAGCAGACAGGGAACAACCACCCAAGAGTGACTGTGTGACCTTTCTATAGAAAAATTATTACACTGCTGTCATAGAAAGAGGCAGTTAAAATGCTGCCCCAAAACGTGGGGAAAAAAGTACTGTAGTACTTGCTTTTTGAAATGTATAACTTTTAGCGATTTCTTTTTTCAGATTAAAACATTCACTTTCCTACCTATTTTCATAATTGTAAATTTTTTATTTAAAGATGGCATTTATAATTATATAAATTATATATTTACATATAAATTATATATTTATCTTAAGTTATAAAACTTAAGACACCACAAAATCAGGATCTGCCTGTACTAAGTGGTAACATTCATTCATTATTCCCTTCTCTTTAGTTTTCTGTATGTTCCAAACTTCTTGAAATGGTCTCAAACTCGAAGCATATGTTATCTTTATAATTAGGAGTATACTGAAGAAAAAATAAAAAAGAATTCACTTCAGACTAAAATGGGAAAACCCAAATGGCTGCTCAGCTCTTGAAGATTTTAAACTCATTCATAAAAACACCCCACCTCACCCCCCAAAAAATCCTACACTGATACAAGCCACATTGTAGGCTCAGAGCTCACTCCATGATGGAGACCCTGGGAACTGGATAACATGTAAACAAGTGAGGATAACAACCCTAACACACCCTGTCCCTAAGGTGTGTACAGGCGCTGGAACTTTAGAGGAGGAAGTGACCAACTCCTCAACCTTCAATTACAACCATGCTAGCCAGAAGAGAGCTGCCATTTATTGAGAACTCCTTCACTTTCACAACAGCCCTCTGGAGAACACACTGTGATTACCTCCCTTACAAGAGTGCACTGAGGCCCTTACAAGATCAGATCACAGAGACCTCATCACAAAAACAACAGACACCTGAGATGAAGGAGTCACTGCTAAAAATGCTGGCTGGAAATCACAGTCCTGACCTCAAAGGAGCTGCAGCCTGGCTGGCTGGGAGGGTCACCACCATCCAACAAGCAGGTGCTGGCTCTGTCAAAGCAGCAGTGCCAGAGAGACAAGACACGGAAGCCTTGTACTCACCTGACATGGACCTTCAGTCCAACATTAGTTCTTCATTTTCTCCCTCAGGTGTGTAAGTGGAACTATTTTATGAAAGTCACAGTAAAGCAGTTCCTTCCCCCAACGCTGAGGGACAAATAAAACAGCAGACTCTGTTCCCAATATCTGAACAAGCTTTTCCGTCATGGAAATAGCAGCCTCTCAGATGCTTCTCCTCTCTAGAACCACCAGCATAACCACACTGCCTATCTCTGCCTCATCAGACCAGATTTCTAGAATGACAGACTAGAGAGCCCTAAGATAGATGGGGACAGAGAGGAGGAGCTTTCAGCCTACACAGAAATACGTTCATCAGTTAACACCACTAGAACTAGAGTTTTAGCAGTTTAAAGCCTTTCTAGCTCAAACTGTGGCACCACATCCTTAGGAAATCTAAATTATTAATTTTGAGGTGTCCCAAGTCCTTTTTATTAGAATATCAATTTTTTTTATAAATAGATAAATGTATTCCCTACACACACCAAGAATTTTCAATCCTCCTTAGAGAGCCTGTTACCCCTCTTCAAGGGCAAATCTCCATTTTCAGTCTCTTGCTCCCTGGTGCAGCTTATGACTCCCACCACCTTGTGGAAACATACAAATAGGAACACAAAGTGACTCTCTCAGACTATGGCCCAAATTGCTTGGAGATCTCGATTTATGGGGGACATTCCTACTGTAAGTCACAGTTCTCTCATGTGCCAATAAGTAACAATCCCTTAGCTTTAGGCAAGATTATACACTCCCTTACCTGTGGGCAGTGTTTACTTACCCCTGCTCACCTGTCAGCCAGCTCCCAAACCTGATGACATATGAACTCATCCTCTGAAACAAAAGGTGCCCAAAATGGTTCAGTCCTCATGGGCAAGCACAGAACCCAGGTAGCCCTAACCTGCCCAGGCCAGCATTGACCCCTAGAATGCTGTAACTGCTGGTGGAGGAACCAAGGTGTGCCCTGCACTGCACCAGATCCTGTGTCCAGGGGGCACAATTTTCTCTGGGTCCTTACAACACCTCACTCAGGTAAACACTCCTCTCAACCGTCTATAAAACCTCCCAGACTCAACACCATCTGGCAGTTTTTATCACCCAAACACTAAGTACAGTCAGTGTTCTGCTACAACTAGCCAGGAAAGGAAAAAGATAAGGGAATGAGGAAATTCCTGACACTATACAGGTCACAGCATTATGTTTAACAACAGGACCATTTGCCAATCATCCCCCATTGAGTCCTGAGCTTTCTTTCCAAAATAAGGCATAGCAAAATATAAGAAAAGTGCTTTGGGGAAATCAAGTTCAAGTGTACCCATAGTTCTGAAGCAAATCATACACTGATCCCTTCAGAATCATCTGGCTTGTGAGAAGGATAGTGACTTCAGTCAATCAAGAGCACAAATGAGCACAAATGGGAAGGAAGGTCAATGGAGCACTTCCACTTTTTGACATCTTTGACACTATTCCCTCTTCGGCTCTCTACAAGGAGCCTAAGGTATTTTCAAAGTAAAAACATCGTTTGAGAGTGAGATAAAGCATTCCTGGGAGAATGGCAGCCTATCCCTTCCTATCCCAGCCCTCACCTTCCCCAGACTTGCTGGAAACACTCATCAGTTTTTTGGGGTCCAGAGTTTGTCAGCTGCCAACTGGCACTCCTGCAAGGTCCACCCTTCCAAATGTCCGAGAACTCCACATCCTGCAGCACACCAAACAACCTGTAAGGTTCCCAAGCATACGACCCAAAGATGCTGCTATGCCTGTCCCATAAGACCCAGGATAGGTTCTACCAAGGGCAGGGGCAGGTCAAAGGACCTAGGAAGAGACACTTGTGTTCTCATACTCAGATAAGGACACAGCAAGAAATACTCAAATCCTCAGCAAGGAGTTAGATGTCTCTCCTCCAGGGGCACTCACCTTGGAGAACAGATACTGTTCATCATGGAAGGACACCTTTCACTGCCTATATGAAAAATCTCAATTCGTAATAAATTGAAAATGCTCAATAAAATAGACTATTTTAGGAAGACAATAATCTCAGCAATGTGCAAGTAAGTGGTTTAACTGTTACTGGTGTATGTTTTTTCCTGTCAGGTTGCTCAAACTCATAACATATATTCTTTGTTCAAGTATACTATATCCATCTCTTCCTCCTTTGTTGGGTAACGCTAGGCAATCTCTCAAGAAAAGAGTATGATTCTGTTTAGCATAAGAGCTAACAGGTACTAGGTCTACACACTTCTACAGAGCATCCCAAGCTGCCTCTAGACACCCATCCCACCTGGAATGGCATCCCCCCACTCAGCAGGTCACAGGGTCTCCAATCTTCTCTACTATACCCACAGAGCTTGGTGCCCTGCCCAACCCACACAGGGAAATTAAGGAAGGAAATGGGAGAGCAGAGACAGAGGACTAGGTAGGTGGTTGGCTAAGTGTCATACACTGTTCTTAACCCTTGAGAGGGCTGCTGACCTAGAGAATCTGAGACCATTAGTGGGCCTCTCTCTTGAAAAATGCACCCCCTCACTGAACTCTGCATACAATGTGGGGGAGGGGGGGTGGGCAACCATGGACCCTATCTTTAGAACCCCTCAAACGGGGAATAAAATTAAGAGGTACGAGTCTAATATTGAGCCTTCGCAAGTTAGAACGAGGATGTATATAGTTCATGAAGTCAGAGGCAGCTAAGAAAATACTGTGTTGACATATCGACACTTAAATATGAGCACTCAAGAAGAAACATTCAGCAGACAGTTGGGAGCAGTGACACTGAAGCTTGAGTGACTCTTAACTTGAAAATAGATTTGGGGATTACCTACAAAGGAAAGACGGATGGCACTCCAAGAAAAATGTGCAAAGAACGTAGGACACAAGGTCAAAGCCCCCATAACTGTGGACTGCCTATAAGCAGAAGTGCAATGTCAGTGTGAGAGGAGGTCAATAAAGAGACATGGAAAGAGAACTTCTTCACCCTCCTGGAGGCTAAGGCTGACTCTCCTTCCAGTTCCACATGGAAAATCTAGGGCTCAAATCCTTTGAACCACATGACACAGAGGGAGGAGGAGGATCTTGCACTGTGCGGCCCTTTAGGTAGGTCCCTGACAGCCCTCAAAGTTCAGTTTGGGGCTCCTTTTTGAATGAGCCTTGGCAGTTCCTTCACAACATTTTCACCAAAAAGATACACAGGAGTGACCCCATCAAACCCAGTCATTAGTCAAAAGGTCTTAAGCACAAGGAATAGTCAGCAAAAGCCAGCATATGGGAAACCCTACAGGACAAATGACAGTCGCTTCTTCAGATAAATTTTAAGAAAAATAGGGTTGAGTATATGTAAATTTAAGAAACAAAAGAGACACTTCAATTAAATGCAATGTGCAGACTTTATCCCAATTTGAACAAACTGTAAAGATAATAGGGGGCATTTAAACATGACTGGATTTTTTAAAATTAAATTATTATTTTTTTTTGGGGGGGGGGCAGAATACTGGTATAGATACCACGAGTAGCTCCTTGTCTCTTAGAGATACTCAATGAAATAGACGGATAAAATACATTTGGGGAATAAGCTTCCTAAAAATTTCAGGTTTTTTGTTTGTTTGTTTGTTTGATTACGTGGCAGGGGACGGAGGAAGGCAGAGTGTAAGGTGAAACAAAATCGGCTAGGAGTTGATAACTGTGAAACCTGGTGACAGGTGGCAGAACTAAGCCAACTGTGCATTATCTCAAGAAGCTGTCTTTTCCTTCAAACTCTAACCTCAATTTTTGGTGAAAAGGACCTTTCCTTGCCACTGGAATATACTGCAAAATGCTACTACTATTTGTCACTCTTATTACTCGGTATAACAATATGAAAAAATGTAATTTATTTAAAAAAATGCTTTAAAATGTAATCACACGAGGATAATCATTTGCTTACTTTCTACTATGCAAAAATATGTTTAATTTGTTTACCTCCCTAGGTAAAATGACTTCTTAAATTTTACTCTTAAATTTGTTGGGGTGACACTGGTTAGTAAAATTATATAGGTTTCAAGTATACATCTCTATAATACGTCATCTACATATTGCATTGTGTTCACCCCCCAAGTCAGTTCTCAGAACTTCCATCACCACATATTTGATAAAATAACTTCATTTAAAGGGAAAATTCTTCCCCAGCACATCCGATCTATGCGTCAAACAATGGAAAATTTTCACCTCAGCAAGCTGGCCTCAGAGAGGCTCAGCCTCATCTCAGCTGCCTAGATACAAGTGAGATCTCCTGTGCTTACCTAAGGGTCTAGCACCTTTCTGCAAGGGAGACTGGCTAAGGTTCACCAGTCAGCTTTGTTCCTTTCTCACATACCATTGCTCAGACTGATACAGGGTTGGCATACAGGTACACAGTGCAGTTGCTTGTCACGTTTGAAGTCTCGAAGCACAAAAGAAGTCTATTAAATCTGCTAAACTGGCTTTTACAATTATATCATCCACTTGATTTCTAACAAATTGTCAATTCTACCCTAAAATCACAAAGCAGGTAAACAAACTGGAGTAGCAGTTAATCGTTCAAATTACTTTTTCTCCAAAGAGAAAGTTAGTAAACAATCAACTGGCCTATTATGTCAAATATGATAAAGTAGTCATTTTGCCCAGTTTCTAATTCTCACAGTGGTTAAAGTTAGAACAGTAACACCACCACCCAGAAACTTTCTTTAAATACTTAACACCAGGTTACAGGATGTAATTATACAAACTCCACTGCAGCAATCTATGTAAATAAGCATCTTAGTGTCCTTAAAATGCTACCCAGCAAAAAATGCAAATACAGCAAATATTTTAAATACTACATACCTCAAAATTACTGTAATCATGATGCTTATAAAAACTATCATAAAATTGGTTACCTACAACATTTTTGTTACTACTTTTCAAAGTTTCAGTACTTTTTCTTAAAACCATTCTTTCAGACGACTGTATTTTATTCTTGTTCTATGTACATTTTGCTACCAAAATGTTTCATGCCAAGCAGTAACTAGTTCCATTTCCCCTGGCATTTAAGAGTACTAGATTTTACTGGTTTCTACATTTTATTTTCACAACATTTGGATTCATTTTTCTGCTAGTGCAGCTATTTCTTAATATGAGACTGAATAAAATCGTAAAATAAAACATCCTTAGGATGCAAAAGACAAAAGTAGTCTGTAATCAAATGTGAAAGAAATGAAAACTCCAGCCATGGTGAAATTATCACTATAAAGAAGGCGTCCTTCGATTCATTTTAGGATTTTTTTGGACAATGAGGTGAGGTGTGCGGATTTCCCCGCTAGATACCATCTCAAAGGCCCAAATGCCATTCAACATTCAAAATGGCTGTGTATCTGCGGCCCAGGTAACAGTACCTGAGGCGTTGGGTTGACTCCTCCACTCAAACACTCAAGGAGAACCCCCTCAATGAGCCGGGGACGTGAATGTCCTTGGGAAGACAATGAACCGGGGAATCTGTCTTCCCCAAAGATACGAGACTTCCTCAATGATCGGGAGAAATCCTGCACCCCCCCCAAATATCTCGGAGACCCCCCTCAATGACCAGGTAAGATTCTGCCCCTTAAAACCAGGGTAGATCTTCTCTCTCAATAACCTCAATAATGTCTCTCTCAAATGACTCGGGGAAATGAGGGCCCACAAGGACCGTGGGCGATCTCCCCTCCCTGCCATAGTAGCTAGAGACCCTCCCCAAGTAACCCGGGGATATCCCTAGTTGCCAGAGATCTCGCCCCACAAAGGCCCAGAGCAACCCATCCCTTAAATCTCCCGGAGCGGCGGAGCCACAGGGACCGTAAGTCGGGCGTTACCTGCGGCCTCAGCCCAGTCCCACGGCGCTTCCGTTCTATTGTTTCTCTCCCACCAAGATGGCGGCGACCGCGCCGAGCCCCGCCCCCCGCGCCTCGCTCCCAGCGACCCTCACTATTGGCTCACACCGTGAGCCCGGCTAGCGGATTGGGCAACCTGAAAAGCGATGTTGCTAGGGCGCTGGGATTCTCTGCGGCAGCTTCCGGGAAGGGCGGGGCGCGGGGCGGGGCCAGAGCGGGGGCGGAGCTTTGTCTGCCTGCCCAGGGAGAGTGGCCAGGGAGGTCAGATGAGTGGTGCGTGGACGGACGGTCTTCCGGCTGATGGCTGCAATGCGGTATACCTGGGGCCCGGGTGGGTCAACCAACTGTACTGTTTTCCCTCCGAGTCTGAGGGGTTTCCCAGGATGTGGGACTTTCAGTGCTAACTTTGAGACAGTTCGCAGCCAACTGTGAAGTTAATCACCCTAGCAGACGGATAGACAGAGAACGGGAGTGGATGGTTGGAAAGATGAACTAAAAAGTGGCTGTAGAAGGGTGGTTAAGGAGTGACAGTGTGTGTGTGTGTGTGTGTGTGTGTGTGTGTGTGTGTGTGTATGCACAGGTGGACCAATGACAAATATAGGTGGACAAATGGGGGAATGGTTGTACAGTTTTCTGTGACTGGTGGATGACCCAGTGCCCAACCCTGGTCCCACCAAGCTCCACACTTGCAGGACTTGTCTGAGGCTCATTTGTCCTGGGCTCTGTGTTGGCTAGTAGGGCTCCCACCTGAGTGAATGTCAGTGTAGTTGGGAAAGGCAAGGGAGGAGGCACGTGCTGCTGTGAATGGGCAGTGCCTCCTTCCTACCTGATCTCTACTCTTTCTGTAAAGGAGGCCAGTGTTGCAGTCCTGTGTGCTGGGGGTTTCCAGAGGTGTGAATTCAAGCATATACTTGTTCATTCAACAAGAATTTTATTGAGCATGTACATGTATGCTCTGTGCTGGAAATACAGTGAGCAAAAACAGTTAAAAAAAAAAAAAAGCCTGCCCTTATGGATGTGGAGAGGAAAGATTACCTGTGACCACCTGATGATTGCTCCCCTCCTGGTTTCCTCTGATCTCACTGGTTGCCTCTTTTCTCTCTGTCTATACTACTTCCTCATAATTTTGTCCAAGTTCATGGCTTCAAATTCCACATATGCGTCCATCACCCCCAAACATGTATGTCTAATCCAGATCTTTCCTGAGTGCCAGATGCAGCCCCCAGCTGTGGACTAGGCATCTGCACTTTGACTTCCACTTGGCATCTCAAACTCAACTTCTGCCACCCTAGTTCTGGTTCATCCCCCAAGCCCACTCCACGCCATCTCCTAGTGCAAGTGATACTGGTTTAGTCCTTTCTATTGCTCAGGCTAAACACCTCGGAGTCCCTCTTGACTACTTCTGTTCGTACCAGGAACTCCTGTTGCTTCCTTTGCATCATCTACCCAGAATGAGACCAGGTCCATGACTCCCACCCGGTCCAAGCTACCATCACCTCTCCCCAGGGCAATGTCATGGCCACTTCCCAGTCTCCTGCTTCTGCCTTTTTTCATCTTCAGTCTGTTCTCCACACATTAGCCTGTGAATGCATGTCAGAATCCCTCATGCCCTGCTCAGAACTTTACAATAGCACCTCCCCAAAGAAAAGCCAGAGCTAGCTGGGGCCCCATGATTCCTCATTATCTCTCTGACTGCATCTCCTGTGTTTGCCTCCAGCTCCACTGCTCAGCCTCCCAAAGTGACTCACGCATCACACCCCAGGAGCTCTCTTGGCTCAGGGACTTGGCTTTATTTGTTCTCCATACCTGGAATGTACTTTCCACATTTCCACAGGACTGCACCCCAACACCTTCAGAGCCCCTCATTTCAGACTGCAACCTGCACCTTTCGGCCCCCAGCACTCAGGATCCCCTTGATCCCCTTATCCTGCTCCGCTTTTTCCCATAGCTGTTACCACCTTCTCACACACTTATTCGTGTATTTGTTATCTTTATACAGCATTCCCTGCTTCCTCTTCTAGAACAACAGCTCTGTAAGACTGAAATCTCTTTGTATTGTTCATGGATGTATCCTGACCACCTCAGACACCAAGTAAGTTCAGGAAATACCTGCTGGGGTTCCCTGGTGGGGTAGTGGCCTGGGCTCCATTCCCAGCCAGGGAACTACCCCCCCAAAAACAAACAAACAAACAAGAAATACCTGCTGACTGATGAATGAAATGAATGCCATGTGGTGTTAAGTGATAAGTGCTATGGAAAAAAATTAAAATGGGGCAGCAGGAGGTTGGGGCAGGGTGAGAGTGCCCCAGAAGAAGGCTAGCCCTGGGCCACGCCCCAAAGGCTCTCCACCCAGCATAACTGCTAGGAGGCCCAGCCCAGTTTCTGCTCCTGGCCCTGCCTGCAGGATGCGCAATAGGTGCTATAAACACAGAATAAAAGCCTAACAGGCATCAGTCCTCCAGGCCCTGACAGACAGCACTGCCCCACATTCTCTGCCCACCCAGTCTCCCATTCCGGTGCTCCTGTGTGTGGGGTGGAGGCTGGATAGGGCAGGGGCTCTGTGGGGCAGCCCCAGCATTGACTAATTCTTCCACTCATTCCGTAAGAGCTTACCAAAGGCTGACCTGGCCTAGACACTGGGTATGTGGCAAAAATGGACTTGCAAGGATTTGACTGATTTGTGGAGTCCCTGACCTCCAGCGAGAAGTGTGGGGTGGGGTCAGGGGGTGAAGGGTGGATAAAACAAACAGTAAAGAACAAATAATGATGGGCAGTGTGAATACAGTGGAGAGAAGGAACCAAGCTGATAGGCAGAGTATTGTGTTTTTGTCCAAGGTAGCAGGAAAGGCAGATCTGAGAAGGGAATATGTGAGCTAAGATCAATCCAAAGGCACTGACTGAGCAGGAAAGATTGAAGAGAAGCCACCCCTGATACAAAGTATCGCAAGTGCAAAGACCCCAAGAAAAGGACAAGTTTGGCATGTTAGAGAAACGTGAAGAAAAGGGCTTGGAAAGCTCAGAGGCATGAGGGAACAGACGAGATCTCTCGGGGACGTAAGGAAAAGGTGGTAACTAACCTGACTGCTTTCCAAAAAGGTTGTAACAAGGTCAGTTAACACCTTTCTAGAAAGCAACCAGGTGAACTCTAGGAAAATATAAAGGCATATGCTTTTGGACCTTGTAATCCAAATCTTGGGATTCTCACTTACAGAAACCAAAGCACTGAGATGTGAGCTATATGGTCAGGGATACTGACTGCTACATCATCAGTAGTGGGAAAAATAACTGCAAAGTGATGGCCCATCCACAAGGGCACGGTTGGAAACATTTTGGTACTTCCATTCTGTTACAGTTATTATGCTGTATAGCAACTGACTCAAACTTAGTGGCTTAAAACAGTAATATTTATTTTGCTTACTAATCTGGCACTTGGGCAGGCGTCAGTAGAGACTGCTCTTCTCCACTGCATGGGTCTGAGCAGCTTGAAAGTTGGGGTTGGAATTGTCTGAGGTTCCTCACTTAAGTCTGGAATTGAATGCCTGCTGTCAGCTAAGACTTTATTTGGGGCTGGAACACCCACATGTGGCCGCTCCTTGCACCCTGGGGCTTCCTGACATGATGGCGAGGTTCCAAAGATGACTGTCCCAAGAGAAAGGATGCCAGGTGGAAGCTGTATCGTCTTTTCAACCTAGTCTCAGAAATCACAGTGTCATCTCTGCCTCATTCTGTTCATTAGAAGCAAAGTCACTAAGGCCAGGCTCTATCCAAGGAGAGGGAAATTAGACCCCACCTTTTGTGGGAGAAGTATCGACAAGTGTGTGGACAGATAGATTTTTATGTCATCATCAAAAAGAAGGAATTGGAATAATACCGCTTGATTTGGAGGACCTGCCACAAAGTTGGGATGAGAAAAACAAGATGCAGAACAGTGTGTACAAAATGATCTAAAGGTGTACAACCAAGACAAACCACCTTGTAATTGTAACTGTTATGATTATATAAGCAAGGAGAAATATAGGGAACATGTGTCTTGTAACTATTGGTTCCAGAGAGTGACGGTGAGAGGAGAGAGGCAGGGGTAAGCAAAAGAGGAAAAGATAACAGACTTTGCTGAAAACCAGCAGTTAGAATGCGTTCTCCCTTATGCGTGTAATTACAGGTGTATACTAAATTGTATGAAGAAAGTGATTTTTAGAGAGGCATGTTTAGGTGATAAAAGCAATCAAGAAAATCAAGGAAGGAGTGACCACATGACCTGAAATCTCAGGACAAAGAGGGGCTGACACCGTGCTTCATCTGAGTCTCGTTTTGTGTTTGGCCTGTGAGCATCATTCAGCAGAATGTCTTTGTTTTACGCACTTTTCTGTATTTGTGATATTCCACTTGAAATTTTTTTTTAATTAAAAAAAAGGAAAGGAAAGTGACCGCTGTACACTCAACTCAGCAGAGTGCCCCAGATGGTGCATATCTGGAGTGACCAGCGTGGAGATAACATCCAAAGTCACGCTTGTCCCAGACAGAATCTCCTGGGAGGGGGAGAGGGGGACCCAGAGTGGAGCCCTGGGCCACTCCAGCACCTAACTGTAGTCTAGTTAAAGCTGGCGACAGAGGTGGGAAGAAAACCAGGAGAGCTGGATGTTCCTGAGAAGGTGGTCCTTGAAGCAGGAGGCAGGCATCCACTTCAGCCAAAACTCCAGAGAGCTGGCAAGGACACCGGCTCTGCCTGTGGAAGTCACTGGGGACTGCAGGGGTGAGAGGTGGTAGGAATGGGAGGTGAGAACTGTAGGACAGTCTCAAGGCTTTGCCATGAAGGGAGCACAATGTGGTAGGAGCTTGGGGAGGAGGAAGACAACGACGAGGACGACAACGACATGGGGAGCAGAGGAGGAGTTTCTGACCCATCATTTCTGTTGTCTCCCTGAAAACAAGGCGAGGCCATTGCTGAGGGGGCTGGGACACAAGAGGTTTGAGAACAGGACTGAGGGCCAGGCAGCAAGCCCCCTGCGAGGGGCCTGGAGATGAGAGCGGGCCTCAGGGATGTAAATAACCAGGTCCAGGGCAGGAATGAGACAGGGCAAAGAGGATATCCAGGGCAAGAATTGGACCAAGAAGTCAAGGTGTCCCTTCTGTACTGGAGATCGCAGTTGCCCTGGTGTGTGTGTGGGGGCATTTGCTGCTCCCCTGCCACACTCTGTCCCTCCCACACAGACCTGGCTGGGGCCAGAGGAGGGGTGGGGGGTGGGGGTGGGGATGGGTGGGAGTGCTCACGACAAGTTGTCTGGGATCAGGCATCTCTTGGCATCCCTTTCCCTGCATGTTCCTTGAACCGAGCTGGCCCCTCTGGCCTAACCCCACCCCCTCTGGCCTGGAGTCCTCCCAGGGCCCCCTGTGTAGGGAACATGATGTTCCCACCAAAACAGGGGCATTTCCAGATGCCCCTCCCCCCACTCTCCAGCCTCCGCACCCACAGCCCTGGGACATTGGCCACAAGGGGAGGAGCTGACTGTAAACAATTCCTAAGAATTTTCCCCCCCAGAACAAAGGGCAGGAAAATTACCAAGGATCTCTCAGGGCCAGGCTGGATGCAGCTTGAAGCACGTCCTGGACTCACATACCCTGTCCCTGGCACCATCACCAACGAGGCAGTGAAGAGCCGGGGCACTCCGGAAAGTCCCCATTATGCTGTAAAGCCGGCTAGGTGTCAGCAGGCCCCCCTCCAGCACTTTTTTAATTGTTAGATTTATTGGGGTGACATTAGCAAAAATTACATAGGTTCCAGGTATGCAATTCTACAGTGCATCATCTGTGTGTTCACCACCCGGAATCAGTTCTCTCCATCATCATGAACTTGACTTCCCTTCTCTCCTCTCCTACCCGCTCCCTCCCTCCTTTCCCCCACCTTGACCATTAAACTGTTGTGTCCATGAGTTTTTGTTTCTTTGTTGCTTTCAGTTTTATATTCCACATATGAGTGAAGTCGTACCCACTCCAGCACTGTTTTTTTTTGGGGGGGGGGGCGGGGGTAGTTCCCTGGCTGGGAATCAAACCCAGACTGTGGTGGCATTGAGAGCGCCACTGTACCACCAGGGAACTCCCTCTAGCACTCTTAATGTACCTTTGCCTGCACATTGTAAACCTGGCCTAGAACCAGTCCCTGGGTGCCAGGCTATAAGCCCTTGGGCTGTAAGATTAGCTTTACCCATTTATTGGGGATGAGGCTAACCCAACTAGTTTTCAGTTGTGAGGTCAGCTCTCTGTCAGGGAGTGAGGGCTACTTTTGCTGTGAGTCAAAGATGCCCAGCTTAAAGTGACCACAAGGGGCGAGGCTACACCAGTCACTGGGCCTCAGCCCCCTATTGTATGTATGTAGCTGGGCCTTAGCTCAGCTCAAGCAGGTGAGGGGCTGGGCTGGAATCCATTGGGCCAATGCCAGTGAGCAAAGTCAAAGGCAGTGGGGGCTGGGTGTGTGTGGGGTGTGGACGCCTCTCATAAACTTGCCTCCTGCAGAGGAGCAAACAAGAAAGAGGTCCTGGATGAGGGCTCCAACTCACCTTTATCTGCCTGGCCTCAGGCAGCAGAAGCTGCCAGCTAGGTGGAACCATATTGAACTCTGAGGAATGGCAGATGTGGGTATTTTCTATGTTTGTGTGCTCACCATTGTAGTTAGGGAAGCACTCTTACCCCCATGGCTGCATCTGCAGGGGGAACAGCCCCTGGTCTGGGGCCCAGGTCCACTCCTGGGGACATCTGATCCTGTGTGACCTCATTCCTCACCCTGCTCATGAGGCCGTTTGCACAGCTCTAGGACAGGATGCCAGGGTCCAAGGTAGCTCAATGTGCTGTTCCAGCTTGCCCAGGACTTAGGCACATCTGCTCCAGAGGCCTCTTTCCTTCTGCCCTGCAAGCCTGAGATGCAGAGTCAGGTCCCCTTCTCCTCCAGCTGCCCCGGCTGGGCTCATGGCAGGCACAGGAGTGTGTGCTGCTTGTGTCCCTTCCTGTACAGGTCTTTCATTTTCAGAATGAAAATGTCCCCTTTAACTACGCTGGGACATGATGCTGGAAAATGCTAGTTTGCTTATTGGTGGGTCTGGACTTTCATCCCTCTTTCACCTGTTAGCTAGAACAAAAACCAACTGCACACCTCTGCTTCCTCTCACTCTGTGCATTGGAGGACTTGGCTGGAAAGGAGATTGCTGGGGCCTGGTTCCAGCAGAATACAGTGACTTTGGACCCCTGGCTCAGTGCAGTTCTGCAGAAGAGGAAGGGGTGGGCCATGGAGATTTGGGCTGGTACTATCTACTTCAACTCCTTCCCCAAGGGCTGACAGAGCAAATACCCATTCTTGCACCTATCCGGAAGGACTGAGCAGTGAAGAGTTAGGTCCTGCTGGCTTTCCTAGTGTCTGGGGTAGCTCCCATCTCCCTTCGATTTCACAGTCTAGCCTGGCCAACATCCTTTCCAGCCTTTGTAGCTCTGTAGTTTACAAATGGGCTGGGCTCTGCTTTACTCTGTATGCTTGAAGACAAGCCAGATAACTGGTTTTATAGAATAGAAAGAAGTACCCCCAGGGTCAAGGGTTCTAGGCTGGAAAGATGTCAAAGAGGAAGAAGGGGTAGTAATGTCACACACACTTCCAGAAAAATCTGATTCTTCAGCACATGTCATCACAGAAGGCAACCTAGGCCAGAAAGGCATCTCTGGCCAATCTTCATGATGTTTAAAATGATTAGCGTGAAGATGACAATTTCTGAGGAGTCCCTACCTGGAGGGAGTCTTTCTCCTTTCACAGCTCTCCAGATGTTTCTATAACCAGAATTGTGTGATGTACGTTAGAGCAATGAGGGACACTGCATGCTTATGTTTAAAGCTCTCACTTGATGAACAGGCAATAGCAGCTGACATAGAGAAAAGCAGCATTACCAAGGTCAACAACAGCTCTTGGGAGCATGATCATCCTTGAAATAGGAGACCAAGGCTGCTCTCTGAGTGAGTCCAGAAATATGGATAAGCTCCGTCAGCACTGGAGGAAAATTCTAGGACCACCTGGCAGACCTTAGTACCATTACTCTTGCTAATTCCTGGGGGTTGAAGCACAGTGTCAGGAATGTCCACAGCGACTCCTCAAGATTTGTTCTCACAACAAGTGAGCTGCATCAGACCTAATTTCTGACATTCTAATTTTGAACTTGGATAATACTTATTTGAATTCACAACTGATTATTCAGTATGTTCCTGATTGATATTCTGCATTTTGTCAGCATATCTCAAAATCAGGTAGTAGTATGTATTATTGCTGGCCATCATCTGTGATGGGGCATTTGTCTGTAGGGGGGATGGGTAAGAAAAGGAAAATTCTTACTCAACATGAGGCCTTGTGAAATGACCCCAATTCTTTAACCACATTATAAGTACTACTGTTTTAATTCTATTGTTATAAAAAACTGATGCACTAACATCGTTGAGGATATATTCAGGTAACTGATAGGACAAATTTCTAGCTTCCTGTTAGACCATACACAGAAAGCAAAGTCCTCATGTGACAATCACTCTTCAAGGCTGAGACTATGGACAACATAATCTTGACATTGTCCTTGCATTTCTTAACTGTTCATAGCAATACCTCCACCCAAACCACAAAAGCCAAACCGTATTTAATTTTTGAAGTCTTGAAACAAGGCAAGTGGGAGAGGAGGGAGGGGAAGCTAGATATAGGGTGATGGAAAGAGAAGTCACATTAGGTGGTAAAATTATTATACAACAAGTTGACAATGCACTGTGGAATTGTATGCATGAAACCTATGTAAATCTTGCTAACAGATGTCATCCCAAAAGTCTATCAATAAAAATGAATTTAAAAAAAAAAGAAACAAGGCAAATTTGGCTTTGAGGATTCAACTACCAGTTTCTTGGGGCCCACCTGGGTATTCTGTATGTTCACTCATTACTTGGCTCTTCGGAAATGCCAGGTAAAGGCAAGGTCAAACTGGAACATGGTTTTGTTGTAGAATGAGCTCCTTTTGGTCACTTGGAAAGAAACTGTAGGTACCGTGGGCTATCACAGAGTCATTGCTAGTTTGGATGGCCACGTTACAGAGAAGAAACTGATATAGGTCATATTGTCAGACAGAAGTTAATTTCTGCTGGGCTTCATTGATGAGTGTACCTTCTTGGTAAGGGATGTATTGGATGCCCATGTTCATCATCCCCAACAACTTAAAGCTGTGATGGTCAATTTTGTGTCAACCTGACTGGGCCCTGGGGTGCCCAGATATTTGGCCAAACATTGTTATGGGAGTTTTTGTAAGGCTGATTTTTGGATGATACTAACATTTAAATCAATAGACTGAGTAAAGCAGATTGCCCTACTAATGTGGGCAGGCGGCACCCCATCAGCCGAAGGCCTGAACAGAACAAAAAGGCTGACTCTCCCCTCCATAAGAGAGCATTTTCCTGTCTGACTGCCCTCAAACTAGGGTACCAGCTCTTCTCAGATGTTGAGCCTACCAGCCTTTGGGCAGGAACTATACTACTGGCCCTTCAGGTTCTCAGGCCTTCACACTCAGATTGGAATTAAACCATTAGTTCTCCTGGGTCTACAGCTTGCCAACTCACCCTGGAGATCTTGGGACTTGCCCGCCTCCATAACTGAGTGAGCCAATTTTTTATAATAAATCTCTTTACATATCCCATTGGTTCTGAATCTTTGGAGAACCCTAACTAATACATATGCCCAGGCCTCCTCTCTAATTTCCAAGAGCTCATATCCCATGTGTTATGATGGCCTGGGCCCCTGAAAAGAGGACAAACACATGACACAGACTGCACCAGAAAGTCAGACATGATTTGTCAGCCTTTATTAACTGAGAGCAAAGCCGAGCCCTAGAGTTTCCTTTTAAAAAACCCAACCTTGTTTATGGAAAACAATGATTTAATTGTATGTTTAATACTACAGAGCAATAATTAATCATTTCCCAATCACTTATTCTTCTGAGATTAAAACACATTAAGTGTAAAACACATTAAGATTCTCCCAATGATTTAAAAATAACTCCAATTGAAAGGTATTTCAAACACTATGTGTAGAACACAGGACCAAAAAAAAGATCTTAAAACATTTTCACCTTTGAGGTAGCACGATAATGCTCAATTAGATTTCTTTTATTACAATGAGCTTAAGAAAACAATGAGGAATCTACCTTTTGCTCAAGGTGGGCTAAATTGTCTTCTACAAATCCCCCATGAGGTTAGTGACAGTTTTCTCCTTTTTTTATTTTTTATTTATTTATTTTTAAGTATAAAGATAGCCCTGCAGCGTGTAAAAGGAAACCCATGGGAAGGCTGCTTCCCTCCCATAAAATAGACATTAGAATCAGAGGAACATCAGCAGTCAAGACAGGAGGAACAAGAGGTAACTGTAGTGAAAAATCAAAACAACTTGTATCTTGGCAAGATTGGTTTACAAGTGTATGTCAAGAACAAAAAATCCAACATCAGCCAACTGAAAACAAAAGATAAAAGATGACATTCGTGGGTCTGTTTTCTTTTTCTCTGTGCAAAAATGCTCTTTCAATTTTTCTAAACGAGAGCGATTTGTTTGTACACTGTGACATGACATGGAAATACTGTGTGCCCAGGGTGTTTGCTGCTGAACGCCAGCAGCACTGCTCACTGACTCTGCCATTGTGAGCAGAGAATCTGGGTGAACATGACCTTTCCTGGCTGGGACAATTCCATGCAACTTTGCTGCTGAATGCACTCATTAAACTGCTCAAAGAAAAGCTCCACCCTGCTGTCTGAGAATCTATAGCAATTATTTATATATAACTCAGTTATACATAAGGACTGTCGACCAAGAGAACACAACACTTGAACCCTTCCTTCAGAGAATACAACCAAAAGACAGTGATGTGATAAACTGGGGCCAGAAGGAAGGATAATACTGCAGATTGGACCATGGGCTCTCCGGAACATTCCCCACTATCCAAAATCAATAGCAAAGCCAGAAGAGGGAGTGAAGCTCTTAACTCACCAAGAACAATATAAAACAATTAACAAAGGAATCTCTTCCCAATGCACCCACCCCATGAAGATCAACCATCAGTGGCACAGCGTGGACACCACAGCCTTGAATTTGTCTCTCACCTTGGTTCCCCATGCTGCAAAAAGAACTGGAACACTGTCAGACTCCTGGCAACTTGGTAATGGCTGTGTCCTATTTCACTTACACTGGTCCCTCTAAAGTTTCCCTTCCTTGAGCCAGACCCCCGCAGAGCCCTGTCTGCAGTGAGGGGTCAATGTGTAATTAGGGCAGGAGGACTTATACCTGATGAATTCTACTCAGTACAACAGTGGCCATCAGTGTCAAAGAGGCTTCTGTGAAGGGGAAGACTGAATTGGGAAGTGCCAGAAGACAGGAGGAGAAGGCTTCCTCCTAGTGTGCTGCAGGAGCGGCTCTGGCACGGGGTTCACAGCTAGCTCTAACTCGTGCTGGCCGTGGGAGTCAAAGGGACCACCTGCTCAGGGTGTTTTTAAAGAGAGTCCTCACAGAGTCTGGGGCTAGACCTCTGTTACTCCTGAAGCCCAATGTATGTACTCCCTTTGTAACCAACTGTAATGGTGGTCAGCTACAGTGCAAAACCTGCTTTCTCAACTTCACTTGATAATAAAGCAACATCATAGAAAACCACCTTGAAAAATCATGGGGAAAACCACATGGGCTTTCCGAGCGCTAGCTGCCTGTTTTGGAGTATTAGTTAACAACCATTATCAGTTCTGAGGGCTGCAGTGCAGGCTACCTAGAGCAGTCTGAAGAGAGTCCTGCTTTCACTTCACGGAGCACAAGAAAAAGGGAGAACTGATTGAAGCTGTGGTGTGTCACCACTCTGGACATCTCTCAGCCACACTGTCTGTGGCAAAAACAGAGAGACTGACTCATGTGGACAATGGAAGGTGACCATGTGGGCTCCATAATTATCCACAATAGGAATGACTCAAGCCCCAGCATGTAATCTCCTGGGGAGTTACTGAGTTATACAAGTTTTAAAAAATCATATTGGAAAGGGCCTCCTGATTTAATATAAACTTGGCTATGACATTCAAATTTATCTCGATGAAAATTTCACACTACTCTTAGGATCTTTTGTATCTGATTTTAAGTCATTTTGAAGAAAAAAATTTCATTCTGAAATGTTTATCTAATTAGGATAATTCATCAAAATTCTACCCGATAAAAGGTTTAAAAAGTTTTAAAATACAAGCTAAATTACTTCCCTTTTGGGTTAATAATTGGAACCCCAAATATCCTAATATCTTAATTAGAAAGGTCTTCACAGTAATTCTATAAAATTGTAAATGATTCTAAGTTTTGAAAACTAACAAAAGAGTTGATCTTTGGGATGAATGCCCGAGTCAGCTGACAAACTGATGTATGTGAGTATGTCCAAGGGGAATTCCCTAAATAGAGAAATATTTTTTTAACTTCCAAAAAATAGCTGCTGCTTCTTTAAAGAGTTTCAAAATTGATGGTTCAACAGCAAAGCTACATAATAACTCTGGAGTAGAAGGCAAGGGCTCTCTGTGTAGTACAAACTGCCACACTGCCATTAGCCAGTAAAGACAACTGGAAACAAGAGGTGGCAGGAATTATCCAGGAAAGTATTTGGGTCAGATAAAGTGATGGCACCTCCAGACCCTGGCTCCTTATAAATGGACAGCAATTCATTCATGCAAATGGTACAGAGACTGAACAAAACAAAATCTATTAAAATAAAACAAAACCTCCCAACCCTCCCTGGCTCTGTGCTACCGGAAGGATGTGCTGAACTCAAATTATCTCTTCTAACGTGGGTCCCTGTGACCTACCAGAGTGCTCTGGTGCTGACCTCCTGGGCCCTGGGCAGGGCCCTTCCTCATGAGTTTGGAGGCAGCTGTCACGTGTGCAGCTTTCAGCAGACAGTACAATGCCACAGGACCACAGACCTTCACATCTGCCACCATTTTCCACTGTAAAACCAAAGGCTACAACTGTGAACAAATGTGGACTTTCTCAAAGGACAAATGAGGACATTGAAGGCTACAACATTTCCTCCCTTGAGGAAGATTGGGGGAGGGTGTCTACAGTTATACAACAGGTTTGTGCAGACCCGTGGTAACTTTCAAAACCAACAGTAGCAGCAAGAGAGGAAAGGAAAATGTTTACACTTTGGACTTTGTATCAGGCACTTAAATTGTTGGAGAGACATGCCATTTTGAATCAAAGATGTGAAAATTGGGTTGGAATAATCATTACAAATGGTTTAATAATGGGCTGTCAGAAGCAAAGTGGAGGTGTGGGTCAAACCTCTACCCATCCTTTAGTGCTGACTTCCAAGTTTTCTAAATGTCCATGACCATAGTAATAGCAGCAGAGGTGGCAACAGCAAGAACAGTTCTTTTGTGTCTGTTTTCTGTGTGTATTCTGTGGCTGACTGGAAGATTTTGGTGTCACACTGAGAAGGCTCTGGGGTGTGGCACAACTACTGCCCAGGATCAACCAGATCCATGCTGGAGCCAAACACCTTCACCAACTGTTCTTCGTAGTGTGAGACATTCCTCTTCATGATGTCCATGCAGGGTCCCAGGAGTCTCTCAAATGCCTGTACATCCATAACTGCATGTTAAAAAGAGAGAATGAATTCTCTGTACCAACAATTCAGTCATTTCCCTTGTGTAAATCTTTTTTTAAATATACACACTAATATTATAGGAGATTAGACTTGGGGATACTGGGCACTTGGAAAAATGAGGAATGTTTCTATGTGAACATGGCAGGGCTGTGTCATCTAAGTTTGAGGAGACCGCAGCCCCTGTTCTGTCTCCACACAGCCCTGGACACCTGCCTCCATTACTCCTCGTTTCACATGGCCAGGGAGCCTGTATGCCTGTCTTGCTCACAGGCTAAAGTTAGTGCTCAGAAATGTTTGTTAAAAGAAAATATTCACCCATTTCTGGTTGGTCACACAAACTTTCCAAGCCTAGATGTGAGTAAGAGCTGGTAGAATAAGTGAAGGCTTGTAGATGAGGGAAAAAATACTGCATGTTAGAAAAAAAGGATTTATACATAAATAATTTTTCTTACCTAAGCACTTGACATCTCCCACTGCATAAGCTGAAGCAGCTCTGGGTTGGTTGGTGACCAGTGCAAGCTCTCCAAAGTATTGCCCCTTATGGCAGCGGGCAATCTCCACCTCCAGATTCCCACCATCCTTGTTTGCTTTAGTCTAGAGGAGGGAGAGAACATGACCCAGGCTGATTCCAGAAGCACAGCTGGGCATGTCCAGTTGTACACACTTGCATTCCTTTCTCAGTACACTTCACAACATTACTGAGAAATTCACTGTTGCAGGACTCTGACTGTACCATGTAAACTGCATGGGCTAATCTCAGTGGTCGACTTTCACCTGGTGCTTTATTTCAGGTAATAGCTAAATTATCAATAGGTAAGGTGCAGACCATTTAATTGTGAAGATTTATATATATTATATTATACATTATAAATAATTATAATAATATATAATGAATATATAATAACTGAAATTATATGTCTTATATAATTAATAATATATTATATAATGTTAATAATATTAACATATAATCATACATACATATGAATACTCTCCATTTGGTAGATGCTGACTTCTGAGAAACAGGGGAAAAGACAAGGTCTTTTGCTGATTCTAAATAATGCCAGTGCTTTTCTTAGGTAGACTCACAGTCCTGGGCTGTTACTTTTTGATTTGCGAACATGTCTTTCTCAGACAATACTTTACAGTGACAAATTTTCTTTTTAGATACCATCTCCATCTACATTTTTAAAGAAGAGTCAAGTAACTAAATATTTTTAAAAATAATGTTCAATCTTGCAATTTGTTAGTTTAACTCTTTATTAAGAAATCAAGCAGGCTCTAATTTGTGCATATTAAATTACTGAAAATAATGTACCACAGTGTATTTACTATCTAGTTTCCTTTTTTTTTTTTACAAATCACTTTGCTAAGCTAAGCAATAACCTGTTTCAGTAAAAAGTTATTTAGAATTTGTTAGTAAGAATTCATCTTAATCTCTAAGAGCCACTTTATGTTATGGGTAGAGAGGTAATTTTCTGAAGGTTCATGTGGAAAAATGAACAAAGCCCCCACACTAGCTTATATATGGTTTAACCATTTCTCCTTCCACACTTCTGCCCTGACCTGTTTGCTCTTAAATCAATCTGCTCCGTTTGAGCCAATGCTCTCTTTCCTATTTCTATATCATTCTCTGAGGCTACAGACATGTTTGTGCCCACAGAGTCCCTTTTCTAGAGTAGCACTTACCACACTATCATGCCAACACCAGCCCCTGGGGGTTCTGTAACAATGATTCTGATTCAGTAGGTCTGAGGCAGAGCCCAAGACTGCATTTCTGACAAGCTGAATATATAAGAAATGTATAAACATATAACAGTAGTCCAAAAACTATAAATAAAAGAACACAGAAGTTCCAAACTATTGTTTCCTGTGAATTCCTTCATTAGAAATCAAGCCACCTTATAAGTGGTAATCATATTTTTCTTTCTTCATACTTGACTTTTACTAAAGGTAGTCTGTAAAAGGTTTTATAATAGGTTTAGTATTACATATAACTCCCTATTTTAACAAATTCTATAGTAAAAAAATTGAAGCAGAGAAATATAGTAATGACAGATTTATGGTAAGAATCATTCCTCCCACCTATGTCATCAGTTTTCTGGGTTTCCCTATCCATCAAATGGTTATATTATGAATTGTCCTAGAGGCTTCCTCTCCCAGTGCTCTAAAAAGGAAGCCATCTTCATATTCAATACCTACATGTATTTTTAAATTATATAGTTCTCCATTTTCTACTGGGGTGTTTATCTTTTAATTGATTTGTAGGCTAGTATTTCTCATATCATTAATTATATAACAGAGGCAGAGGGAACAGGAACAAGAAGAAATACAAGGGCTGTCTGGAAAGTATCTAGCCATGTAATATGACAAATAGGGGCATTTATGGTTGGATTTTTTCCAGACAGCACTCATATAAACTCCTATCAATGATGGGCTTAAGCACGAGTCTTTGCCTGTCATACACCTTACCCAACAATGATGGTTTTGGTATACTGAACACACTTCACATTATTTTTTTGTTTGTTTTTTTTCTTTTTGCTTTTTGGTATGTGGGTAGCTCCCTGACTGGGAATCGAACCCAGGCCGCAGCGCTGACAGCACCAGCACCGAAGCCTTAAGCCACTACACCATCAGGGAACTCCCACACTTCACATTATTTAAAGCAAAGAATTGGACCTGATGGTGTAGTAGCTTAAGGCTTTGGCGCTGGCACTGTCAGCGCTGTGGCCTGGGTTCGATTCCCAGCCAGGGAGCTACCCACATACCAAAAAGCAAAAACAAACAAACAAATAAATAAATAAAGCAAAGAATTACTTTCTGTGCATACACCTGGCACCTGTACCTTTCCCTGGCATAACTTCCACCATCACACACAAACTCACCTTGCTTCTAATCAAGATGCTCACTTCACCAGACTCTATAATGTAAAAGCAATCAGCCTTGTCACCCTGAAAAGGGAAAGGAGGTCAGGTAAGAGCCATACACATGTACTGAAGAGGGACACAGAAACAGATCATGTGGTCATTGCCTGAGCTCTGATTTGTATTTATTTTCCAACTCTACAAGTCAATGAATGGCTAACAAACGCAGAACAAAATGACAGGATCCTGGTCACAGGGGATTTCGGTCCAATATGACTGACACACATCTCTCACTTCCTAATGTGGAGTACTGACATTTTTCTCCATGAATATGTCAGGCTGCCAACTGCACAGAGCATCACTATTCCTACTGCTTATGTTGGTGGTCCACTATTAAAACTTAGGACAAGGGATCAGTAGCCAAGACTGCTACAGACAGTATCAAGGTGACTCCTGGCTACCCCTGGGTCACGGAGCTCAGGGGTAATCTTGACCATTAAATGAAGTTCTACAGAGGACAGTGTGGATCTGGAGAAAGCGCTGCCTTGGTAAGGAAGGTACTTTGATGTGATAACAAAAAAATGAATGAATATAAGTCATGTCACCCTTATGAGCCTCAGGCTTTTCTTTTGCTTGTTTTGATTTTCATCCACTTAGCTGAACCAGTTATTCAGGTAACTCAACCAATAATTAAGTACTTACTATGTGCCAGGCACTGTTCTAGGCATTTGAGATGTATCAGTGGACAAAACAAATACTCCTACCCTTGTGGAACTTAAGTCTGGTAAGGTAAACAAACTAAATTATCAACATAATTAATTAATAAATTATGCTATTGTGTTGGAAGGCGTTAATTGCTATAGGAAAAAAGTAAAGCAGGGAATGTGGGATCTAGAGTGCTGGGGGAAGAAATAGCTACAGTATCCAACAGAGCTTCATTTAGAAGGTGTGATGTGAGCAAAGGCTGGAAGGTGGTGAGAGTTAGGCAAGCAGATATGGGAGAAGAGGCTTTCAGGCATATTCAGACTCCAAGCCCTCACTCTTAACCTCTGAAGCAATGACCATCTGTACTGAATAATTTAATACTAATTCATGTGCTCTCATTCCATCTGGGTCTTATGTCTTCAGTGAGAATTGTTACTTCTGAGTATTCAGAAGACTTCATATCCTTCAACCACCACATAGCAATCCAAGTGAGCACCATACAAAGCTGAGGATGATGTTGCCAAGTAGATCTAATGCCAGATCACTATATAAGAATTACTGCTCCATATGAATGAAAACTGTAGCTTTATAAAGGGGTATGTGTGGGTTTCTGCGCTGCTATGTTGGGTAGCCACCCCACACCCAGCAGAGCCAAATCATTATGAAGTTCTAGCATTACACAGCTGCATGACAAGAGTTGATGAAGGGTGAGGAGCCATGAAAGAAACTAAAAATGTCAAAACAAACAAAAATTTGTGTTGATGAAACTTGAAAGGATGTAATAAAAGAAACCGCAAAGGGACAGCTGGCCAGGGTCTCCCCTGACAGCACAAGGTGGTCTGGAGAACATCCGGAGGCAGGCGGAGATGCATGCTAGGATGGCATCATCCCTGGCAATGTGCAATGGCTTCTATTCCTTCTGTATCAGGGCCCCAGCTAGACATCTGTGTTAGGCAAGGCACCCTCCTCATGTACAAGCCACGTGTAAAGAACTGAGATGCAGGAAGAAAGGAGTGGCATGTTGATACTAAAGAGTCATAGCAGTCAGAGCATGACTGTTCAAGACAACTTAAAGTAAGAATCGAAGTGCTGAAGATCATCGTTGATCTTCAGAGATGTAGAAAACTTTCCAGTTTTAAAATTCCCATAATGTAAAAGAAGAAAGGCTAAGCAGTGAAGAGCTAAGAATCCAACTCAAGATAATAGGAAAAGAAAAACAAAAAGGAAGTAGAAGGAAAGTAAGATAAAGACAGAAAGTAATGAAATAGAAAACATTTGATAGACGTAGTAAAGGCAAAAGTTGGTTCTTTCAAAAGACTGACAGAATTAATAAGCCCCTGACAAGACTGAATGAGAAAAGAGAAGACACAAAACAAGATTAGGAATGAAAATGGGAACATCATTCTAGAAGCTGTAGTATATAGCTGGTACCAAAACAATGTATACATATTTTAAGAAATGAAAAAAAAAACACCTATTAAAATTCTAATAATATATACCAATAATGAAAGATGAATGAATACAAGTCATGTTTGACTTCTGCAATTACAAGAGGTGTTCAAAGTAGTTACCATCAGTATTTATGTAACACATAGATAACATCTCTTAAAATGTGTATACATACTTTTGGCATCCTTAGTATAAAAGGTATTAATAAGAACACTATGGGGAGTTCCCTGGTGGTGCAGTGGCTTAAGGCTTCGGCGCTGGCGCTGTCAGCACTGCGGCCTGGGTTCGATTCCCAGTCAGGGAGCTACCCACATACCAAAAAGCAAAATAAATAAATAAATAAATAAATAAATAAATAAATAAAGATCAACAAAAATACCCAATTAAATTGTAAAAAAAAAAAAAGAACACTATGACCAAGTATATGGCAATAACACTGAATTTTAGATGAAATAGATAAATCCCTAAAAAACAGATCTTACCAAAACACACCAAAGACTAAACAGAAAATCTAAACAGCTTAACAATTAAAATGCAATCTGTAGTTGAAATCTTCTCACAAAGAAAACATTAGGTCATAAATATCCAAGAAATTCTAGTCTTACACAAACTCTTCAGGAGCCACTAGTCACATGTGGCTATTGGGCACTTGAAAAAAGAGGACTGTAAAATATCTCATTAAAATGGGGGGTTCCCTGGTGGTGTAGTAGCGAGGCTTCAGTGGTCTCAATGCTGTGCCCTGGGTTCAATCCCCTCAGGGAACCAACCAAAAAATATGTATCATTATTAAATTTTTATATCACTTAGATGTTAAAATGGTAAGTTAAACAAAATATATTAAATTCACCTGCTTTATTATTTTTTTAAATTTGGCTACTAAAGCAGTTTTAAATAACATGTGGCTCACATACTTCTATTGAACAGTGCTGGCCTAGAAGTAAACATACGAGATAATCTTACTGACTTTGTAAAGATATTTTTAAATAGAGCACAAAAAGAATGAATTATAAGAGAAAAAAAAAATGACAAAATGGACTTGCCAAAATTGAAAACTTTTGCTCTTTATTTATTTATTTATTTGTATGTGGGTCATTCCCTGGCTGGGAATCGAACTGAGGCCGTAGCACTGACAGCGCCAGCACCGAAGCCTGAAGCCACTACACCACCAAGGAACTCCGAAAACTTTTGCTTTTTAAGAGCTACTATTAAGAAAACGAAGAGAGGGAGTTCCCTGGTGGTGTAGTGGCTAAGGCTTCGGCGCTGTCAATGCTGCGGCCTGGGTTCAATTCCCAGTTAGGGAACTACATTAAAAAAAAAAAAAAAAAAAGTTGACAATGCACTGTAGAATTGTATGCCTGAAACCTATGTAATCCTTGCTAACAGATGTCACCCCAATAAGTCTAACAATAAAAATGAATTAAAAAAAAAAAAAGAAAATGAAGAGAAAAGCCATAGCCATAGCTACAGATTGGGCGAAATATCTGGAAATCGTTTGTCTGATAAAAGATTTATACTCAGAATATAAAGAACTCTTACAACTCGATAAGAAGTCAAATAACTTTATTTTATTTTTTTTGGTTGGTTCTCTAACCAGGGATCAAACCCAGACCATGGCAGTGACAGCGCTAAGCCTAGCCACTACACCACCAGAGAGCCCCCGAAATAACCTAACTTTAAATAGGGCAAAAGATCTGCGCAGATACTTCACCAAAGAAAATATATGGATAGCAAGCAATCACAGAAAGAGATGCTCAAAACCATCAGACATTAGATAAATCCAAATTAAAACCAAAATGAGATACCACTTCATACCCACTAGAATGGCTAAAATCAGCACTGTTGATACTTAGTGTTGATGAGTATGCAGAGCATCTAGAACTCTCATACAACACTGCTAGGGAGAGTGCAAAATGGTACAGCCATTTTTAAAAACAATTTGGCAGTGTTCTAAACAAACATTTATCATATGACTTAATTCCATAAAAACTTATGTCCATACAAAGATTTGTATGTGAATGTTCATTGCAGTTTTATTCATAATAATTACCAAAAACTGGAAAGACCCCGATGTCCCTCAAAAGGTGAACAGAAAGGCCAATTATGGTACATCCATATAATGAACTATTACTCAGCAATAAAAAGAAATGATCTGCTGAAACATGGATAAATCTCAAAAACATTATGCTAAGAGAAAGAAGTCAGACACAAAAGACAACTCACTATATGACTTCATTTATATAAAATTATAGAAAAAGAATTTCTGTAGTGACAAAAGGCAGATCAGTAGTTTTCAGGAGTAAGGGGGTGGGGGGGAATGACTGAAAATACAAATGAGGAAACCTTTTGAGGTGATGAAAATACTGTGTACTATCATTATAGCAGTATTATAAAATTCTTGAATTGTACACTTAAATTTGGTAATCTTATTTTATGTAAAATAATGTGTAACAAAGCTGACCAAAACAAACAAACAAAACAACAGAAAGCAGTTTCTGATTTAGTAGGTCTGGGGTGAAGTCCAAGAACTTGCATTTCTAGGGGGTTCCCTGGTGGTGTAGTGAGTGACTAGGCTTCAACGCTCTCAATGCCCCGGCCTGGGTTCAATTCCCAGCCAGGGAACCACCAAAAATGAAACGAAACAAACAAACAAAAAAAGAACTTGCATTTCTAACAATTCCTAACAATTTTTAACATTGCCAGATGATGCTCATGCCAGATAATGGTTTGCATTTCAATAAAGCATTTTTTTTATTCATTCATTCATTCATTCATTCATTCATTCATTTATTTGCTTTTTGGTATGTGGGTAGCTCCCTGACTGGGAATCGAACCCAGGACGCAGCACAGACAGCGCCAGCGCGAAGCCTTAAGCCATTGCACCACCAGGGAACTCCCAATAAAGTATTTTTAAATTAAGGTATTACATTGTTTTTTTTTTGTTTCGTTTTTTTTTTTGCTTTTTGGTATGTGGGTAGTTCCCTGGCTGGGAATCGAACCCAGGCCACAGCGCTGACAGCGCCAGCACCAAAGCCTTAAGCCACTACACCATCAGGGAACTCCCTACATTGTTTTCTTTTTTTTAAATTCATTTTTATTGTTAGACTTATTGGGGTGACATCTGTTAGCAAGGATTACATAGGTTTCAGGCATACAATTCTACAGTGCATTGTCAACTTGATGTATAATAAGTTCACCACCTAATGTGACTTCTCTTTCCATCTCCTTATATTTAGCTTCCCCCCCTCCTCTCCTACCCCCTCCCCTTACATTGTTTTTTTTTTAAACATAATGCTATACACACGTTAATAGACTACAGTATAGTATAAACACAACTTTTACATGTACTGGGAAACGAAAGAATTCTTTTGATTTGCTTTACTGCAATATTCACTTTATTGTAGTGGTCTGGAACCAAACCTGCACTATCTCCGAAGTACTCCTGTGATTAAAATTGCAAACATAAGGGGGTTCCCTGGTGGTGTAGTAGCTAGGCTTTGGAGTTCTCAATGCTCTGGCCTGGGTTCAATTCCCAGCCAGGGATCTACCCCTCCCCACCCAAAAAAATGCAAACATAGTAGACAAGAAAAATTATAACACAATACTCATCACAATGACCCAGTGCACTGTGTGGTGATCCTTATAGCATCCAAAACTAACATGAGAAAAAGGCACAAAGGAAACAGTGAAGACACCTTATAAATCTGGTCAATCAGTGAAGACTGAAAACTCTGGTTTGTAACAGTCTGTCATTTAATTGGTGTATTTAGCTCAGGGTTGGGCAAGGTGATGATTGTGGCCCATGGTGGACCCACCAAGCAAATGTGGGGTGACCACCTGAATTAAAAAAAAAAAAGGGTTGCAGTGGATGCCACATTACATCAGGGCTTAAAGGCTAAGTAGTTAAATGTAAAAGAAACACATTTTTCACACACACACGTACAGCTGCTAGAGGCAAGAATCGGCTCTTCACAACTGAGGCAGCTATATGTATTTAAGCAAGCAAAAATAAATAGCTAGTGGACTGTGACACATGAAGAAAATAAGTAACAAGTTGGCAATGCACTGTAGAATTGTATGCCTGAAACCTATGTAATTCTTGCTGACAGATGTCACCCCAATAAGTCTAACAATAAAAATGAATTAAAAAAAAAAAAAAAGTAGCCCCTGACCTGAAAAAGTCTGCCCAGGCTTGATTTAGATAATCTATATTTACAGCAATTATTCATATATTAGGGCTTAATCTATCATTTTATTGTATGTTTTCTGTTGTTCTCTGTATTTTGTTCCTGCTTTACTTATCTTGACTTAGAGATTACTTAGGAATGTGTTAATTGGATAAGCTAAGAGGGTACCTTTGTACCAAACAGTGAGACAGTAAAGGGCAGGACCCTTCAAACCTCTCCAGGTTTTATTTATTTATTTATTTTTTTAATTCATTTTTACTGTTAGACTCACTGGGGTGACATCTGCCAGCAAGGCCCACATAGGTTTCAGGCACACAACTCCACAGCGCATCGTCAACCCGATGCACAAGTTCACCACCTAATGCTCTCCAGGTTTTAACAGCAATGAATGAAGCTTACTCAGGGTCAAAAGAAAACGACATCCAAAAGAACAAACATCAGAAGCCAAGGTGAGGTAAATGAAGGCAAGAGATCTGCATATGTCAGAGAGATGAACGTCAGTGGGCTTCAGAAGACTGTGCAGGAAGTACCTTACGATGTGAGCTCTCAAAAGTGAGAGGACACTGCGGCCTGGGTTCGATTCCCAGCCAGGGAACCACCAAACAAACAAACAAACAAATTTTTAAAAAAAGTGAGAGCACAAATGATGCATTTAAGGAGATGACTTCCAGGAAGGTGCTGCTCAAGGTTCCCCACTCACCTGAGTGATTATGCGCTCTCCATCCTTATAGGTCTTTTCCCCTATTACATCCACAATCTTCAATCGTTCTGACACCTGAAACAATGAACATACTCACAAATTATAAGGAAAAGACCTCAATTGAAAGTCATAAATATTATCTATACAACACAGAAATAGGTTGAAATAGTATCATTTGGAAACCTAACAACAGAGTGTTTTTAACAACTTATCTTAAATCCCCAGAAGCAGTCTTACTCAAATAGACTTTACCTCTAGTGATTTAAAGAGAGGCACAGATTCAATGAAGGATTCAAACATCTTCCGCTTTTTTGCATTGTTTTTCACTATGATTCTTCTGAAAGTCACACGGTCCTACAAGAAAGAACATGAAAATTCTGGTAAATGCCTGTGTAAGAGAACATCTATGATCTAATTAACTGGGCCACAGTAACATTAGAGGACTATGAAAGGTACTCCATCAACTGAGTGTTTAATGATTATTTCAATCCGAGTCATCACTGGAAGAAAAAGACCTGTAGCCTGAGTCAGGCAGATGTCCCACAGGGTGTTGGTGCCACCTATGGGTCATAAATAGAATACAAAATGAAAAACTGCCAATCAAACATTTGTGAGCTCAAATCACTGTTCAAAGTAAAAAGATGCACCTTCAAAAAAAGGAGATAGGAGCAATCAGATGGCTTTTACTCTCAAGGACTTTACAACCTCAATGGGGAAACAATACAAAATATATAGGAATAAAATAATCTACAGTTCAAGACTGCATATGAAATGTACTAGGTGAACATTAGAGACAAAGTGCCACAAGAATTCTGAGGAGGGAGAGAGAGCAATTATAGCAGGTTGGAATGATCAAGGGTAATTCTGTTGCAATAATATAAATTTGTCTGGGACTTAAAGGAAAAGTAGAATTTAAATTCATAGAGAAATAGGGGAGAAGACTCAAGATGGAAGGCAGGCAGGTATGTGAAAGGTACCTTGACCCAAGCAAGTCATGGATTCAGACTGAGACTAACCAGAGCTATAGCTAGGCACCTCTCAGATACATGCACACACATATAGGGAGGGACCCACAGCCAGGAGAATGTCAACTGATTAGTTTTAGGCTCCTAACTCAGTAAGCAGTTGATTATACCTAAGTTAATTGTAACTTTCTTTCACCTCTGTCTGGAATGGGGAGGGGGGGGGGAGAGAGGGAGAGGGAGTGAGTGTGTGTGTGTGTGTGTGTGTGTGTGCGCGCGCGCGCGCGCGCAGAGGTACAGTAATGACATCCTAAAGGCTAGTAGGATGAAAAACAGCAAGGGTGTCAAGTCCTGTTCAGCTGTAGGTTTGCTATTTCAGCATTCTTGGTGATGAGGTAGAAATGGGGAGGAGAAAACAACTGAGTTGAGACATCTAAATGGGTTTCACTGGCTCATATTCCATTAGCTACAGAATTCGCAGGCCCTATCCCATGCCATGTTTCAACTGCCTTACGAGAGAAATAACCTACTGAACCCCACACTCCCAATGTGAGCATTGGCAGACTCCGAACATCCCTCCCTAAACTGCTGTAGAAATGATGCCTGCTCTCCAACATTTTACCAGATTCTGCCCCATTTTCTTCACCTGTCTGCTTGAAAAGAGCCATTCAATCTCTGACTGCTCTAATGGGCTGGTCACATACCACTGCTTTCTTGCAGTCCAAGATTAGGATGTATCACTTAAAATGCTACTATATACTTTGGAATATTACTCCATTATTTTTAGAATTCAGTTTCTACATGTTTTCTGGGCCAATCTAGGCTAAGAGTGCTGTGGAAAGAGGACAATCAAGACTGAAAAAATGGGAATTATAAAGTTCTCTTCCTTATGTTTGAGTAGGCAATGTCGAAAACAACATTCTAAAAGTCTACTTATAATGGTTACAAGGATTACTACAATTGCAATGGCAAACTGTATTTCTAGCTGAAGAGAAAACAACTGGTATCTCTTAAAGTGACTTTGTCTATTCATGTTCTAACCCTTTTTCTATGCATGCTTTCACACTTCCCATGACACTCATGTTGTGCAAGGCCAGTTCCTGTGACTGTGGAGGGTATAAACAAGCATCAGACATACCAACCCGGCTTTCAGGGAGCTTCCAATGTAGCAGTGAAAAGGAAACTCCTACCATGAAAGGGGAGTTCCTTCAGGCAGCAAGTGTTCAAAGTCAAGTAAACAGCCCTGATGTTCAAAAGAAAAGGAATCCTACACTGTCCTGTAACTGCAGGAGTTCCCTAAGAAAGTTGCTATTGACTTTCACTCAAGTAAGAAAGAGTGGGGGCACAGACTTAGTGTAGTGGTCATGGTGGTAGCTGCCTCTAGTAAGAGCATGTAGAATCCAATCTGAGAAATCGGTGACACCAAGTCCTCCTTGCTTTGGCCTCAGGAGGCATTTCCAAGGTCTTGTAAAGCGTAAGTAAGAAGTTAGACTGTAGGGGATGCTCTTGGAGTCACTTTCCTGGAGGTGGTAGTGAAGCTTTGGGAGGGTATGGTCTATAAAGCAGATTAACAAAGCAGGAGAAAAGCAGAGCCCAAAGGGCATCATGAAAGGTCACTTAAGACAGCTGGGAGAAGAAAAGACGGCAAAAGATAAAGCTAGGAAATAGGCAGGGCAGGGATCTCAGGAGAGGGAGCCTCAGAGGAGAAGGGTGGTGAGTTGCACCATGACAGTAAGGAAAAGAGGCCACCATTCCATAGCAGTTATCTTGTGCCTACCTATTTAATTCTCATATCGCAACCCTAAGACAGGTAGTTTTACAGTTTATTTTAAAAAATTTTCTAGGGGAATTCCCTGGTGGTGTAGTGGCTAGGCTTTGGTGTTTTCACCACCGTAGCCTGGGTTCAATTCCTGGCCAGGGAACCAACCAAAAAAAACCAAAAACAAACAAACCTACAAAAATTTCTAATGAGACTTTCTTTTTGACTTAAGAGATTATTTAGGACATGTTATTTAACTTCTAAGTGTTAAGGGATTTGCCTGTTATCCCTTGTAATGTCTACCTTGGTGAACATTCTGTGGGCTTGCAAAGAATGTGTGTTCTATTATTGTTGCGTGTTCTATAAATTTCAATTATATCCTTTTGGTTGATGGTGCCAAGCTCTTCTATGTCCTTCCTAATTTTCTCTCTAGTCATTCTATCAATTGTTGAGTGAGGGGTGTTGAAGTCTGCAACACTGATTGTGGTATTCTGTCTATTCTTTCAGTTCTATCACTTTCTGTTTTACATTATTTTGAAGCTTTGTTTTTTGGTGTATACATATTTAGGACTGCTATGTTTTCTTGATAGATTAACACTTTCATTATTATTTGTCCCTAATAATTTTCTTTGCTGCGAAGTTTACTTTATCTGACACTAATATAATTACTCCTGCTTTCTTCTGGTTAATATTTGCATGGCATATCTATTTCTATCCTTTTACTTTCAACCTACCTATATCATTGTATTTGAGTTTCTTGTAATTACAACTACAAGATATCTAGTTGGGACAATAAAAAAAAATCCATTCTACCAGTCTCTGTCATTTAATTGGTATATTTAGATCATCTTTATTTACAGTAATTATTCATAGATTATGGCTTAAGAATACCATTTTATTGTATGTTTTCTGTTGTTCCCTGTTTTTTGTTCCTCTGTTTCACTTTCCTGGCTTCTTATGGGTTATGTGAACACATTTAGGATTCTATTTTGATTTAGAGATGTTGGGAGTATATCTCTTTGCATTGATTATTTTAGTGGTTGCTCTAGATTAAATATGTAATTTGTCACAGTCTACTGGTGACAATATTTTAGTAGTGCAAGTGTAGAAGCTTTACTTTCATTTAGGCCTCTTTACCCTCCCTGCTTCAGAGTACCATTGTCTTAAGTATTTCTTCTATATGCACTAATAATGTAATCATTTTGTTTCAACCCTCTAACGTAATTTAGAAAACTTAAGGGGAAGATAGTCTTTTATATCTCCCCATGTGTTTGCTTTTTCTGTTGTTCTTTCTTCATTCTTTTTTTTGGGGGGGGGGGGGGCGAGGGTAGCTCCCTGGCTGGGAATCTAACCCAGGCCACAGCGCTGACAGAGCCAAAGCCTAGCCACTATACCACCAGGGAACCCCCTCTTTCTTCATTCTTTTTTTTTTTTTGCTTTTTTTGGTATGCGGGTAGCTCCCTGACTGGGAATCAAACCCAGGCCACAGTGCTGACAGCACCGAAGCCTTAAGCCACTACACCACAGGGAACTCCCTTCTTCATTCTTAATGTTTCAAATTTCTTTCCTTTATCGCTTCCTTCTTGTATTTCCTTCTGTATCACTTCCTTTAGCCATTCTTTTAAGTTTAATCTGCTGGTTAACAGTCTCTCTTAATTTCCTTTTATCAGAGAATATCTTTATTCCTGAAGGATATTCTCACTAGATACAGAATTTTGAGTTGACAGTTCTTCTCTTTCAGCACTTGGAAAATGCTGTGTTCCCTCTTTCTGGCCTTCATGAACAGAAAATCTGGTGTCATTCAAATTGTTGTTCCCCTATAGGTAATGTATTGTTTCTCTCTGGCTGTTTTCCAACTTTTTTCTGTCTTTAGTTTTTGTGTCTGTATATGGATAGTTCCTTGGCCGGGAATCGAACCCAGGCCGCAGCGCTGATAGCGCCAGCGACGAAGCCTTAAGCCACTACACCATCAGGGACCTCCCGAGACCTTCTATTTTTTTATGATGACTGTTTTAAAATCCTTGTCAGCTACTTTCAATATCTGTGTAATGTTGTTGGCATTTGTTAACTGTCTTTTCTCATTCTGGTTGAGAACTTCCTTGTTCTTGGTATAACAAGTGATTTTCAATTATATCCTGGATATTTTGTTTTATGTTGTGAAACTCTTGTATCCTTTTTTTTTTTTTTTTTTTTTTTTTTTTTTTTTTTTTTTTTTTTTTTTTTTTTTTTTTTTTTTTTTTTTTTTTTTTTTTTTTTTTTTTTTTGGGTAGGCAGTCACCCTGTTTAGGTATAGCATGCTTGTATTATATGGGAGTACACAGTCACCTCCCCTTTGGTTCCCTCTGACACTACTCTGGGCAGGGAAAGTAGAGTACCAGTTAATAATAGCACACATCACCTCATTTTGTATCTTTGCTGCTGTATGAGGCTGGAAGTCCAGCTTCTTGCTAGTTCCAATGACACTGTGGAGAAGTAGAGCAGTTGTGCTTTGCTATTTGGCTGGAATAGGGTGGTATTATCAAAAAAAGGCTTTTTTTTTGGTTCTGCTAAGCTGCCCTTTCTTTAGACCTTTGGGTACAGGGAGCAGACTTTTCTTGGGGTTGGTGTTTTTTTTGTTGTTTTTTTTTTTGCTTTTTGGTATGTGGGTAGCTCCCTGACTGGGAATCGAACCCAGGCCACAGAGCTGACAGTGCCAGCGCCAAAGCCTTAAGCCACTACACCATCAGGGAACTCCCTCTTGGGGTTGTTTTTATAGGTACCTGTTGGTGGATATGGGTTGTAGGTCTTTCCAGCACCCGACTTGAGATATATGGGAAGCAGTAAGAAAAAACCAGGGAACTCACTTACATGTCCTTCCTTAAGTCCTGAGACTCTAGTCAGTTAACTTTCCTCTTTCTGTCTTTAGGATCTGCCCATCTTTGTTAGTTGTTTTTTAGTTTTAAGAGGAGAGACTAGTGAGGAATGGGGCTATACCATTTTAGCTTGGACCAGTAGCTGGTATCAATGTCTCTTAAAACTAAGTTTATTTTCCCCCACTACTTATTTATTTATTTATTTATTTATTTATTTATTATGTGGGTAGTTCCCTGGCTGGGAATTGAACCCAGGCTGCAGAGTTGACAGCGCTGAAGCCTTAGCCACTACACCACCAGGGAACTCCCCCGCATTACTTATTGATCTATTGAGTTTTTCAATCACTGAGTCCCCAATGGTCTTAAGCCATTGTATCACTCATCTCTCAGGAGCATTCTTAATTCTTCTTAAATCACAGTGAAATGCTCTATTATGTCTTTAAAAATGTGATTTCATTTGAGGAAGTATTTTGATAATTCTATGGTGTACATTCAATTCTGCTTGTAAGGTAAACAAATTACCATAGATGTCAATATTTTAAAAGTAAAATTTAGAATCTGTACAAGAGAATTATTTTGTTTAAGAAGGAAGACATATATATATATATATGGCTTGATATTGAAGAAAGCGAGGTGGGTCATGTAAAATAAACAATAAGGATCACAGTCATGCTATGCTTAAGGCATTCTAAGAAAGAGAACTTTCTTAGAATATGGCCATCAGCCTTTCTAGTTATCTAAATCAATCTATTGGATTTGGCACAGACCAATGCACAAGTGGATGGCTGAACACAGATAATAGTCCTGGGACATCTAGATATGGAAAACATTATTGGCAGAGCTTTCAATGACACTTATTTTTCTAGGCTGTCTTTTACACATAGAATTATTCCCCTTCTCTCTACGTGTCTCATTAAAACAAAGAGAAAATGTAATAGGAGCTGACACAACTGCAAGGTCATAAGATCCAGTTTTTTTTACCTCTACTTTGGAGTAAATGATTTAATGACAAATCTTTTAGGGAAACGGAAAAACATATTGGTACAAGACCTTCCACATTGTGTCTCAGATAACAGGCTATAAAAATATAGTGTTAATGAACAACCCAAGGGTAGAGACCCAGAAGTAAGGGGAATTAACACTGTGCTACGTGAGGGGAACCATTTTTCTAACTCACCAGTCCCCAAAGGGAGCCTTCTGAAGTGGCAATGATGGTAGCAGCTCTCGGGGTGTTGTACATCAGAGCCAGTTCTCCAAAACTGCCACGGTTGTCATACTGACCAACAGAGCGGGTTTGATTATCTTTTGTTACTAAAATGTCATAAGTTCCCCTGAAAGTATAATAAGAAACACCATTTCATTCATTACTTGTAATAACAAATTTAAGAACTGGCAAGTGGTACATGAAGGGAAGGTACATATGATATAAAATGTTGCTATAAGGGATTCCGAACAGATACCAACATTTTCATTTTGTATCCTGTGACCATGCTAAACTCAAATATTAGTTCTAGTAGCTTTTTTGTAGCACCTTGGGATTTTTTAGAGGGTCATGTCATCTGCAAACACAGTTTTTCTTCTTCCTTTCCAGTCTACACGCCCTTCCTTCCTCTTCCTTTTCCTTCGTTCTTCCCTGCCTTACTGCACTGGCAGGGACTTGCAGACAATATGGAATAGAAGCCGTGAGTGTAGACACCTTGTCTTGCTCTTGATCTTAAGGGGAAAATAGTCAATCTTTTAGTATTAAATATGATTTTAACTGTAGGTTTTTATAAATACCTTTAATCAGGTTGGAGAAAAGTCCCCTCTGTTCCTAGGTTGTGGAAAGTTTTTATCAAGTAAAGATGCTTAATATTGTCAAATACCTTCCCTGCAAGTATTGAAATGACTGTATTGGTTTTCTTTTGTAGTCTATTGAAAACTAGGATGTAACTGATTAAAATAAAGAAACCAAAAAATAAAATTTCTATCTGTTGATTGATAATGATTGCTAAATAGTAATAATATTCAGAACTGACAAGCATTTGGAGAAACAGGCACTGTCAATACACCACTGAAGTAAATGCATACGTTTGCAAGTTTCTACAAGATAATTAACATGCAGCAAATTCCTTAAAGAGACCTTCTGACATAACAATTCCTTTTCTAGTAGGCACTCTAAAGGAGATTATCAATCAAAGACAGTGAAAAAAATTTAACTGCAGAGCAGAGATGTTCATCAGATAATATTTATAAAGCAAAAATTATAATTTAATCTAATAAAAGGGGATAGGTCAAATATATGTCTACATTCATATGATACAGTCAATATAAATGATGACAAAGAATAATACTGCATCCCATGACAAACTACTTAAAATAGATTTTAAGTATCAGGCCACACAATAATATATGACCCAACATAAAAGTATATGTATGTAAATACAAGAAAGAGTCAATTCCACTTTTGATGTTTGGTTGCAATAGTTTTAAAAAAACCCTACCACTCCACTCCTCCTTCTTCTTCTGTCTCACAAGGTAAGAAAGCCTTGGTGCTCCACCTCCTTTGGCACTGATGGAAAATTTAAACACAAATACCAGCCCATCTACAAGAGTACCCTCACCCCAGCCCCACCCTCTAACCACCATAAAATTTCAAGCCAGTCACCCCTGCCTGCTGTCTCAAGTCAGTTTTGGACTTCTTGGGAGCCTATCCTGCTCTCGCTATAAAAACTCATTAAGAAACCTTTTTATTCCCTCTTAGTTATTTGTGTGGTATCATCAGTCTCAGCATCTGAAACAAATGTGGGGTAATGGATGTGACCCCCAACAATAAAGTATAGGGAAAAAAAATGGAAGGATACACTCTGGTAATGAAATTATGGCCAAATTACTTTCTTTCCTGTTTTTGTTGTTTTTATTTTCTAAATTTCCTAGAAAAAGCCTGCATTTATCTGATAAAATCACTAAGTATCATATGTTAACAGGAAGCAGAGAATAAAACCAATCAATCAAGTATCAGTTATGTGGCATCAACCTTGCTCTTAAGGGAGCTCACCACCCAATAGGGAAACTGACCTGTACTAGACATAGTGGACAAAGCAAAAGTAATGAGGCCATGAACGGGAAACAGAATTCAGAGTAACTCACTTACGTGTTTTAAGTCTCTCTTCCAGGAGACACTAGTTACTTAATTTTGGGAAGGACACAGACCATTTCAGGGAGCCACAAAGCAGTCTTTCCTAACTTCTGCTCAGGTCCTCTTTCAAATAATGGGACATGCAGTAGAGTCTCTGTTAACTGGCATGTTTGCAACTGGTTGCTTGAGTGCCAGTTAACAGAGAGTCTACTTATATTAATGCAGCATCTACTAATCCCTATGAATGCCGGTTAACGGAGAGTCTGCTACATTTTTATCACTGTTGTTACCACCACATTATGTAATAATTATTAATATCTATTTAAGGGTCTGTCTCTCTAACTAGATTAAGTTTTTTGAGGTCAGGAACTGTATCTTTTTACTTGAATAACAGTCTTTCCAATTTGTTAATAACCACTTCCATGGTATACAAAGGATAATCCCTCTCATTTACACATGTAACAAATCATTCTCTTTGTGGACAGGCATTTCAACTTTTAAGCTATGGTCATGTGCAGGTGAGTACTTATTTCCCAGACTGCAGGTACTACTAGGGTACCTGATTTGGCAGGGGAACACATCGCAGAGTACGGGGAAAGGTAGCTGCTAGAAGTGGTAATGTAACTTAAAAAATTATTCTGCCACTATTTATAGAATTCTAGGTAGGAAGTATGAGCATAACAGATAAAACAATCTGTAAGAAGATATTATTTATATTATCTTTACTCTTTAAATAAAACATTTCTTCTAACTATAATACTATCACAGTTATCAAGAATCCAAAGGTTACCCAAGGAATGAGATGTTATCTGTATGAAAATCTGAATGAGCAAAGGTTTGAAAAGAAAGAGGACCACCTGAATCTAGTACAGCTACTTGACGAAGATGAAAAGAACCTCAAAAATTAGGGAAACAATTGGAAAATTTGAGTAAGTCTGTATAGTAGATGATAGTACCGCATAAATGTTAATTTCTTTTTTTTCCCCTATTTTTTATAATTGTTCTGTTCTTAGGTAAAAGGATGTCCTATTTTTAGAAAATATACACTGAAGTATTCAGAGACTTACTCTCAAAAAATTAATAAAGCAAATGTGGTAAAACATTCACCTGGGGAACCTAGGCTTATGAGAACTTTTTATACTATTTGTGTAATGCTACTGTAACTCTGAAATTCAAAAGAAAAAAAAGAAAAATAACAGAAGGTATTGAGTGAGGCAATATCTTATTGATCTTAAACTCCAGTGAAGGTGTTCCTTTTTTTTTTTTTTTTTTTTTTTAATGTGGGTAGTTCCTTGGCTGGGCATCAAACCCAGGCCGCAGCGTTGACAGTGCCGAAGCCTTAGCCACTACACCACCAGGGAACTCCCCAGGGTGTTCCTTTTAAGACTGGGGTGGAAGGGAGGTCATAAGGAGCCCCCCAGATTATACTAACAGTTCAAGAAGTTAGGACACACTAAGGTGAGCAGGTCAAACCCACATATTTCATGTTTTCCATGAAACAGAGGTAGTGTACTCAATGTAAAATTAGGCAATATCACAGTTATTCTTTAGGAAATCAAGTCATCTGAACATGTTTATAAAGCACATCCTGCACATCTCATCTAATTGTAAAAGAGACTTTTTACTATAAATAGTGGCAACTTAACAATGAGTTGTACTGAAGATTCAGGACAGCAGTGAACAGAGAGGGGCACCTGGCTATAGCTAAGCCTTCTCTGGGCTAAATAAAGAATAGGGTAAAGCACTTGTCCTGAATCGTGAATCTTACTAAGTATGGTGCACAACTGCAAAGTTCCAACTCCTACCGTTCTATAACATAAAAGTTGTCACCGTCATCTCCTTGGTCAATAACGTGCTCATCAACTTTGACTGTCCTTTCAAACATGGCATCGAGGACTTGAGAAAGCTGTTCCTACAAGGTACACACAAGGAGAAAAAAAGGTTTTTATACCTGCTGGAAAAAAATGACTATGTTTATGTCAGTTTGTGACTACATAGTGGAAGTCCCCAGATCAGACTGTTCCCCATATTCAAGCAGAAACCTAAGGGCTGTCTGAAACAAGTGCTTTCCTGGGACCATTCAGCTTTGTACCTCCATGTGTACCACATTGTTGCCAAGTTTTCTGAGGCAGTACTGCTTTGAAAAAATGTTCCATAATTTAAGCAGAAATAGGTATCTAAATCATGGTGCCCATTTCCCCAGCCATACCTACGTGACTATCACCAGCCCTGATGGCTCCACCATGTCATATGTAATACTGTATGATGCCACCTTCCTACAGGTGTTAACTTTAACAATAGGATCATCAGATGGAAGGGGTTGGGCAGGCTGCAGAGATTATCTGTTAGTGCAGTACAACTGCTCTGACTAGCCAAGCACATCACTTCACTTCTCTGAGACTCAGTTTTTTCCTATGTAAAAAGGGGTTTAATAAATAATTTCTAGTCAATTTTTATGACTAAAGAAGAAAAATCTATGGAAAGTATTGATTACACAACAGGTATTCAATAAGTGACTATAATCAGACAGCTAATATTGCTTCAATCATTTATATACAACATGTACAATTACTTACCAATATTATTTGCTATAAACAGAAAGTAACTGCACCATTAAGTACAATGACAACAAAACAGTGCTATTAAATTCTAACACAAGAACAGTCTCAGTCTAGGGCCAGGGTCCCTCTGTGAGGGAGGGAGATCAGTGATTATCAGGAGGCACTAAAGGATACCAACTTCAACTCAAAGAAGACTTTCTCTTTGGAGGAATGTGGATTGAAGCCCTGATAAAGAAGTAATTTTATTGCTGCACAATGCCATGTAATTTAGTGTTCTGTCAGTATGCCATGCTACCTAAAATAATTGAGTATCACCAAAATGCATCTCTTTGGTTCCACAGTTCCATGTGTGTTGTACAAGCTAAGAAATACTGAAAAAGAAGGTTTGCAACTCACATGCCATTCACATTCATCTAAAATGTGAGCCCTATGCTGTGAGGAATCTCATTTTTAATACAGTCACATGCCACGTAACAATGCTTTGGTCAACAACAGACTGAATATACGATGGTGGTCCCGTAAGATTATATGGAGCTGTAAAATTCCTATCACTTAGTGAGGTTGTAGCTGTCTTGACAACTGTAGTTCAACACATTACACATGTTTATGATGATGCTGGTGTAAACAAACCAATTGTGCTGACAGCTGTATGGCACATACAATTATGTGCAGTACGTAATACTTTATGATAATAAACAACTATGTTACTGGCTTATGCATTTACTATAATACATTTTTTATCATTAGAGTGTACTCTTTTTACTAAAAAAAAAAAAAAAAAAAAAAAAAGGTTTGTTGTGACACAGTAGGCTATGTTATGCTGGCAACAGCTTCATGTATTTTGTGTTCACCAAGTCTCTTAACTGTATCATCTTTTCTTGTGTGTGATCTAATCTCCTTGTTTAGATATGCAAATACTTGTCATTGTGTTACAATTGCCTGAAGTATTCAGTACAGTAACATGCTATATAGGCTGGTAGCCTAGGAGCAATAGGCTATACCACATACCCAGGTGTGCTGTAGGCTATACTATTTAGGTTTGCGTAAGTGCACTATGATGGTTCACGCTATGATGAAATAATCTAAAAATGCATTTCTCAGAACGTATCCCCGTTGTTAAGTTGATGCATGACTGTATAGGTAATGAATTCAGATGTTCATGTACAATACAGACCAACACACACATCTATACCTGGCTATACCTGGACTGTGGGTTGTCTATTGGCAGCCTCTTATTCTGAGTAACTCTCCTGGCTTGGACTCTAAAAATGTCAGTGTCATGAAATATAGAATAAGGTGCTGGGGGAGCATTCCAGGTTAGAGAGGACTAAAATGACACCGTGACGACCAAAAGCAACAGTTGATTCAGGATTAAAAAATAAAACAAAAAAGCTATAGAGAACTTTACTGGGAAAATCTGAATGGACTGAATGATAGGTAATATTATTACACCAATGTTAAACTCCTTGGATTTAATAATAGTATTGTGTTAATGTAAGAAAATATACATGTTCATGGAAAATTCATCTTAAGTTATTTAGTGGATAAGATTTATAAATGCCTCAAAATGAAAGAAAAAAGCAGTTTACATGTACTTATATGTGTGTGTGTACATACACACAAGAGAGTAAACGTAGCAAAATGTTAACAACGGGTCAGTCCAGGTAAAGGGTACATGAGTGTCATTGGTCCTATCTTTTTTTACTTTTTTGGTAAATTTAAAAATATAGAAACTTGGGAAATTAATTTTAGGAAATTGAAATAAATACACTCACCAGAATGGCTAAAACTTAAAAAGATAGACAACAGCAAATGCTGGTAAGGATATGGAGCAACTAGGAAATCTCATTTATTGTTGGAAGGAATGCTAAATGGTACAACTGTTCTGAAAAAGATCTGGCAGATTTTTATAAAATCAAACATATATCTACCCTATGACTCAGCAATTTTGCCCTCATGTATTTTACTGAAGAGAAGTGAAAACAAGAAAGTTCACAAAAAGACTTGAAGAATATGTCCATAGCATTATATTCCTAAGGGCTAAAAATGAGAAACAGACCAGATATCCATCAATAGAAAAACAGATAAGCCAACTAGTGTTTTTATATAATGAAATACTACTCAGCAATTAAAAGGAATAAACATTACCAACAATAAGATATGCTGATATCCTGGACACCTTAATATGATGCTCTGAGATGGACACAAAATAATTTTGATGGTAGTCTGGTCAAAACGTATAACCATATTCCAATCATAGGAAACATTAGACAAATTCAACTTGAGGTACTTTCTATAAGATAACTAAATAGTACTTCTCAAAGTGTTAATATAATGAAAGACTAGAAGGAACTGAAAATTCACAGATTGGGGGAGACTAAGGAGAAATAACAACTAAATGCAATGTGGGATTCTGGATTAGATCCTTCACCAGAAAAAAAAAAAAAACCATGAGAAAAATGGTGGAATTTGTGTAAGGTTGGTAATTCAATAGTATTGTAACAGTAATTTCATGGTTTTCATAATTGTACTAAGGTTATGCAAGATGTTAATACTGGGGTGAGCTGGTTGAGGAGTATATGGGATCTCTACTATTTTTGCAACTTTTTTGGTAAGTTTAAAAGTAGTTCAAAATAAAAAGTGAAAAAAGAAAAAGAAAAACTACTAATATAAGTAATAACAAGGATGAACCTCAAAAACATTCTGCTGAGTGAAAAGAAGTCTCACAAAAGAGTATACATACTGATGATTCATAGAGTACATACTATGGAATTCTAGAACAGGCAAAGTAATTTATTGTAGAATAAATCAAAACAGTAGTTGCCTATAGGGAGAGTAGGGGGCAAGAATTGATCATGAAGGGGCAAAAGGAAATTTTCTTTTTTTGGGGGGGTAGTTCCCTGGCTGGGAATTCAACCCAGGCTGCAGTGTTGGGAGTGCCGAAGCCTAGCCACTACACCACCAGGGAAAGCCCCAAAAGGGAACTTTCTGGAGTGGTGGCAATGTTCTAAATCTTGATAGGAGTTTAGATTACCTAAGGGTATGCATTTGTCAAACCTTAGTGAATGCACACTTAAAACTTAGAGCATTTCATTGCAAGTAAACTTTGTATTAGAAAATTATAAACAAACACTGAACTCTAGTTCACGCCACGCATGCCAAAGTATTTAAGGGAAAGTATCTGCAATTTACTCTAAAATGCACACCCAAAACTAAGATGGGTTAATGTAGGAGCCAGCAAACAGCTGCCTGTTTTTATAAATAATGTCTTATTGGAACACAACCACACCTTTCATTTATGTATTACGTATGGCTGCTTTCCTGCTATAATAAAAGAGTTGAGTAGTTGTGACAGAAATATTTACTATCTGGTTCTTTAGAAAAAGTTTGCCAACCCCTTTGCTGAGGGATGGATAGATGGTATATAACACAGTAAGCGTAATAAAATGTTAATCAAGGCAGTGAACAAATGTGTGTTTCATAAAATTATTTCAACTTTACTGTATTTGAGTATTTTCATGACAAAAAGTTTAAAAATATATAATTAAATCTGAAAATTCAGGGGTTTCTTTAACACTAAAATGGTAAAATGGCATTCTCCAACACCGAGAAAACTCATTATTAAACTTCCCTTAGAACATCTAGTGGTATTAAATTTATAAGTGGTTTTTATTCACCATAGATAAAAGAAGCAGGTTCCCTTTCTGAATTTCCAAGGAGGGCTATGGGTGTCTTCTGAAGATTTATTTGCAGGGGCTGGGTAGCAGGAGAATTTGAATCCCATCCTTCCTATCTCTGGATTCCCCAATAGGCCCAGCACCTCAGCCATTCATGTGGTGTCAGTGTATGGCCCTTAAAGTAACAGGAAATTTGAAGATTCTCTGTCTTCAAAAGAGCCCCTGCTCTCTATATCCACCAAGGGAGGGAAGACAAGCCCAGGCAGAGATCCCTATGCTGGGGCCCTGCAGATACACACAACTCTGTGTGAGCCCCACGCCTAAGATCTTCACTGAGAAGTAATCACAAGATCTGCCCCACACCTAAGGTCTGAGAAGCAGTCACGCACTTTCAGTGGGTTATCTGATACTGATGAAGAGAACTCCATACTGGTATCTTAGGAAAAATTATTCTGCCGCAGGAATTTAAATTCTTCAAGAGTCATGCAAACCTGGGCATTTCCTTTTTACATGGCCAAACCACATGGTCCTCAAATAGTACTATCTTGGAGGAAGTGCCAAAGCAGTTATGAGAAACACTAAAGTCATCGGAAAAGCTCATTATGGGCTATGGAGGCCAATATTTGTAAGATGAATCTAAAATTTTATACCTTATATGGCTGTGGCTAAGACACTAAATTCTAAGCAACAAACAGAAAAAAAGCGAAAAGACAAAAACATCTTAAAAATTAATGTTATCTTGCAACATCATGGACGAACCTAGACCTATATAGGGCATTATGCTAAGTGAAAAAGTCAGAAAAAGACTTATGTGTGGAATCTAAAAATCAAAATAGGGAGTTCCCTGGTGGTGTAGTGGCTAAGGCTTCGGCGCTGGCGCTGTCAACACTGCAGCCTGGGTTCGATTCCCAGCCAGGGAACTACCCATATGCAAAAAAAAAAAAAAAAAAAAAAAAAAAAAAAAAAAAAAAAAAAAAAAAAAAAAAAAAAAAAAAAAAAAAAAAAAAAAAAAAAGAGATAAAAATCAAAATAAATGAACACACAAAACAGACAGACTCACAGATACAGAGAAGAAACTGATGACTGGGGGGCTGGGTGAAAAAAGTGAAGGGGTTAAGAAATATAAATTTGCAGCTACAATATAGTCATAGGGATGGAAAGTACAGTATAGGGAATATAGTCAAGAATACTGTAATAACTATGTATAGTGCCAGGAGGGTAACTTATCGGGGGGGCATTACTTTGTAAGTTATAAAATGTCTAACCACCATGTCATACATCTGAAACTAATATATTGAATGTCAACTGTAATTGAAAAAAAAAAAGTTTTTAAAAATCAAAGTTACCTGATCAAGATTTTTGAAAAGGAGAATATCTTTGCAAGATTCCTGAAGTCTGCATCTCTGTAGATCAGTTTTAGGATGAATCACCTGTCAATCCAAGTAAAACCAAGGAAATTTATTATGACATTTTAAAATCTTACTCATCAATTGGAATATTTCTTTCTCCTAAAAAGTGGGGAAAATTACCAACATGTTTACTATAATTTTCATTGTATACAAATACCAAGCAGTGCCATGGTCATGGAAGGAAATATGACACGTAGTGAAGAGCACCCACCCTTGAGTGATCCACTGCCTGTGTGCCAGCAAGTTAGCTACCCCTTGGGAGCCTCAGAGTCCTCATCTGTAAAGCAGAGGGTTATAGATTTGTTCATTCAACAAGTAATAGGCTTCTACTAGGTGCCAGGCACTGTCCTACCTCTGGGGACACAGCAGTGAACACACAGACAAAAAGATCTGCTCTCACATTCAACACATACATAAAAAATTTTGAAGAGTGATACGGTAAAGGAGAAAGATAAGGCAGGGAAGGGGGATAAAAGTGTGTGTGTGTGTGTGTGTTTGTCCAGATGTGACCTCACTGAGAAGATGACATTTGTATACAGAGCTCAAGGAAGTGAGGACAACCTGAGGGAGTGAGTCATAAGGACCATCTTAGTGGGAAGAGCACCTCAAGCAGTGGGAAAAACTAGTGAAAACAAGGCCTTATGATAGGTGAACAGCATGTTTGGGGGGAAAAAAAAAACAGAAGACAGGTGTGAGTGAATGTAGAACAAGGGGGAAAGATCAGGAAAAGACCAGGCTGGGGGGTTGAATGCGGGTGAGGCCCAAATCACAGAGGGCACTGTAGGTCACAGAACTGAACTTTTCTCTAGTGCCATGAGGGCAATCTGAGAGTTGTGACTATGGAAAAAAAGATCTAACTAATGTTTTTGAAGGCTTACACTAGCTATGAAGTAAAGAACAGCCTTGAGGGAAGATAGAGTGAAAGCCAAGAATCTACTGTCATTATCCCAGTGCCAGATGGTGGTGGTTAGGACCAGGGTGGTAGCAATAAAGGTGCTGAGAAGTAGTGGAATTGTGGATATGTTTTGTTTTGAAGACTGAGTCCATCAGATGTGCTGAAAAATTGAATGTGGCTATGAAAAAGTGAGAGGACTTGAGGGTGACCCTAAAGTTTTGGGCCTGAGCAACTGGAAGGATGGAACTGTCATGAATTGAGCTGGAGAAGACTGGGGGTAAACAAGAATGTTTAAAGGGAAATAATCAGGAGTTCATGTTAAGTTTGAGTTGTCTATTGAAATCTAAGTAGAGACAGAAAGTAAACGACGACTATACAAGTTAGAATTCAAACATCAACAACTTATTTTTAGTAGTAGTAGTAGCTATAAAATTAGAGTTGTCATAGGATTAAATGAGTTAATACAGTCAGTGTTTAAAACAGTACCTAACATTTAGTAGGTGCTTAAAAACTACTATTACTATTATAGTTATTCAATAAATATTTATTGAACTGTAAAAATAATTATTGCCTAGTACTGCCGTTGTAACTGAGACCTTCTCAAACGCCTAAGTTTTGTCTTCACCCTAAAAAAAGTCCTTATTTAATCTAACCAGAAATAACAGATATCAAAGTGTTAACGATCTTGAATTTGTGATATTAAAGCTAAGTAGCCCCCTCCCTCCCTAGCCTTCCCTGTGAGCAGACACTGTAGTGATTCTGTCTCGCTTTTTCTTATTTCCTCCCCTTTCCCTTTTCTTTCCCCCTCTTCCTCCCTTTCACCATTTCTCCTATTTAAAAAAAGTTAGTAAAAAAACCATTTTAACTTTTAAAAGTCAAGAATTCTGTAATATCCCGAATAAAAATATTTTTTAATATACATGTCATTACAGTCACACAGTGGTAACATTTTATTATTAGAATACTTCAGAAATCTTTCATAGGCTACTACTCATTTTAAGGCATACTTGAAAGATCATTAAAGGTTCTTTTATAACATTTGTCTTTTTAAAATGATGCTTCATAGTTGCTTTTATAGAAATTATTTAATTGTACAAGAGTTTAGAAACCTGAGTTTTAAAAAAAGCCCCCAAAAGTCAACCACAATCCTGCCACAATCACTATTAACATTTGGCATATATCCTTCAGATATAGTTGTACAAACAAATAAATAAGTAAATGGATAGACAGATCACTGTTACAACACCATAATGATCTATGTACATCCTTAGGAAGAATCAAACTGTTTGTTAGGAATAAATTCTCCTTCAGGAAACTGCTGAGTCAGTTGGCTTGACTATATTAAAGGCTTTATGATAGATATAGCCAAACACTCCTTTTTACCAACACCTCTAATGGCATCTTGTTGAGATTTTAATTTGGATATATTTTAATTATAAGTATGATTAAATCTGGTACGTAAAGGAGCAGGGGGTGAGTGGGGAATATAACAATTCTACCTAATACATTTGCTGCACTTCTTACCCTTGGATCAGTATCTTCCTCTTCCTCATCAGGGTTATAGGTTTCAGCACAGACTAAATTTGGAGAGAAAAAATAAAGTGAAAAATGAATAAAACAGATGTATTTTTTTACTAGAAAAATAGGAAGTGCACATAATTTTTTTAAAGTCACTGTTTGCTAAAGCTGTAATGATTTTTAAAAATCTTTCCTTCAATTAACAAATATATTAAAGATCTACTACTGCCAGACATTCTGTTAGGTGCTGAAAAGTCTACTGAATCCTCTGATGGTGGCAAAGACAAGCAAGGAGGTGCTGCCTCTGCTGAGGTATGAAGCAGGGGTGAGAAACCACAAAGTACACTATATGCAATATAAACATATAGATATGGAATAATTATGAAAAGAATCAATTAAAACAGTTCAACATCATTATATACCTAAATGACCTAAAAATAAGAATGAATTTTAAACAAAATAAGTACTATGTCTATGTTACTATGTCATGTCAGGCTCTGTTCTAGGTACACTATTATATAAATCTAAAATCAACTTGATTTTTTTTGTGGGTAACCTGTGTTTGTGCCAGTTGCCTGCAGTACCTGTCTGTCATAACTCAAAGGATTTTAAAAATTTGTTAATTGTTTATTTATCAAGAGAAAGTATTCTTTAGCCCAAATATTCATGTTTCATATTTCAGGAACACAGGTCAGCAACAAATTCCCATGGTAGTCAACTCAAAGAAATTCTTTACACTCCAAAATCACTTAGCACCCTGAAAGATACCAGCTTTCCTCATCTCCTTAAAATCTTCCACTAAATCGTAATTTCTGTAGAAATCTGTGTATGCCTTCTTCCTTGGTTCAGCCACAGCAAACTTTTAGAAGGCTGCAACCTTCAGGGATACAATGATTGCTCCAACAATATGAACTCATAGAAGCTTGGCCAGAAAACCACACATCTGAGGTTTCACCAAAGCACTGAAAGACATGGTAGCTATATTCTCCCTTAACGTCCTTTCAGATGGAGAACCAAAGTTTTAAAAAATATTTACTGAACTGTTTATGATAGCACAATATCAGAAATGATATAAGTACCCACTTTAATAATATAGCTATAAGAAATAATGAGGAAGAGGTTCATGAGCTAATAGTGAGAAAAAAAGCAAAAAAAGTAAGGTGAAGAGTACACATAGTATGCCATTTTTAATTTTTTTAAATTGTTAGACTTATTGGGTGCCATCTTTTCTAATAAAGGACTTCCATGAGAAAATAAGAGAGCTAAGAATGGGGGCAGTTGGATAAACACACATAAATTTATAACATGTATATAAATTCATATATAAATATGAATATATACAAATTTTTTATCTATTTTTACAAAAGGACACAAGAGAAGGATAAACCTGACAGTAACAGAATTTTTTTCCTAGAGGGTATGCAGAAACAAAAAAAGGTATAGGGAAAGGAATAAAACTTCTGAGGAAACTTTTTATACAGTTTTGACACTTAGGTCATGTTAAATGTTTTATATATTTAAAAAATTAATTGGTAAGGATGGAAGGACCCTATGACTGAATACAAAGAGAAACAAATAAACCTAACTATGTAACAGGCTGATAACATAACCACAGAGAAGGAAAGGAGAGTTATTTTAAGTAGCTTCTGAACATAGTACTCTGACTATCCACACTCAGTGGGATATATTCCAATGATAACAAAACAAAACAAAACAAAACTGTTGTTGAGTGGTACAGCAATTCCAAAACTCTTGTGTTTGTATTACAATAGTGAGTACAAAGTAAACGCACAGATGTTTTCACTGGAGAAAAGGGAGATACAAATATGAAATAGAAGAATTAAGATTGGCAATGTCAGTACAAATTACAATTTTAAAATATTACCCTTAATTATTAGTGGCAAAGAGACAATGTATTATCTACTGAATAAAAAACTAGTTGATTAACAAAACTGTTTCGCCAGGAACAATGTAGATGTGATGAGTGGTGTTACTCAGAATGGAGCAAACCTGTTCCTTCTTCACAGTACAGGAGAAATTTCTCTTTTAATAAATTCTCAATTATCTGCAATACCTGTGTGACCTGGAGTGATATCCTGCAATCTCCACCTTCTCTTCTACATAATGGAGTTAACAAGAATGATTCCATTCCACTCTGAAGCCTGACATAAGGATTCAAGTAGGCAAGTGCCTGACACACAGTAAAGATACAGCAAGTGCCAACTCTCTGAACTATAACTATTATAATTTTTGTTCCATTTGTTTTGGTTTTCAGAAATATTATTTTTTGGTTCTATTCTCTATCTCAGCTCTTTCAACTGCCCTTTCTTCAAGGCTGCCCTCCATCACAGATTTTGCCCTTAACAATTCTGCTTTTTTTGCCTTCTCTATGTTTTAATTCCTGCTTATTTTGTTTAGTTTCCTTATAGTCTTTTCCTCATTTCCATTTCTTTTTTCATCTTGGCTTATTCTTTCCTTGGCTTTTTACTCAGAATTCATAAAGGCAATGATTTTTGCACTCTATTAAGCATTTTGTAGTGGACCTTTAGAATCTTCATTCCTCTTCTATCTTTAATCTGCCAAGTTCACTCACAAGCCCTGCAGTGTTTGTCAGGGTTTATTTCTTATTTGTTAGCAGGCAAGAAGTATAAATGATTTTTGACTGAACACTTAATTCATTTGTGTGATGGCTAAAAAATCCTACATATTTACATCTAGGGGACAAGCTGACACGTACTGCTCTTAATTTAACTCCTAGTTTCTTAGAGACATTTCCTCACTGCAGCCTTGGTCTAGCTGTATCCCCACTTCCCTTTCCTCATTGATTCTCTGAACTGATGAATACCCGAGAAATGGTGACACCAAGCATGTCTCATATACAGGACTCACTTCCCTGCCCAACGTATAGTACTCTGCTTGTGTGGACTACACCTTCTGTGCTATAATGCCGTCAATATTGTCTGTTCAACAGGGACCCTGTATCCCTATACACTGAGAGAGAAAAATTAGGGAGAAGAGGGTAGGAGGATAGACACCATTCTAGTCGCTAAAACACCAGCAGGTGATATTCTGCAGAGGGCTGTCCAGCCCCTGGTTGGCTTAGGATGTGGGTAGCTGAGCCAGGGAAGTGACAAAGGGATGCAGATAATGACCTTCTTTTTCCAAGCCATTCCTGTTTCTACAAGAGAAGATCAGAGTATGTTTATCTCAGATCTGTCCTAAATATTAAGGCAGAAAGACACATTCTTGAGCTCCTAGATGTTATTGCTGCCACTCTTTGCATCTTCATAGGTATTTTGGTAGGGGACTGAAGAAGTGGCACTGAGGGCAGCTAACCAGACAATATGTTAAACTGCAAGCTTCTTGGTGCTCTTGATAAACATTATCAGCCTAGTTTTTTAAACTAGAAATCTGGAATTCCTCATGACTTCCTTCTTTATCCTCTTATCCAATGAATACATCAAATTCTACACATACTTCAGAAATATTCTCATTTTTGACATTTAGTCTATTCCTATTGCTACTCTTTATGACGTCAAAATGTTTTCTTAGAAAAATACACCTAAAAAAACCCTTCATTTTGAAAATGGATGGGTACATGATTATTATTATACTTTCTCTAGTTTTGCATTTATATGAAAATTTTCATTTAAAAATGTTCAAAATAATAAGCCTTCAATGATGAAATTGACAGAATTTTACTGACAAGGACACTTAAGTCTTGGGTCAGTCTATCTTCAGGCTTGCTTTTCCTCTGACTTTAGCAACTCAACTCATTTTTCTATTTTTAGATGTTAATGTAACTGAGGCAGCAAATGTTACAGGTGTTAAGTCTTAAGGTTCAGAACTATGATTTAAACAGTAGTAGTTATCTTCATTAGATTATTAGTATGTTTCTATTTGTGGGAAAACACTGTCTTTATTTTTCAAAACTGGTTTTGAATTTTTCCCTTTTCTTGTGAACTGTGGACTCATGATGCTTTGCCCTCTTCCTGTTTACACCAGCAGTGTCCAACCTTTTGGTTTCCCTGGGCCACAGTGGAAGAATTATTGTCTTGGGTTGACCTAAAATGCTAACACTAACAACAGCTGATAAGCTTTAAAAAAAAAAAAAGTAGCAAAAAACTCTCATAATGTTTTAAGAATTTGTCTTGGGTTGCATTCAAAGCTGTTCTGAGCCACATGTTGGGCACCCAGTTTACACTCAACCTCTACTTCCTGTTCTTGATCCAAATTACATTTCTCATTTTCTGTATAAAAATCTACTTGTAAGTGTGTATGTGATTGATGCCCTTATGATTCTACACATCAGGAAGCTCGTCTCAGTGTACAAGTTACCTGGGGAGGCTGTATGATTCCCTAGTGCGGCCTCAAGAACTACACTGAGTATCATGAGACGCTCAAGACCTATGGAAAATGACCTATGGAAAATGAAGACTAAGAACAAACAGCACAGCTCATTGTTTGAAGGAATTTATTTTGCTGCAAGTCTCCAGCAGATGTCACCAGCCAGTAATTTAAAACTGTACAAAGTGACAGTAAATTATCCAGCATACTTTCTTCTTTAAAATTTCAATTGTTGCTTTCTTCATCCAGAAATGTGAATCATAAAAATGTGCTTGTTAGAGAAAACCCTTTCATTTCTATGAAGAAATGAGCACAGATCCTGGTCACAGGACTAAGGCCCTATATTGTCCTGCCACCTCCATGAAGAGTTGATACAGCCTGGGTAAGTTAGTCTGCTTGGGCTGCCATAACAAAGTACCACAGACTGAGTGGCTTAAAACACAGAAATTTATTTTCTCATAGTTCTAGAGGCTGGGAGTCCAAGATCAAGGTAGTGGCAGGTTTTGTTTCTCCTGAGGCCTAGTTCCTTGGCTTGCAGATGAATGGATGCCTTCTTGCTGTGTCCTCACATAGCCTTTTCTTTGAGCTTGCACTCCTGGTGTCTCTTCCTCTTCTTTAAAGGACTACAGCCTATTTGATTAGGGCCCCACCTATAAGACCTCATTTAACCTTAGTTAACCTCTTTAAAGGCTCTATCTCTAAAAAGAATCACATTGGAGTTAGACCTCAACATAGAATTTGAGGACACAATTCAATCCATAACCCTGGATTTCTAAGTTAAAAGCAAGGTTTAATAATATTTCAGCTGAAGACAGCTATGGATGGAAAAATACTGAAAAATGTGAAAGGATAAAGACAAAAATCACTATTTAAGTACATTTTAAGTATGTAAGCCCTACAAAGCAGAGATGTCTGGTGAAGGGCACCTATCATGCAGAAATGAGTGACCGACACGGTACCAGATACAGGAGACTGTTCTACTGACTGTATTACAGTCATCAGTACAGTTGGGACCTGCCTAAATGTGGCATGATGCCAACACACAAATTTCCAATTAATGTGCTGTGATGCTTCAACATATATTTAAAAAAGGAAAGGGCTTTCTTTGGATGAAGTTTTATAATTAACAGAATCAAACTAACATTTCAAACTCAAAGATAGTTAACACTAATTCTGACTACTTCAAGAAAGCTTCCTTTAAAGAATTTATAAATTCTCTTCATTCTATGTAGTTATCACTTGATGTAAAGAGACTTCCTACTAGAACTTAGAAGTTGGAAGGCACAGCTTTTCAATTCCAGTGCCCGCAGCCTCAAGAGGGAAAGAGCCTATCTTTGAAGCTACACACACTGAGCCACTGAGCTTGGATCCATCCACTCATTCTTTCTCCATACCCCCGATCCTTGGTCTCTTCAATGGTAAGAGAGGAAAACAATACTAGAACCATATAAAGAATTAATAATAGGAGATGATATTTAAAACACAGGACTGGGCTCACAGGAGATACTCAATAACTGCTTACTCTCCTATGCTGCTTTATGTTCCAGATTATTATTGTCAGAGACCCTGAGTTATTGAAGTCTCTTCTGCAGTCTCTGACACAGCATACATGTCCTTACACTCTAGTCTTTGCAGAAGTCTTTGGATCACATCAGGAGCCCCACTCCCCCTTCCCCACCTCCTTCTAACCTTATTTTATCTCCTCTCCTACATCTAGAGCAGCCAGGCCCAGTTCATCCTCCTTTGAATGTTAAGACATTCTTCCAACTAGAATGCATTTTATCCTGCTTAATTTTTATCCTTCAACTAAATTATCTTTCTCAGCAAAGAAACAGATTGTTGACTTTCCCTTCTTAAAAAAGAAAATAAAACTTTGAAAAACCACTCTTCCTTCTCCAAGCCACCACCCTTTTCCTCTCCATATCTTTACATCAAAACCCTCTTTAACAGATTGTCCATATTTGTTGTTTCCAGTTTATTTTCATCTGTTCTCTCTTGAGCCCATTGTAATCAGGCTTTTACTCACATATCTCACCAAAACTGTCTTTGTGGATTGCTCACTCACATTCTTTGAATGACACCTTCTCAGGCCTTTGGTAAGACCTAGCTAAAATCTTCCCTCCTTCCCAACTCACTCACTCACACACACACACACACACACACACACACACACACACACTCAACCTATCTCCCTTACTTTATTTTCTCCTTACTGCTCGCTCTCTCTCTCTCTCTCTTTCTCTCTTAACTTATTTATCCTATTATCTAGTTCTCTGTTCTAGAATATAAAACTCCTATTGGGCAGGGAATTATGTGTTTGTTCAGTGATGTACAGTTAAAACTTAGAACAGTGTCAGTAAATATAGATGGATAGATGGGACAAATGAAGGAATCAGGAATAGAAATTATTGTAGGCAGAAAAAAATTACAAAAAAAACACCTTTTGGAGGGAGGCAGAAATTGCATTAGAAGTTTAAAAACATGGTTGCTAATTTGGCTAGTACCAAGAAGAATGATAGGGGTGTGTGTGTTATCAAGAGCCTACTAAGAGTTAATGATCATGAACTGAAAGCAAGATCAGTCAACAAGGCAGTGTACTTTCATCCATCAAGTACAGCTGTAAACACAGGATCAATTCAGAGCTGGGCTTAACCAGAATGTGGTTTAGCCAAGCAAGTAAAACCGGAAAAGTAAATTGAGGGTATGTGCCAGGGAGTAGTTATACTCATTGATCAAAGAATTTAAGGTTAGTAAAGAAGAAGTAAGAAATAGTGAAAAGGAGGCAGGATAGATGAGTTGCCAGGGCTGGAGTAGGAACTTAGAAAACAGCAGATAGTGGTGCAAGACTAGGATCAGTGACTAAGAGTATGGAGTTATAATGGTTGTCATACTAGAGTAAACCATGAAAGTGCAGAGTAGGAGAAAGGATCCTTGGAAGAGAGGCGGTCAACGAACAGAAGAAGGAACATCCTGGGGATTATCAGATGACCAAAATAAGGAGGGGCAGTGGCTGGCAGAATACAACAATGTGAGGTTTGAGGTTAATAATTTTAGGGAGGAGGGAAAGAGAATGGTTTGGAAGCAGCAATGAGGAGCAAGAGAAACATTTACAAATCTCTTGTCAGTGTTACAGGGAAGTTGAAAGAAAAGAGCCACTATTTGAGAAGCCTGAGAGTAAACTAAGCTTCCTTAGAACAAAAAATGAAAGCTCAGAGAACAGATGGAGAATTTAGAGCAGAGGTGTCCAATCTTTTGGCTTCTCTGGTGAGAATGGAAGAAGAATTGTCTCAGGCCACACATAAAATACACTAACACTAATGATGGCTGATGAGCTAAAAATAAAAGGTCTGTGCATAATTTTCGTAATGTTTTAACAAAGTTTATGAATTTGTGTTGGGCTGCATGCAGCCCACAGGCTGCAGGTTAGACAAGCTTGATTTAAAGGAATTATCTGAAGACTAACAAAGAATTCCAGAGGGTATAAGAAAGGGTTCTTACCCACAGCTTCGGACTTGTGCGCATGCCTGCTCGCGTGCACCTGGGTCCTAAAAGCAGTGCAAGCCCGCAGACTCTGACCCAACGTTTGGCCGTGGAAGCAGGTGCAGGAAAAAAGGCGGATTTGATAGTATTCGCCCCAGCCAGCAGGAGCAGCCTCGGCTTGCATTACCCAGCTTCCCTAGCATAGGGCAGAAGGTGGAGCTGCCCCGGAGCACCTTTCGTTGGCCTCTCCCCTTTCCTACAGCCTCCCCAACCAACTAACTACAGGAAGTGGAGGGACCATGATAGATGTGCACTCCCTCCAAACGTAGCAGGAGACCAGAAATAAGAAATAAACAACCCCCCTCTCTCCCAAAACTTGGCCTCCAGTGCCACCTCGTGTCTGCCGTACAGCAAGACACCACAAAAGTACCAATCTGGGCTTCTGGGCACTACTACTGAACATAACGCCCTCATGTCAAAGAGGAAGAACCCAGCAGACAGGATGAATTCCGTAAAAACTAAAACTCCTCAGGAAAAAAACACGAAATTTATCCAGAAGACAGTTTCTTAGACCTAGAAGTTTCTGAACTTAGTGACAGAGAACTTAAAGTAGCCATTCTAAAGGCTCTGAGAGAAATGAAAACATACTGGCAGAACACCATGGCTGAGATGAACGACATAAAAAAGGAACTCTGTGAACAAAAGGAACAGTTTAACAAAGAAATTCAAAACATAAGGAAGATCAAGATGGAAATGCGAGAGATAAGTAATACAAAAAAAGAAGTGAAAAACAAAATAACTGCCACAGGAAACAGGGTCAACCAGATGGAGGAAAGAATTAGTGATATCGAAGATCAGAACATAGAAACAGAAAGAGGAAGAGGGGAATACAGAACCAAAAGGATTGAAAGAACTCTGCAAGAACTATCTGACTCCAAGAGACAAAACATCACAGGATAATAGGAACAGAAGAAGGGGCAGAGCATTCTACAGAGAGCATACTCAAACAAATAGTAGATGAGAACTTTGCAAATCTATGGAAAGATCTGGAACCCCAAGTTCAAGAAGGAAACAGGTCCCCTAGATACGTGGACCCTAACAGATCTTCTCCAAGACACATGGTACTAAAGATGTCCAAAACTAAAGACAAAGTGACAATTCTCAAGGCAGCCAGGGAAAAGAGAACTATAACCTTTAGAGGAAAACCCATCAGGCTGGCATCAGATTTCTCAGCAGAAACTCTGCAATCCAGGAGGGACTGGAATCCAATATTCAAAACTTTAAAAGAGAGAAACTTACAGCCAAGAATAAATTATCCAGCAAAATTATCTTTCAGATATGAAGGTAGAATAAAGACCTTCTCAGACACAGAGAAGCTGAAAGAATTTGCCAGCACAAGGCCAGAACTCCAAGAAATACTGAAGGAGGCTCTTTGACCTGAAATAAAACATCAGGAAAAATCGAACAAAGTTGGGGCAACAAGAAAGAAACAAAGATAAAACAAAAACAAAGAAAGAAGTAATGGCCACAGGAAATCCTCACATATCGATCATCACTCTAAATGTTAATGGACTGAACTCACCAATAAAAAGACACAGAGTAGCAGACTGGATTAAAAAACAGAACCCATCCATATGCTGTCTCCAAGAGACACACCTCAGCCATAAGGACAAACACAGACTCAGAGTGAAAGGATGGGAAACAATACTCCAAGCAAATGGTAACCAGAGAAAAGCAGGAGTTGCCATACTGATACCTAATGAAATAAACTTCAGGTTAAAAAAGATAGTAAAAGACAAAGATGGACATTACATAATGATAAAAGGCACAATACAACAAGAAGAAGATATAACACTAATTAATATATATGCTCCCAACCAGGATGCACCAAAATATACAAAGAAACTACTAACAGATTTGAAAGGAGAAACTGATAAATACACAATCATTGTGGGAGACTTAAACACCCCGCTAACAATCATGGACAGATCATCCAAACAGAAAATAAATAAGGAAACATCAGCTCTAAATGACACATTACAGCAATTGGACATAATTGACATTTACAGGTCACTTCATCCAGCAAAAAGACACTACACCTTCTTTTCTAGTGCACATGGAACATTCTCAAGGATAGACCACAAGCTGGGACACAAAAGTAGCTTCAGGGAGTTCCCTGATGGTGTAGTGGCTTAAGGCTTCAACGCTGGCGCTGTCAGTGCTGCGGTCTGGGTTCGATTCCCAGTCAGGGAGCTACCCACATACCAAAAAAAAAAAAAAAAAAAAAAAAAAGGTAGCTTCAGCAAATTCAAGAAGATCAAAATCATACCAAGTGTATTCTCAGACCACAAAGCTTTGAAACTGGATATCAACTGTAAACGGAAAGCAGAAAAAATCACATATACATAGAGATTAAACAACAGCTTATTTAAAAAGGATAAAAGAACAAATAAAAGATGAGATTAAAATATATATAGAAACTAATGACAATGACAATACAATGTATCAGAATTATTGGGACACAGTGAAAGCGGTAATAAGAGGGAAATTTATATTACTACAGGCCCTATCTTAAGAAACAAGAAAAATCACAAGTAAATATCTTAACATCCCATCTTAAAGAACCAGAAAAAGAAGAGCAGATGAAACCCAAAGTCAGCAGAAGGAAAGAAATAATAAAAATTAAAGCAGAGCTAAACCAATTAGAGAACAGAAGGACAATAGAAAAAATTAATATTACGAAGAACTGGTTCTTTCAGAAAGTCAACAAAATTGACAAACCCATGGCTAGACTAATCAAAGGATGAAAGGTAAGGACACAAATTAGAAATGAAAGGGGAGAAATTACCATTGACACCACAGAAATACAAAGCATTATAAGAAAATATTATGAAGGACTTTATGCCACGAAATTTAACAACCCAGAAGAAATGGACTTATAGCCTACCTAGACTGAACCAAGAACTGGATAATCTAAATAGACCAATCAATAGCAAAGAGATTAAAATGACTATCCATAATCTCCCTAAAGGCAAAAGCCCAGAACCAGATGGTTTCACCAACAAGTTCTACCAAGCATTCAAAGAAGAATTAACACCTATCCTCCTCAGACTGTTCCAAAAAAATTGAAGAGGAAGCAATATTTCCTAATACATTCTATGAGGCCAACATTACCTTAATACCAAAGCCTGGCAAAGACAACACAAAAAAAGAAAACTATAGACCAATGTCTCTCAGGAACACAGATGCAAAAATCCTAAACAAAATATTAGCAAACAGAATACAACAATGCATCAAAAAGATCATACATCATGATCAAGTGGGATTCATCCCAGGAGCACAAGGATGATTTAACATCGACATCAATTAATGTGATACACCACATAAACAAAATAAAAGATAAAGACCATATGGTCATATCAACTGATGCAGAAAAAGCTTTCGACAAGATACAACATCCGTTTATGAACAAAACACTAAATAAAATGGGTATAGAAGGAAAGTATCTCAACATAATAAAGGTCATATATGACAAACCCTCAGTTAACATCATACTGAATGGGGAAAAGCTAAAGCCTATTCCCCTAAAATCAGAAACAAGACAGGGATGCCCCCTGTCACCACTGCTATTTAATATAGTACTGGAAGTTCTAGCCGCAGCAATCAGGCAAGAGAAAGGAATAAAAGGTATCCAAGTTGGGAAGGAAGAGGTCAAATTGTCACTATTTGCAGATGACATGATCCTTTATATAAAAAATTCCAAAGATTCCACCAGGAAACCATTAGAAACAATAAATGAATATAGTAAAGTCACAGGATACAAAATCGATGTACAAAAATCAACAGCATTCCTATATACAAACAACGAATCCTCAGAAAAAGAAATGAGGGAGTCAATTCCTTTTGCTATCCCAAAAAAAAAAAAGAATGAAATACCTGGGAATTAACTTAACAAAGAACGTGACATACTTATACACGGAAAACTATAAGACACTTTTGAAAGAAATTGGAACAGACTTTAAGAGGTGGAAAAATATCCCCTATTCATGGATAGGAAGCCTCAACATTGTTAAAATGGCCATTCTGCCCAAAGCAATCTACAGATCTAATGCAATACCCATCAAAATTCCACAATCATACTTTCATGAAATAGATAAAAGAATTATCAGATTTTATGGAACCATAAAAGACCTCGAATTGCCAAAGCAATACTACATAAAAAGAAGAAGGCTGGTGGCATTACATTCCCTGACTTCAATTTATATTACAAAGTATCAATAGTCAAAACAGCTTGGTATTGGCAGAAAAACAGAAATATACACCAATGGAACAGAACTGCAAACCCAGAAATAAACCCACAAATTTATGGACAAATAATTTTCGATAAAGGAGCAAAAACATACAATGGGGAAAAACAGCCTCTTTAGTAAGTGGTACTGGGAAAACTGGAAAAACATATGCAAAAGAATGAACCTGAGCTGTGAACTCTCTCCATATACAAAAATTAACTCAAAATGGATTAAAGACCTTCCTATCAGACCTGCAACAATAAACTGCATAGAAGAAAACATTGGTACTAAACTTATAGACCTAGGACTCAAGGATGACTTCATGAACCTGACCTCAAAGGCAAGGGAAGTAAAAGCAAAAATAAATGAATGGGACTATATCAAACTAAAAAGCTTCTGCATAGCAAAAGAAACCATCAACAGGCAAAGAGACAACCAACTGAATGGGAGAAAATATTTGCAAATAACTCATCAGATAAAGGTCTAATATCTAAAATATATAAAGAACTAATAAGACTTAACAACAAAACAACCCAATTAAAAAGTGGGCAGAAGAACTAAACAGGCACTTCTCCCACAAAGAAATACAAATGGCCAGCAGACATATGAAAAAAATGCTCATCCTCATTAGCTATCAGAGAAATGCAAATCAAAACCACAATTAGTACCACCTCACACCTGTCAGAATGGCTATTATCAACGAGACAAGGAATAACAAGTGCTGGAGAGTGTGTGGAGAAAAAGGAACTCTCGCACACTGCTGGTGGGAGTGCAAACTGGTACAACCACTGTGGAAGACAGTGTGGAGGTTCCTCAGAAAATTGGGAATGGAGTCACCATTTGACCCAGCAATCCCCCTTCTGGGGATCTACCCAAAAAACTTGAAAACCTTTGTCTGCAAAGACTTATGTACCCCAATGTTCATCGCAGCACTGTTCACAGTGGCCAAAACATGGAAACAACCAAAGTGCCCTGCGACAGATGACTGGATAAAGAAGCTGTGGTACATATACACAATGGAATATTACTCAGCTATAAGAAAAGATGAAATATTGGCATTTGCAACAAATGGATGGACCTGGAGATCATCATGCTTAGTGAAATAAGCCAGACAGAAAAAAACAAAGAACTGTATGACTTCACTCATATGCAGAATATAAAACTGAAAGCAACAAAGAAAAAAGAAATGAACAAACAAACAAATAACCCATGGACACAATCAATAGTTTAATGTATATTTGGGGACGAGTGGGTTAGGGAAGGGAGAAAGGGGAGGGGGTGGGAGAGGAGGGGGGAAGCTAAATATAAGGTGATGGAAAGAGAAGTCACATTAGGAGGTGAACTTATACAACAAGTTGACAATGCACTCTATTAGATAGGGGAAGGGTAGTACTTAGAACTCATGTTACCTTGGGGCACATTATCACCTTGACCGTTCCAAGTTATTAATGCTTAACCTTTGCTTAGCCCCGGTTTTCTCCTCTGTACAATGGGGATAATTATAGTATGTACCGCACAGTGTTAATATACGAATCATTCAACCACACAAGGAAAGCATTGAAAGAAACTTTAAAGCCGTGCACCCAGCACATAGTCTGTATGTTAGCTATTGCTACCGGCTACTTTCTCATCTGCACAATCATTTTGAATTATTTTAAGAGTCTTTTATTTTGTCTTAACATTGGAATAATATTAAAAAGTTTCAAATCTTCAGTAGGATTGTAAAATCTAAGGGGGAGGAATAATAACATGTACTTTTCTGAGTCCTCCCCAGTTCAAGGTCATGGACTGAACCACACCTTAAGACAGCCCAAGCAGCAATTCATCAACTAACACCATCTGTGACCTCTGGAGATATTACTGTATTCTCCACCTCCCAAATCTGTCTCATAGATGTCAAGGGGTATTATTAATCTGGGAAAAAAGGGATGTAGGGGAGGATGAACAGAAATGGGAGATAATCACTGATGGGTCTCGCACCAACCTTAATCCTTACTCCATTTCCTTTCTGTAAATGACTCTCTATACGTAAGAACACATTCTTCAATCTCCTTTCAACAGACTTTGGTGCACAACCTTACCAAAGGCTTTCTGAAATCATAAATAGGCAGATTTTTCAAAGAAAAGGATTGAGTGGTAGAAAAGGGTAAATGGAGGGGTAAGAAGTCTTCCCTGATCAAGGTGATATGCAAGAATAATGGGATACATACAGCTTGCATAGCAATTTTGAAACACATCAACATCCCAACTGTACAACCAAATAACCTCTAGCTGTTTTCAAATGTCAAACATTTTAATTATATGAAAAACTTTTACAAAATGTATTTATCAGCTTTGTGAAAAAAAAAAAGGGGGGACCTTCTCAGCTTGGGAGAAATCATGAAAAAAAAAAAAAAAAGAGGATGTATATATTTAATAAAAATTTCTGACTGCCTGCTATGTGCCAGGCAGTGTTCAAGGTATCAATTACATAATAAAAGTTGTGAGTCATTATAAAATAGTAAAATTTATTAACTTTTTTTTTTAATGTGAGTAGTTCCCTGGCTGGGACTCGAACCCAGGCCGCAGTGTTGACAGTGCCAGCACCGAAGCCTTAAGCCACTACACCACCAGACTCCCACACAGGTGATTTTTATAATGTTCTGAATGCTGTTAACTTCCCTTTTTATTAAAAAAATCAGTTTGTTTTTATTGAAGATAATCCTATCTTAAAATAGCATTTTAGCAGTATGTTATGAAAAAAAACACATACCTGATACTCGCCGATCAAATCTACCAGGAATTGGAACTGTAAAACAAAGAAGCGATATTTAGTCATTATGTCACATGACTCCATTTTTACCCTCTCTTTTTGTGAAGATCTTTGACAATAGGACTAAGCATCTCAATACCAAGGGGTGGGTCAATTCATACTCTTCCATAATCAGCTACAGATAGTAAGGAGTAAAACATGATCATATAAAGACAATATAGAGAAGAGTATATCTCTTTGAAAACAAGCTCTTTATACTTCAACGTACTCAAGGTGGCAATTTTATTTCTACGCATACCCATTTTCCATGTAATTTATATCATACCAATGAATAAGAACTCTACCAAACTTTTTAGTAATGTTGATATCAAAGTTAAATTTTTCTTTAATATTCTTTAAAGATAATCCCAACACCTGTTACATAATAGCATTTAAATTTCATTTTAAAATAATTTAATGAGTGCTATACTAAAATGAAAAAAATTAACCATTAAGTTATACTCTCCCTCAATATGCAGTGGATTTTCTCCTGCCATCGTTAGCACATTAATCAGAAAAATGTACCATGTCTTTATGTTGGGAAAACACAAACACACATACATACTCGTTTTCTCTTTATTTTTTTCCTACTTTTCACCTATCATTCTTTATATGTGATGGTTATCTAAATTCTCATCACTACTAAACTATATCATTTGAGTAACCTTAATCTGATTGTTTTTATTTTTAAAAATAAGACATATCTTCTCACCCTTCAAAAAAGAGAAATTTGAGTATTAGTGAAAAACAAATAAAAGATGGCTCAAAGAGCCAAACTCAACTAATGTGAGGCCTCTGAAACAAAAATAGACCCAGGAAGGAAGCAAATGCTCATTCATCACAGTAAGACCAGAATTATCTTTTTGCATAGAATGGGGTCAAAGTCATATTACTGGGACAAACAGGCAAAAAAATTAAAAGAAAATCCCAGCCATTACTGATAGAAAGTACCTACAATAGTACGTCACTGCTTCTTAATGAGAGAATGGATTACTAAAACTTAATCCACCCACCAGCAAAGAAAAGACAGTAGACAATTTGGGAGAAATCAGTACACCAAACAAAGATGCCTGATTTCATGGAATTTGCATGAATTCAAGTGAGGGAGAATTCCCTTTGGTTATCTGAAATACAAGTCCCTGTCACTCAGGTAGACAGATGAAATGTATACCAGCTTAAGCCCTTTCAACCCAGGCTTCATGGATTTCCATAATGAAAGCCACACTAAACATTAGTATACAACCTAAAATTATAAAACATATATTTTAACAATGTAGCATGGGTGCTATCAAAGGGCACTTCAAACAAAGGGTTAGAGACCAAGATTATAGAACTATTATAAAATAAGAACAGTTTTTAAAACAATTAAAGACATAAAAGGAGTCAAAAGCATAAAGAAAAAGATACAACCAAAACCAAGGGAGACTTGGGCGGGGGGAGGAACTTGAACTTCTAGGAAAAATAATGGAGTCAATGAAATGAAAACTATAATGTAAGGCACTATCTGTTGGTATATAACATTTAAAAACACTGAAAAAATCATTATAAACACAGCTACCAACAACCTATCATAACAATATTGATTTAAATGCATATATTTATTAATGAGAAGGGAAATTAGACAATACCTTGAGATGAATGAAAACAAAAACATTTTAAGAAGATCTCAAATTAATCACCTAATTATACATCTTAAAGAGGTAGGAAAAAATAAAAAAGGGCAAACTAAACCCAAAACTAGCAGAAAGAAGGAAAGTCAGAGTGGAGATAAACTATAAAACAAAGCACAGAAAAATAATATTTAAAAAAAAAAAAAAACAACTAAAAGTTGGCTCATAGTATGACAACAAACTGGACAGCTTAGATGAAATAAACAAATTTTTAGAAACACACAAACTTCCAAAAGTAACTCAGGAAGAAACAAAAAAATCTCCACAGATCTATATCAAGTTAGGACATAGAATTTGTATTCAAAAACCTCCTAACAAAGAAAAGCCCAGGACCAGATGTCTTCACTAGTAAATTCTGCTAAACATTTAAACAATTAACACCAACTCTTCTCAAAGTCTTCAAAAAACTGAAGAGGGAACGCTTCCTAACTCATTTTATGAAGGCAGTATTACCCTGATACCAAAGGCAGACAAAGGCACTACTAGTAAAATATGCAGTATGAATATAGACACAAAAATCCAAAAAAAAAACACTAGCACATCAAATCCAGCAATATACTAAAGGGATTATACACCATGACCAAGAGGGATTTATTCCAGAAACATAAGGGTGGTTCACATAAGAATATTAAGCAATATACACCACATTAATAAAATGAAGGGAAAAAAACCCTACATTATTATCTCAATGTACAGAAAAAGGACTTAACAAAATCCAACACTCATGATTTTTTAAAAAAATGAATAAACTGGAAATACAAGGGAATTTATTCAGCATGTTAAAGGCACATAAGAAAAACTCACAGCTAACACCATATTCAATGATAAAAGACTGAAAGCTTTCTCCCTAGACCAAGAATAAGAGAAGATGTCTGCTTTTGCTACTTCTATTCAATATATAACTGGAAATTCTAGCTAGAACAATTAGGCAAGAAAAATAAATAAGGCATTACAATTGGAAAGAAAAAAACTAAAATTATCTGTGTTTGTAGAATAACATGATCCTGTATGTACAAAATCTTACAGCATTCATATGATAAACATGATAAAATTTCGCTTTTATTTTGTTGTCAAATCGTATTTTTCTGTAACTAATTCAAAGTAAATTAAATGCATGCAGTCTTAATATAAACAACTTGTTGAAATTCACTAAATTTGTTTCACAATATACTGACTTAAAATTTAAAAATGCAAACTTAAAGTCACTGTTTTTTATATCATGCAAAAAAGACAAAATGATTTGTTAAATTTCTAAAGTATTCCCTGTTACTGTGAGAGAGTCCAAGTGTAAAAACAAAAGTTGAACTGCAATGGAAAACGTTAAGTAAAAATAAAAAAGACTTAAGGTATTTAGCTTGAATGAATGAATGAGTAAATAAAAAGGTAAACAAAATGGGTAAGAAACATGCTGACTGGTAAAACTATATGTTATTTAATTTTTAATCAGTATGTGTGTTACAAGCTTTTATAGGACCAGAAGAAACAGCTGCAGTTGGGGCAAGATATAACAAAGCATAGAGAATGCAATCAATGACTATAGCAAAGAGACCATCTTATTCTCTTATTCTAATTTCACCACTGCTTGGAGAGCTCAAAAGAACAATTCAGGTTTATGTGGATCAGACAAAATATTCAACCAGCATAACAAGTATGAGAAATTCCTCCAGCAGAAACAAACCTAAAATGCTTTCCTTTTGCTATTATAAACAAATACTGATAGAAAATAGGAAGACTTAAAATTTAAGTTACCTGATCTGAAAACATGTGCCTTAAAAACAGCAACAAATGCAATCTCAGTGAAAACCACAATTCATCATTCCTAATGAACTTCTAAATGCTCACATTCCCCAAAAATGAAAACATGGTTCTTTGAGCAGGTAGTATATTGTATGGGGTGGATAACATTAAAAACATGCTGAAGAAATTAAAAACATTTTCAAAAGTCTATCCTATTTTAAATTCAATGTGATGAAAAAGATAATAGAATCTTCATGGTGAATGTCGCAGGGAATAGCATAAAAACCTGAAGCATATTATAATCCAAGCACAACCAGGGCAGAGTAAAGCTCAGGAGGACACAAAATTTCACGAGTGCTGAATAAGCAAACAGTAGGCATACTCAACTTAAGGTGAGACTGTTAGGATGATAGCAGCACCAACTGCATACAGAGGCAGACAAGAGCAGGGCATTAATGAGGGCTTGTGTTTTGGGGACCAGTATAACAAAGCACAGTATAGTAAAATCTCAAGAGTGGAATACAAAGCAGCTGTTAGAGTGGGCCTGTAAGAGTGGTTGGTTAATCACAATGAGGGGATCGCCAAGATAGGCTGCCACCAATAGATGGCAAGGGTGCCAAATCCCCATAGTCCAGAGGATGAAAGTGCACCTCTGGGCAAGATGAAACAGTCCCAAAGGCGAGAAAGTTTTTAGGGAGTGTAAATGTCCCAGGGTGCCTGGAAACACAGATGAAAGAGAAGTAGCGGGTCAGAGAAGGACCACTCAATGAGGCAAGAAAAGCCCAAAGAAAGTGCTGGGCAACCCATTTAGGATTCTGAGACTCAATAATAAACTAGAGGGAAGGAGGGAGAAGGGAAAGGGAATGAAAGGGAAAAGGAATGGGAACTGGAAAGGACAAGAAAGGTAAAGGACAAAAACCATCCACTATGATTTCACACACATATTAATTCTGCTTTCTGTGTGGGTCAGAAGAGGGCACTTTTTCTCTTTCTGTAAAATCTTAAACTAGGCATATGGTCATCCAAATTTAAAGCCAAAGTCCCAATGGTATGTTGGCCTTGGTATGGTAGTTTCTGCTGGTATATGCGAATTTGTACGAATAATGAGACCCACCCACCTCATTGAGCCTTGCCTCTTGTCTGCCCAACATTTGACATTCATCTTCCCACTACCTCAAAAAGACTCTGACCCTACTAGGGCCTCTCAAAGGAACCAATAATTGTGTGGGCTGACCATTCTTTTTTTGAGGCTTCTGCAACCTGGAATCCAACTAGAGTTAAAGTAGCTTTCTCTGAAATCAGTTTTTCTCTATATTGTTCTTCTAGATTGATTAATTCCTCTATCCTTGAACTAAATAAAAATCACTTAATATTGGTGCTGCCAAATGCATATTCATTCATTCAACAAATAATTACTGAGGCCTTCCATGACAGGCACTGCACTACCAGAGGGAAATAAGTGATTCAGATATGGCCCCTGCGCACAAAGATCTTAAGAGCTTCCTGAGTGACCAAAAATAGTATCACAATCATGATGACATACAAGGGATATCTGAAAAAAATCCAACCATAAATGCCTCTGATTTTCATATTACATCGCTGGATACTTTCTGGACAGCCCTCATATACTACAACACACGCGAGTACAGCATGCTTTGTGAGCACACAGAAAAGCATGGAGAGCAGTAGTGTCCAACCTTTTGGCTTCCCTTGGTCACAGTGGAAGAACTGTCTTGGGCCGCACATAAAATACACTAATACTAACAACTGCTGATGAGCTAAAAAAAAGGTTGCAAAAAAACCTCAAACTGTTTTAAGAATTTGTGCTGGGCCACATTCAAAGCTATCCTGGGCCACAGGTTGGACAGCCCTGATCTAGACAGAGAGAGAGATTGTGAGAGAGAGATTGTGAGAGATTGAGAGATTGAGAGAGATAGAGAGAGATAGAGAGAGAGAGAGAGAGAGAGAGAGAGAGAGAGAGAAGGAAGGTCCTGCTGGTCTACCAAAAGTAAGGTCTAAGCATGGTTGGGCTGTAAGGTGAGCCAGCTTGTGATTTCAGGAAAAGAAAGGAGTAAAACGTGAGCATGAGCAATGTGGGAAAAGAGCAAAGAGATGAGATTAAAGAAGTGCACGAGGGTATTTTGGAAGCCATCCTAGCAGAGAAATATTCAGAAGTAATAAACTGGTTATTTTTATGTATTTCCTTTCTCCTCCATCTGGAGAACAGGAATAAAGATTAAAGTACTTGATGAAGATTCCCTTGGATGTGACTGCTAAATCAAAGTCTGGAGAGTACCCCCAAGGCTTAATGGGAGAGGAAGTATTAACTGGGAGAAGAAAGAACTCTCCATCCCAGTACTAGGGAGGGGCATAGAATACCTGTCCTACAACAACATATATGAAAAAATGCTCAACTTCACTAGCTATTCGGGAAATGCCTATCAAAACCACAATGAGATACCACCTCACACTTGTTAGAATGGCTATAGTCAACAAGACAAGGAATAACAAGTGTTGGAGAGGGTGTGGATAAAAAGGAACCTTCATACACTGCTGGTGGGAATGAGAACCGGTGTAACTACTATGGAGGACAAGTATGGAGGTTCCCCAAAAAATTAAGCATACAGTTACCATATGACCAGGCAATCCCATTTCTGGGTATCTAACATGGATGGACCTTGAGACCATCATGAAAAGCAAAATAAGCCAGACAGAAAAAAACAAGAACCATATGATTCACTTATTTGTGGAACATAAAGCTGAAAGCAATGAAGAAGCAAAAACTCATGGACAGAATCAATAATTTAGTGGTTATCTGAGTGTATGGGAGGAGAGGCTGGGCAAGAAGGGACAAGGTCTCAAATACATGGTGATGGAAAGAGAACTGACTCTGGGTGATAAGCATATAATACAACACATAGATGATGTACTATAGAATTGTATACCTGTAACCTATGTGATTTTTACTAACCAAGGTGACCCCAATAAACTTTTTTCTTTTTTTGGGGGGTGGGGGTAGTTCCCTGGCTGGGAATCGAACCCAGTCTGCAGTGGCCCCAATAAATTTTACCATAAAAAATTATAAGAAAAAACAAAGGAATACTGTCTTCTTGCTCAGCTGATTCTACCTACGGGGTCCCGGACAGCTATAAGACCACTGGAAAGAGGATAGGGGACTTGGACAACCCAAACAAGGTGGAATTGAATAGAAATCACTTGGAAATGTTCCCTGTGAGTGGATTAGCTGAGGACACAGTATTTCTGTTATAACATGAAGGAAACTGAGCACAAGGAGTCATCATAGATGGGATTTTATAAAGATCATTCTGACTGCAGCTAGTGGAGGAAGGTAGGTGCTTAGGTTAGTTAGATATGTGGCTGTGGACAGGAAACAAATGAATTCCAGAGATGCACAGAAAATATAATCTATATAGTTTAGTGACAGACTCAATGTTTATTCCACAAATGTCAATTAAATAAAATTATAACCCTACAATTATAAAAGACAAAGTATTCAATGTGGATATCAATCTATAAATAAGGGTGCTGTCATGGACTCTAAAATCATAAAATGTCAGAGCTGTAAAGTATAAATTCATCTGGTCTGGCCATGGCAAGCAAGTTTCATCTCACGTGGAACTAACTGATATCACTGGTACCCTGATTCATCCTTGACTCCTTCCTTTCTTTCATTACCCACATCTACTTCATTAACAACTCCATCTGTTTTCCCTCCCACTTTGTTTCTTGAATCAGTCTACCTTTCTCTATTGCCACCGTTATCCTAGTCTGAAGCACATCATTTCTTGCCTGGATGATTGCAACAGCCTCCAAACTTGTCTTCCCACTGCCAATCTTGCTCCCACTCGTTACAAGAGTAATCTTAAAAATTTGGAAGACACTTTGGGAGTTTGTCAAAATTTTAAATGTGAACTGCCTTTGACCTAGCAATAATTCCACTTCTAAGAATATGTTAAACAAAATTCCTATACAAGGCTGGACAATTAATTTTGCGAACTCATCCTAGAAAAAGTGCTACATACCTCACTGCTGAATATCACTATGGTCACCTTCAAAGTACACCCCTTGGGAAACTATGCACTGACACCAGCGCCTAGTCCACCCTTCAAAGCAATTTTGAAACTCTTTTTCTGGAATGGCCATAAGAGAACTTGCCACCATATGCTTACGCTGGCAGCACTGTACAAACAATTCAGAACGGTGTCATAACCTTTCAATATTTCCTTTATCTTCAGGTAAAGAAAAAAGTAATTGGGGGCCAGATCAGGTGAGTAGGGAGGGTGTTTCAATACAGTTATTTGTTTATTGGCTAAAAAGTCCCTCACAGACAGTGCCAAGTGAGCTGGTGTATTGTCATGATGCAAGAGCCATGAGTTGTTGACCAAAAGTTTAGGTGATTTTTGTCTAACTTTTTCAAGCAGCCTTTTCAGCACTTACAAATAGTAAACTTGGTCGACTGTCCAGTTGGTACAAAACCACAATGATATCAAAAAAGGTTAGCAACATCGTTTTGACTCTTGATTTGAACTGACAGAAAATTTCTGGTCGTGGAGAACTGGCTGATTCCCACTGTGCACTTAGACACTTTGTTTCAGAGTTGTGTTGGTACACCTATGTTTCATCATCAGCGATAACATTGCTCAAAACATTGTCTTGTCTCTCTGAAAGGTCTTGGCAAACTTCAACTCTCCTTTGCTTTTGTTCATCAGTGAGCTTCAGAACCATTTTTGCACACACCTTTCTCATGCCGAGATTTTCAGTTAAGATTTTCCTATTTCTCTATCTTGGTATGCTAAGCTTCTCACAGTCAGCCGACAATTTTGACATACAATTCGCTTAATTTTTACAATGTTTTTGTCAGTTCTGCTCGTTACTGTCCACCCTGACCTCTCTTCATCAGTGACATTTTCTCTCCCCTCAGAAAAATGTTTAATCCATTTGCATACTGCCATTTTCTTCATGGTATTATCCCCATAAACTTGGATTAGCATGTCGCTGATTTCACTTCCACTCCTGCCAAGTTTAAGATAAAATTTAATTTTAGTTCACTGCTCTAATTCAAGCTCTGACATTCTCGTGATGGCACACAAAAACATGCAACAACAATGACCACCACTCAGCAAGACACTGCCACAAGTCGATATGAACAAAACTGTGAGACACAGTTATACCAAGGTTATGAAACCTTACAAAGTTGTTTGTACAGTTCTGCCAATGTAAGTGCACAGTGGTTAAGTTTGCAATCTTAATTGTCAGACCTCGTAATATGCAGCCTTTTGTTGTAGCATGTAATAGTATCTCATTTCTTTTTCTTGCCAGATAATTTTCCATTATATGAATAAAGCATATTTTGTTTATCCATTCATCAGTTGGTGGACATCTGGGTTGTTTCCACTTTTTAGCTATAGAATAATGCTACTACGAAAATTTACATTTTACATGAGCATGTTTTCATTTCTCTTGTGTATAAACCTAGAAGTGGAATTGCTGGCTCATACTTTATGGTTAACCTTTTGAGAAACTGCCAAACTGTTTTTCAGCACTGTATGAGGGTTCCAATTTTTCTGACTCCTAGGCAATACTTATAGCTGTACTTTTTATTATAATAACAAATGGGTGCAAAGTAGTATCTTATCATGGTTTTTTATTTTCATTTCTAATGACCAATGTAAACTTTTATTACTGCTAAATATCCTTATTTTTGAAGAGCTAACAGAATTTCATTCATTATCACCTTAAAATATCATCTGTGCCCTTCTGTGACCTGAAGTTGAAAAACAATTCTCAAGTTTGTAATCAGTAAGAGTGGTCTGGAACTTCACAATCATTTAAATAAGGCATACTGAAATATGTGAAAGAATTTAACCATATAAACCTACTTCTAAGATTTTGCCAAGGAAATGACTATAAATATGTTTTAAGATGTATGTAGGGATGGCAGTGTTCAGCACTCTGAATCCAGTAATAGCTGACTGGTTAAGTAAATTATAGATCATTTATATAGTATTAAATAAAGTACTTTACTAAATTAGAGGAAATATCTAAAGAATATAAAATATTTTCAGGATATACTATAAATAAAAAAATCAGGTTAAAAAGCCAGAATAGAGAGTATGATTACATTTGTAAAACACATACACGCACACAAAGAATGAAAGACAGGCAGAGAAAAAAGTCTAGAAATTATAAATCCATGTCAAAACTGCTGATCTGTACACCATAATTTTTATATTCCTTTTGCCTAAGTATAATCCATAACTTTTAAAAGTAATTTAAAATATACATAGACATACATGTGTTTATTTCATTTTGATGAGGGGAAGCTCTTCCTTTTTAAAACAATCCTTTTTTTTTTTTTTTTTTTTTTTTTTGTGGAGGTGAAACCCAGAAGCAGTTTATTAAAAGGAAAATAAGGTGAAACAAAGAGATAGTTTATTAAAAGGAAAGTACACTCCAAAGGGGTAGGAGTGGGCTCAAGCAGGCAAATGGCTCAAGAGCCTAAATCAATTCTCTTGAACTTGGAGAAAAAGCTCAAGTTAATCTAAAAACAGCTGTTACATTTTTACTGAATGTCCTTTTATCCTTTAGCTCCTCACACCTGAAACAAAGCTCTGATTTTTTATAGGTGTCCATGTATATGAATGTACTACAATGTCTTGTATGCAGAGAGGCTGGTCTCAATGAGGCTTCCTTTCATATACTCCTGACAGATGTATTCCTGAGTTTATTTTGCCCTGAAACTGTCCTTTCAGCCACAGTATTCTCCAAAGTACTGCTGAATAATCTTCTATTAGTCTCACCTTAAATCTAACATTATTAGAATAAAAACTGTAAACTATGAAGTTGTGCTATCCAATATGAGAGCCAAAAGCCACATAAGGCTATGTAAACCAATTTTAAATTAAGTAAAATTAAATAAAATTAAAAGTTTAGTCCCTCAAGGGAAAAAAAAAACAATTATCAAGTCCATAATCAGTAAGCCAGTTTAGAATTCACAATCATTGTTCTCTGGCTTTAGATGTTTGTTTTTCAATAAAGTATCTGTTATAGTAACTGATAATAAGCAGGAAGTTGCTATAACTATAAAGAATGAAGGTAAAATTTTTGTTAATCTGTTAGTGAACACATCTATATGGGCATATTCATTATCACTGATTAAATAAAGGCTTATCCTGGACATATTCATTTGCCTTGAAAAATGTATTACATATTCAGTAGGATGAGATGTGACAAAAACTACCACCTCACAAGTAAACATAACTTACCATTATAAATATCAGCAGTTGTTCAATTGGTTCATAACTTTCATCCTTAATGGTTAGTGTGCTAATGCTATTAGAACTCCAGAGCAAAACCTCAAATACAGGTAATTTTTAAGATCCACCTTATAAACCTGAAGCCCAAAAGAGTCAGACTTGATTGATTCCACATGCCATTCTTAGTATAATGGTGATCTTCCTCTTTGTATCTATCTCCCTCTCTCCCACCATCCCAAAATACTCTGGAAATATTCCTGGCTGCCACACTGGCTTTTTCACCAAGTTCCCTTTCACCAGGTTCCCTCTAATTTCAAGATGCACCCCTAGAATGCTTTCCCCATCGCTTTGCTTAGTTAATCCTATTCTAAACTCTGGAATTTAGATAGTGACCACCTTTCTCATGGTCACCTCTTCAGAGAAGCCTTACTTGACTTGCCTAATGAGATCAAATTTCTATTATAGGCTCTGAGAAAACCAAGTACTTTTCCTTCAAAGCAGTGATGCTACAGATGCAATGCTAGAGTGATCTAAGTGGTTATTTGATTGATGCTGGTCTCCCCAACGAGACTGTGAGCTCTTCCCAAGGAATTGGTCTGTTTTTGCTTAGCAGTGTATTCCCAATGGTTGGTACATGACAGATCTTTAGTATATATTTGCTGAATGTGTTTACAAAATGCCTATTGTGTATAGAAGTACATAAAAATATTCATCCTCCAGAAATCCTGGGGAACTGATGAACACTGGCCTAAATATTTCAGTGAATAGACGACTAGGAATTCAAAGACATTATAAGATGTCCATAGCAGCTCTATTCAGTCACCAAACCCTGGAAACAGATGAATAGACAAAATATGGTACATCCATACAATGAAATACTACTCACCAAAAAAAACCAAACAAAACAAAAACAAACTACTGATTACTTATAACTTGGATGAATGTAAAAGACATTATGCTGAGTGGAAAAAAAGCCAATCTCAATTGTACACATTGTAGGATTCCATTTATATAACATTTTCAAAAAGACAATACTACAATTACAGAGAACAGATCCACTGTTGCCAGGAGTTAGGGGTAGGAAGAGAATGTGACTATATAAAGTAAAACCACAAAGTAAGTTTTTGAGGTGATGGAACTAGTCTATACCTTGATTTGGGGTTACACAAGTCTACACATGTGTTAAAATTCATAGGGCTATAGACCCAAAAAAGTCAATTTTACTGTATGATAAACCTAAAAACACAAAGAAATTAAAAAAAAAAAAAAAAGAAAAAGAAGTAGGGATTCCCTCGTGGTGTAGTGGCTAGGCTTCAGTGCTCTCAATGAGACAGCCTGGGTTCAATTCCCAGCCAGGGAACTACCAAAAAAAAAAGAAGAAGAAGAAAAAAGGTGGCTGAATATGGCCAACAAATCAACAATTGAGATAATCTAGATGAAATGAACAAATTCATAGAAACACATAAATTACTAGAATTAACTCAAGAAGAAAAAGAAAATCTCTACAGACCTATAATAAGTAAGCGATTGAATCAGCTATCAAAAACCTCCCAACAAAGAGAAGTCCAGCCTTCACTGGTGAATACTACCAAATGTTTCAAGAAGAATTAACACCAATTCTCCTGAAACTCTTTCCAAAAAATGAAGAGGAGGGAACATTTCCTAGAACATTTTATGAGATGAGCATTATCCTGATACCAAGGCCAGACAAAGCTATCACAAGAAAACTACAGATCAATATCCCCTATGAATATAGATTAAAAAATACTCAAAAAATCCCCCCCAAAAAAACAAAAACAAAAAAACAAAACTAGCATATACCACAACACATTAAAAAGATTATATACCATGACCAAGTTGGATTTATCCAAGGAGTGCATGGTTAGCTAAACCTAAGAATATCAATATAATGTACCACATTAATAGAATGAAGGGAAAAAACACACAATTATCTTAATAGACACAGAAAAAGAATTTAATAAAACTCAGTAGTCAGAAAAAAAGGAATGAAGCAAAGTTCATTAACGTGAAAAAGGGTAATTACAAAAAACCCACAGCTAACATCATACTCAATGGTGAAAGACTAAAAGCTTTTCTTCTAAGATCTGGAACAAGACAAATATGCCTGCTTTCACCATTCCAACTCACAATGTCTACTTTAGATGACATGATTCTGTAGAAAGGAAAATCCCAAAGAATCTATTAAAAAAACAACTACTAATAAATGAATTTAACAAAGTTGCAGGGTGTAAAATCAACACACAAAAATCAGTTGTGTTTTTATACACCAGCAAGGAACAATTCAAAAAGGAAATTAAAAACAATTCTATTTAAACAGCATCAAAAATAATAAAATATCTAAGAATTAATTTAACTAAGGAAGTAAAAGGCTTGTACACTGAAAACTACAAAACACTGCTGAAAGAAATCAGAGTTAGGTAAATGTAAAGACATCTCATGTTCATAGATTGGAAGACTTAAGAGTGTTAAGATGACAATGCTCCCTTAAAGTGATCTGCAGATTCAATGCAATCTCTATAAAAATTTCAACTGCCTCCTTTGTAGAAATGGGAAAACTGATTTTCAAATTCATATGCAAAGGCTCCAAATAGCCAAAACAATTTTGAAAAAGAAAGAAAAACAAAGTAGGAATTACACTTTCTAATTTCAAAACTTACTACAAAGCTACAGTAATCAAAGCAGTGTGGTACAGGCATTAGACATATAAACCAATGAAATAGAACCAAGAGTCCACAAATAAATTCAAACATCTATTGGTTTTTTTGGCTCTTCTCTCGAAGAGCCAGTTGATTTTCAATACAAGTACTAACATCATTCAATGCGAAGAACAGTTTTAACTCATAGTGCTAGGACAACTGGATATCCATCTGCAAAAGAATGAAGTAACCCTACCTAACACCATAAAAAAATTAACTCAAAATGGATCAATCATCTAAATATCAGAGCTAAAACTATAAAACTATTAGAAAAAACACAGGAGTAAATATTCATGACCTTGGATTTGCCAATGGATTCTTATATTTGACACCAAAATCACAAGCAACAAAAGAAAAAAATAGATAAACTGGATTTCATCAAACTGAAAAACTTTTGTATATCAAAAAACACTATCAAAAAGCTTGGCAGGTGCACGCACAATGGGGAACTCACTTGGATGTCAGCCTGTCCAGCCTCACTGCTGCTGCCTCGCAGGCCTGGCCTGGCAGTTCCCCACGCATGAGAAAGGTACTTGACTGTACACAAGCCTGCCACGTCATCAAGGCCTCTGCGAGTGTCCACACACCCTCCACCAGCACTGCCACAGTACTGGCAGCTGCTGGGTGACTACAGTCAATTTGAAAAATGTACAAGTTATAAATACAGAAGAAAGAGCAACTAAGCAACCTAACCTAACAAGGATTCCTGAAATTTTTCCTAATACTATAAGTAGATTTCAGTTCTGCCTTTCCTGTAAGTTGATCCAAACATCTGGAAGAAAATGGCTAACAGTGTTTGCATCTTTGTATTACTTGACATAATACAGCTTATTTTCATCATCACCAAAAAAAAAAAAAAAAAAAAAGCGTATCAGAAAGTGAAAAGAAGACCTACAGAGTGGGAGATAATTATTTGCTAATCATATATCTAATAAGATTTTAACATCCAGAATATATGGAGAACTTATAACTCAACAACAAAAATACATATAACCCAATTTAAAAATGAGCAAAAGACTTGAATAGACAGTTCTCCAAAGATGACATATAGCCAACAAGCACATGAAAAGATGTTCAACATCATTGGTCATTAAGGAAATGAAAATCAAACCACAATGAAATATCACTTTACATCCACCAAGACACCTTTAATCCAAAAAACAAAAGGGGAAACCAGTGTTGGCAAGGATGCACGCAGAGAAATACAAACCCCTGAACACTGCTGGCAGGAATATAAAATGGTGTGTGGTTGCTGTGGCAAACCATTTGGTGATTCCTCAAAAAGGTACACAGAGAATTACCAAATGATCCAGCAAGTCCACTCCTAGGTATATTCAGAAGAACTGAAAACAGGTACTCAAACAGATACTTGCTTATAAATGTTCACAGCTGCACTGTTCACACTAGCCAAAAAATGGAAAAGCCCTAATGTCCATCAACGGATGAAGAGATACATACATTGCAGTATATCTACACAGTAAAGTATTATTCAGTTATAAAAAGGAGTGAAGTACTGACACATGACACAATTTGGATGAACCTCGAAAAAAATGTTAAATGAAAGAAAGCAGACACAAAAGCTCAAATATTGTTATGATTCATATTCTGAATATAAATTATTTATTTATTGGGTACAGGGTGTTCCTTTGAAATGATGAAAAAATTTGAAACCAGAGACATGGTGGTTGCACAACACTGTAAATGCACTAAATGCCAAATGCCACTGAACTGTACCCTTTAAAATGGTTGTGTTGTATGAATTTCCTCTCAATTTTAAAAATTACACTAAGTGAAAGAAGTCGGGCTCAAAAGACTACATATCATATGATTCTATTTATATGAAATGCCCCAAAAAAGCAAAACTAGAAGACAGGAAGTAGCAGATTAGACATTACCTGGGACTGGGGTAGAAGAGGGAGTGATTGCAAAAGAACTCAAATTCTTTCTGGGGTAATGAAATGTTCTAAAATTGTGGTGATAGCTACATAACTCTGCAAATTTACTAAAAAATAACTGAGTTGTACACTTAAGATGGGTGAATTTTACGGCATATAAATTATACCTCAATAAAGCTCTTTTAAAAGCCCTTAACCATGATTCACATCAATATTAAATAAAAGGAAAATGGAGGAAATAAAACAGAGCGAAGAGCAGAAAAAACATTCAATAAATGTTTATTGAGCACCTACTTACATGCTAGGCACTGAGATTAGAGTAGTGAGCAAAACAAAACATCTGTCCTCATGGAGTTTATAATTGTAGTGACAAATAAACACATCCTATAATATAATAAGGCAAAGAGTCAGAAGATTCTACACTATATTCATAGGGGAAAATTTTCACCTCATCATTTATTCATTTGGGGTTACAAGCAACTGTAAGCAGAACAAAGTTTTACTACTTTACTTGAAGCCTTATGTTCTATTTTAACTTAAAGAAAAGCACCTTAGCTCTGAAATATGTTCAGATTTTTTTAAACTCTTAGAACTTATAAATATAACTGTCTTCTACAGACAGCGAAAACTTGTCTAATCTTGCGTTAGTCACAGTGTTCAAACTGGACATAATACTCTACATATTAAAGCAAAAAGAACTAAAGAGAAGAAACAAGGACAGGAGTAGAATTAATTTTGATTGGAAAAGTAGTAGTATTTTTCTCGACTTCTGGATATAAAAGACAAAAGTCCACTGGAGTAGAGATTTGGGCAAGAGAGCCTCAGGTCTTCCTTGGGACTAACAAAACTGTCTGCAGTCTCCACAAAGTTTTAAACGATTTAGGCAGCTGCTATGAGCCATGTTTTAAAAGGTTGTAAGTAAAACCATAAAGGAGGGACGTTATCAAGAATGTTGGAGTTCCCTGATGGTGTAGTGGCTTGGGGCTTTGGCGTTGGCGCTGTCAGCGCTGCGGCCTGGGTTCGATTCCCAGTCAGGGAGCTACCCACATACCAAAAAAAGCAAAAAAAAAAAAAAAAAAAAGAATGTTAACAGTGAAGGGCCACTGAGTAAGGTATTCAACTGACTTTACAATCTTTTCTCTCCACCCAAAAAGTGAACAGGTTTTTCATTTCCAGTTTCTTTTAAGAAAGATACATTTTGAATCCTGAACTAAGTTTGGCCTTTTGCTGATTTTAAATATTCTGCATTGCCTTGTTTCATTTGTACTTCTATAGAACTCCATAAGTGATGTGCAATACAATATAGAACCGTTGCTATAAATTGACAATATATTGGGGAAGTTCGGCAAGATGGCAACCAGAGACGAAGTCCCTAAAACCTTTCCCGGAAAGTACAATTAAACAGCCGACCAGAATCCAACCCGGGAAACGCTGAGTGGCACAGTGACAACTGAGAGATCCACACATTCCAAGAAAACACCTGAAAATTAAGAGGAAGAGGGGGCAAGAAGGAGAGAAGGGAGGGAGCAGAGACAGATCCACCGACCTGACCTGAAGGAACTAAAAAGCAATCGGAGCAGCAGGGTACAGGGGAGGGGGGAGGCTGAGCAGCGACAAGTGTGGAGGCCAGAGTGGCTGGATCCCTCCAGAACCGTGAGGGAGCTGGACCTAAAAGCAGCGTTAGAGACAGTCTGGGAGCTGAGCTCTGGAGCTCTGAGTAGCAGGAAAGTTGAGTCAGGCATCTGAACTGCCCTAAGTGTGATTAGGACCCCCAGACACAGCACTGCAGCTTGTGGTGGCCTACTTGCAAACACTGCTGAGGGGTTGCTGTGGAAATGAATCGCTGAAACACGGCCCTGGGTAAAATGCAGAAGGAAGTAAGGCGGCTTTGGAGGCATTCGCCCCGACCAACATGAAGGGCCTCAGCCTGCATTCCATTTCACCTAGCCTCCCCAGTGAAACGCAGGAAGCGGAGCAGCCTCAGCTTACATTCCGTTGGCCTCCCACTTCTGCTGCAACTTCCCCAAGGAACCCCAGGAAGCAGAGAGACCGCGGACCGCCCCGCCCCTCCCCCAAACACTGGTGGAGACTGGAGATAGGGCTTAAAACATCTCTCCTCTCAAAACTTGCCCCCCCCACTGTGCCACCTAGTGTCTGTTCTACAGCAAGACACCACAAAAATATTAATCAGAGAAAGAAAGGGATCTCCTGTATTCTGCTGGAAATAAAGCCCTCCTGCCAAAGAAGAACATGACAGATAAATGAGTACCTTAGGATTTAAAGCTGCTAAGAAAGAAGATGAAAAATCTCCAGAAAAGGATCTTATAGATCTAGAAATTTATGAACTAAGTGACAGAGAATACAAGATTGCCATCTACAGGCTCTCAGAGAAATGAAAACATACTGGCAAAACACCATAGCTGAATGAATGATCTCAGAAAGGAAATTCATGAACAAAGGGAACATTTTAACAAAGAAACTCATATTATAAGGAAGAATCAGATGGAAATTTGAGAGATAAGTAATACAATAAAAGAAGTGAGAAATGAACTAACTGCCATAGGAAACAGGGCCAACAGGATGGAGGAAAGAATTAATGATATTGAAGGTTGGAACATGCAAACATCTCAGAAAGAGGAAGATAGGGAATACAAAATCAAAAGGATTGAAAGAATTTCCAAACCTATGGAAAGATCTGGAACCCCAAATTCAAGAAGAAAATAGGTCCCTGAGATACTTGGACCCTTGCAGATCTTCTCTAAGACACACTGTACTGAAGATGTCAAAAACCAAAGACAAAGAGACAATTCTCAAGGCAGCCAGGGGGTAAAAAACTATAAACTTTAGAGGAACACCCATCAGGCTGGCATCAGACTTCTCAGCAGAAACTCTACAAGCCAGGAGGGAGTAGAATCAAATATTCAAATTATTAAAAGAGAGAAACTTCCAGCCAAGAATCAAGTATCCAGCAAAATTATCCTTCAGATATGAAGAAGGAATAACACCTCTCAGACACAGAGAACGTGAGGGAATTCACGCGTACAAGGCCAGCACTTCAAAAAATACTGAAGGAGGCTCTTTGACCTGAAATAAAACATCAGAATAAACAAAAATTTTTTTAAAAAAGGAAGAAGTAATGGCCATAGGAAATCCTCCTGTATCAACCATCACTCTAAATGTTAATGGACTGAACTCACCAATAAAAGGATACAGACTAGCAGATTGGATTAAAAAAACAAAACCCATTCATATGTTGTCTCCAAGAGATACACCTCAGCCTTAAGGACAACCACAGATTCAGCGTGAAAGGATGGAAAACAATACTCCAAGCAAATGGTAACCAGAGGAAGCAGGAGTTGCCATACTGATATCAGATGAAACAAACTTCAGGTTAAAATAAATAACAAGAGACAAAGATGGACATTATTACACTATTTTATTACATAGTAATAAAAGACACAATACAACAACAAGACTTGACACTAATTAATATATATACACTCCCAATCAGGAAGCACCAAAATATACAAAGCAACTACTACTAGATCTGAAAGGAGAAACTGAAAAAGCACAATCATTGTAGGAGACCTACATGCACCCTTAACAGCCATGGACAGATCATCCAAACAGAAAATAAATAAATAAATTACAGCTCTCAATGACACATTACACCAACTGAACATAATCGACATTTACAGCACACTTCATCCAGCAAAAAAAAACCTGTACCGTCTTTTCTAGTGCACATGGAACATTTTCAAGGACAGACCATATGCTGGGACACAAAAGTAGCCTCAGCAAATTCAAAAGGATTGAGGGAGTTCTCTGGTGGTGTAGTGACTAGGCTTCAGCGCTCTCACCGCTGTGGCCTGGGTTCACATCCCAGCCAGGGAACCAACCAAAAAAAAAAAAAAAAAAAAAAAAATCAAGAGAATTGAAATCATACCAAGTGTATTCTCAGACCACAATGCCCTGAAATTGGAGATCAACTGTAAAAGGAAAGCAGAAAAAAAAAATCACATATACATGGAGATTAAAAAACATCTTATTAAAAAATGCACCAAAGAGCAAACAAAAGAGGAGATTAAAAATACCATAGAAACTAATGACAATGAAAATACAACATATGAAAATTATTGGGACACAGCGAAAGCAGTAATAAGAGGGAAATTTATATCATTACGGGCTTATCTTAAGAAACAAGAAAAATCACAAGTACACATCCTAACATCCCATCTTAAAGAACCAGAAAAAGCCGAACAGAAAATACCCAAAGTCAGCGGAAGGAAAGAAATAATAAAAATTAAAGCAGAGTTCAACAAAATTGAAAACAGAAAGACAATAGACAATATTTATATAACAAAGAGCTGGTTCTTTGAGAAAGTCAACAAAATTGAGAAACCTCTAGCTAGACTAGACTAACCAAAGGGCAAAAGGAAAGGACACAAGTATCTATCCAAAATTAGAAATGAAAGGGGAGAAATTACCACTGATACCACTGAAATACAAAGGATTATAAGAAAATATTATAAAGGGCTTTATGCTACTAAATTAATAACCTAGAAGAAACAGACAAGTTCCCAGAAACTTATAGCCTACCTAGACTGAACCAGAAAGAACTGGATAATCTAAATAGACCAATCAATAGTAAAGAAATTGAAATGACTATCCATAGCCTCCCTAGAGGCAAAAGCTCTGGACCAGACGGTCTCACTAACGAATGTGACCAAGCATTCACTTCAGACTCTTCCAAAAAACTGAAGATGAGGCAATACTTCCTAACTCATTCTATGAGGCCAACATTACCCTAATACCAAAGCCTGGCAAAGACAACACAAAAAAAACTATGGACCAATATCTCTGATGAACATGGATGTAAAAATTCTAAACAAAATATTAGCAAATAGAATACAACAATGCATCAAAAAGATTATACACCATAATCAAATGGGATTCATCCTGGGAGCACAAGGATGGTTCAATATATGAAAATCAATCAATGTGATACACCACATAACCAAAATAAAAGATAAAGACCATATGATCATATCAATACAGAAAAAGCATTCAACAAGATATAATATCCATTTATGATCAAAACAATGAATAAAATGGGTAGAGAAGGAAAGTATCTCAATATAATAAAGGCCATATATGACAAACCCTCAGCTAACATCATACTGAATGGGGAAAAGCTGAAGCCCATTCCCCTAAAATCAGGAACAAGACAAGGATGCCCCCTGTCACTACTGCTATTCAATATAGTACTGGAAGTTCTAGCCAGAGCAATCAGGCAAGGGAAAGGAATAAAAGGCATCCAAATTGGGAAGGAAGAGGTCAAATTGTCACTATTTGCAGATGACATGATCCGTTATATAAAAATTCCAAAGACTCCACCAGGAAACTATTAGAAATAATAAACAAATGCAGTAAAATCACATGATACAAAATCGACGTCCAAAAATCAACAGTATTCCTATATACAAACGATTCTTTAGAAAAAGAAATGAGAGAGAAAACATACCATAAAATTGGAGTAGTTCAGAGCTTACTTACTCAGTCTTGAAATTAGGGTAGCTCTCCAGCAATTTAGAGCACATCCCTATCTATAGTAGGAAACACCTAGTCCTTTTTTTTTTTTTTTTTTTTTTTTGCAAAATAAAGTCTAGACAAGAAACGGGGGTGGGGTTGGGTAGTTCCCTGGCTGGGAATCGAACCCAGGCCATGGCACTGAGAGCGCCAAAGCCTAGCCACTACACTACCAGGGAACCCCTGGATCATAAAATTAACTTTAAATTTTAATTCAATTTTCAGTGACTTCATATCGTCGCTATACTCACAGGGATGTCCAAGAGAGGACTCAACCTGGAGCAGCTGTGACCAGGTTCTTGACTTTACACAAGAAAGAATTCAAGAGGAAGACAGACGCAGGAAGTTTATTGAAATGAAAATACAGGGAGTTCCCTGGTGGTGTAGTGGCTAGGCTTCAGAGCTGTCAACGCTGCAGCCTGGGTTTGATTCCCAGCCAGGGAACTACCCACATTAAAAAAAAAAAAAAAAAAGAAAAAAAAAAAGAAAGTACACACTTGAGAGGAAAGTGTGGGCAAACTCAGAGTGAGTGATTAATTTTTATTTTCTAATTTCAAGCTTTGTGTTTTGTAAATATTTAATCACAAATATATACTCCATTTAAGGTTTGTTTCTTTTGAAAGCACTAGCATTTACAAGTGCCATGCTACTTAGAAGATTTATGTACATGCAAAATTCTTAACTTTCCACGTACACAAATGTTGCAATTTAGAAAAAGGGGGCAGTCATTTCCCATTCTAATCAGTTCATAACATTAACATACACTGCAGCCAAGAGGTACTTGGTAACAGAGACTCTACTATCTCTGCTGCCCTCTCCCCTGATGCAAAGGTGTGAAGAGGCAGGTCAGGCTTCTTTGTATTCCTTCCCATGTCAGTCACACAAATGGGGCACTTCCACTTTTATTCACACCCAAGGCATCCTTGCCAACAGAAATCAGTCTAAGAAAACTGAAAGCCAAAGATCTATATGATAAATTTTTTTGCACAAGGAATATCTGTCATATTTTCAAATGACAAAAGCTGTACCACCAACCTTTAGTCTAACTGTCGTTCTACAATATAAGTTATTTATTCCTACTACTTTGTATTTGACAAAAAACTTTGGAAAACAAAGCAAGTGTGAGTCATAAGATTTGAAGTCAAAAAACAGGTCTACATTCTAGCTTCAGGACTTAACCTCACTGAGCCTCAGTTATACTCACAAATTCAATGAGGGTACATATTACAAATGACCTGAGGAGGGACACAATGACTATGCATGAAAGTGCTATGACTGTAAAATGTTAGGGATATCATAGTTAGGTTTTTCTACTTCCTCAGAACCACGTATCTTTAAAAGCTCAGTTTTACATCTTTTCACAGGCACTATTTCACCCTACAGACCCTGTTCAAACATTTTTTGTTAACAATTTTTTGAGTCTCACTATGTTCAAGTACAATGCCAAGCATTTTAAATTCATCATCAAATGGAACCATCACAACAATCCCATTATCATCCCACTCTGTAGCTAAGGTGATTGAGACTCAGAGAAATGCCCTCAAATAGAATTTCCCCAAGGTCACAGAGATAGGAAGTGGTCAAGCCAGGATTTGACTCATCTAAATTTGAAAACTCAAGAAAAGCAAAGCTATGATAAATACAATGCCTATTTTACATTCTTTGGGAGACAAAAATTCCACCATTTTTAATTATGTAATCATAGCAATATACTGTGTATTAGAATTCCCAGGCTTTCTTCTGTGGAGGAAATCATCACATCATGTTGCCTGTTTGCTTGTTGCTGCCCCACCAGATAAGCTGCTGCAGAGAGGCACACGCTTCTCCTCTGTATCCCAGTGTCCAACACAGTAAACACCTGCCAACTAAAGCAGGAACACAAAGGAAAGGTGGAAGCCTGCGACAGTGTTCAGCCACCCCAGTGAAGTGACCCTTCTGATGGCACCAATTGGTACCCCTTCCTCCTTCTAGCTAGCTAACTTGGTTTATCCTTTAAGAATGGCCTCTTCCAGGAGGTCCCTGATGGTGTAGTGGCTTAAGGCTTCGGCGCTGGTGCTGTTAGCGCTGCGGCCTGGGTTCTATTCCCAGCTAGGAGCTACCCACATACCAAAAAGCAAAAAAAAAAAAAAAAAAAAAAAAAAAAAAAAAAAAAAAAAAAGAATGGCCTCTTCCAAACTTGAAGTTTTTGTTGGGCTTTACTCTCAACCCTGCCCCACCACTTCCAACTTGGCCATAAGATAAGAAGGCACGTGATCCCAGCTAGGCAAATCAGTGTTTCCACTGTTCCAGCACAATAATGTGCTCCAGAATAGGAATCTGACCCAAGCCATGCCATGCAAGGTCCTTCCCTGGAATATTCCAAACTGAGGACATTAATACAGTCAGGTTCTCTAATAGTTCAGGGACATGAATTCTAGGACCAATAGAAAATATTTCCAAACCAATTATAGTTATCACATCAGACACTATAGTAGGTATAATGCATACATTATTTTAATTTTTGCCACCTGTGGAAAATCAAGAATGAAAATACTGAAGGTAGGTGCTGTGACAGCAAGGATATAAACCCAGGTCTATCTGATTCCTATATAAGACAGTTTCTAGTGAATTTAATTAACATGAGTCAATCATCAAGGGACTAATCATACATGGGTATACTTAAAGCATCTACTTTCTGGACCTGAAAAAAACAGAAAAACAAACCTTAGAAGTGGTGACTCAGCTCAAGAAAAACATTCCTTTTTTATAACATTCCTGCTAGCTCCTAACACTAACTCTTTCACTTGGGTCAATTCAGGCTCTAATCACCACTCACTTGTATTGTTTACAATGGGGTCTCACAGCATATACCCTGGCCCTGCTTCAGCCCAGTTCTACACACTGCTTGCCAAGGGTACAAACATGATGTATCTCTCCTTTATAAAGGTTTACAAAGGATCTCCAACCCACCAAACTTGTGTGGCCACAGAACCATTTTAAAATTGTTATAATACCAGGTGGCATGCACAATATCTACTGACTTGAGTACCTGAATTAGAACAGAGAGAAAAAGATGACCTCAGTAATTGGTTCCAAAAACTTTATATATAACTTTAATCAAATTTTTTAAAAGATTAGAAAATTAAGCCATTTTCATTTTCTTAAAAAATTTCATGTTAGAGTTAGAACATAAGATACATGTCACAGACTAGTAATTAAATGGAATCACACATCATGCTAGTAAATCTGTCATACAGTAAAATGCAGATCCCAAGTCATGTATGTATTCGTGATGCCCCAGAATTCTTAACTTTTAGAATTATGTAAAAATATATTTTAGAAGAAAAATCACTCAGTTGTAGCTTTTATTTAAGTCCTATAACATCTATCATATCATCCTAGTGGGGTAATATCCTAAAGATAACAAGAACTCAAGAAAATCTTAGTTTTCAGAAATCATACTGTTAAGGAGCATTTGAGATCTGGCTTCTCAGCACATGTCTCCAGTTTTGGCTCAAATAAACTCTTAACAAAAAAAACTTTTTTAAAAGAAAGAAATCATACTGTTAGTCTTACGATTCTGAGACTATAACGTGTGCATCATAGTGGCGGTCCCCTATCTTTGGGCAGCAGGGACGGTTTCATGGAAGACAACTTTTCCATGGATGCAGGGAGTGGAGGTGGGGGGCCAGTTTCAGGATAATTCAAGCACCAGATGCAGTTTAATTGTCATTTAGCATTCACAGGGTTTTGATATGAGTCAGCAAGCAATTGATTTCTTATGGTCTCTGTGCAGTTAAACCTCTCTGTTAATCTTAATCTGGACTCGCAGCTGCTCCCTAGCACTAGCATCACCACCTCAGCTCCACCTCAGATCATCAGGCATTAGATTCTCATAAGGAGCAGACAATCTAGATCCCTCTCAAGCGCAGTTCACAATAGGGTTTACGCTTCTGTGAGAATCTAATGGCAGTCGCTAGCAGGCAGTAATGCTAGTGATGGGGAGCGGTTGTAAATACAGATGAAGCTTTGCTCACTTGCTCACCCACAGCTCCTCTCCTGCTGTGTGGCCCAGTTCCTAACAGGGCTGGGGACCCCTGAGTCATGGGATTAAAAAAAATGAGAATTACATTATTGAATACTGGGATTTTCTGGCATTAGAGAAAGGATATACAGTAAATTCAGTAAAAACATTATAGTCCTGAATTTAATGATCATGGAGTCACCAAACAAAAAAGTCTCAATAATGTTTCCCAATAAATTTAATGTCACCCCAATAAATTTAATATTTTGAAATTAAGAATCTGAAAAAAGTAAAACCTTAAATTATCCTTTAAATTAAATAACTGTTAAGACAATATTCTTCTTCAGTTTTTGAATATGAGATGTTCCCATTTCTTCCCTCTGTTCTAACCCATTCACCCACTCTATGACCTTGCTCCATCAGCTGCCACCTCTCCACTAGCTCCTTTCCCTTGGCACATGAACATGACCTTAAGAAAACCAAAAACATTCCCTCACACCTACCTCTCCTTTAAGCCACTACCAGGTCGGTTCTTTTTTTTTTTTTTTGGTATGTGAGTAGATCCCTGCCTGGGGAACAGGTCGGTTCTTGACTTCTTCAAAATGTACTCCCCATTCCTTATCTAAATCTCCTGCAGCCATCTATACACACACACACACACACACACACACACACACACACTCCCTGACCCACTGACAACAAATCTCTTCCACCACATAACCCCACTGGAGCCTCTATCTCTGAGAATTACCACTGAGTCCAGTCACCTCAACACTGGCCTTTCCATTGCTTCCAATACCAATGACCAACCACAGACCCTTAGCTCTTATCTCTGTACTCTGTGATATCAGTCTTCAAAATCAGCTCCTTGGTCATTCCTTTATTCATTTACTCAACAAGGATTTTTAAGTATCCACTATAAGTTAGGCTAAATGCTAAGCAATGGAGACAAAACAAAGAACAAGACAGAAAGCTCCTCATTCTCACAGAGCTTCCGTTTTATTGAGAGAAAAACAAAAAACAAATGAGAATTTTATATCATTGCTAGAGCTCTAAAGCAACCATTTGGTGTGCTATTGAACCTCATCAACAGAGGGACCTACCTACTCTAGGTAGGACAATCTGAGAAAGTTTCTCTGCAGCTGAGGCCTAAAGGAAGAGAGGAGCCTCCTGGTTAGAGCCAGAGGATAGTCAGGAAAGACCAACAGCAATCAGAGACTACTTGGAGAGAGAAAGAGCTGGCACATGTAGAAACAAGCTTAGCAGTCAAGAAGGGGTAAGTCTAGAGAGAGAAAGTAGAGAGAAAATAGGAACCAAGTCTTGCAGAACTGTGTGAACATGGAAAATATGTAGATTTAGTTCCATTTGCAATGAGGTAATTTAAACTAAAGGGTGATGTGATCTGATCTCCACTGTTAAAAAGTCTCTCTGGCTTTTGGGTGGAGAATGGATTAGAGAGGGCAAGGCATCTAAGATAAGAAACTTCTGTGGCTGTCCAAGTAAAAGAGGAGAGCTGGGATAGGGACAAACAAAAACAGATGGGTATTATACCCAAAGAACAGCAACAAAAGAAAAAATAGACAAATTGGTCTTTATCAAAAAAAAAAAAAAATTTTTTTTTTTTTTTTGGTATGTGGGTAGTTCCCTGGCTGGGAATCGAACCCAGGATGCAGCGTTGACAGTGCCAGCGCCGAAGCCTTAAGCCACTACACCACCAGGGAACTCCTCTTTATCAAAATTTAAAACCTGTGTGCTTCAAGAATGTAAAAAGACAACTAATAAAATGGGAAAAAAATATTTGCAAATCACATATCAGGTAAGGAACTAGTATCCAAAAATACATAAAGAACTTGTACAACTCAACAATAAGACAAATAATCAGATTTAAAAATGGACAAAGGGCCTGAATAGACATTTCTCCAAAGATGATATATAAATGGACAAGCAAATGAAAAGATATTCAACGTTATTTGTCATTAGAGAAATGCACATCAATACCACAATAAAATACCACTCCATACCCACTAGGATGGCCATAATAAAAAAGACAAGTGTGGGCAAGGACGTGGAAAAATTGAAATCCAAATACTTTGGAAAGAGGGTACAATGGTTGAGCCACTTCAGAAAAAGCTAAACACAGAGGAGTTCCCTGGTGGTGTAGTGGCTTAAGGCTTTGGCGCTGGTGCTGTCAATGCTGCGGCCTGGGTTTGACTGCCACCCAGGGAACTACCCACATATTACAAAAAAAAAAAAGCTAAACACAGAACTGCCATATGACCCTACAATTACACTCACAGGTATATGCCCAAAAGAACTGAAAACAGCTACCCAAACAAGGAAATGCACAGGTTTGTTAACAGCAGCACTATTCACAACAGTCAAAAGGTGGAGAAGGCCCAATGTCTATCAACCGATTAACATATAAACAGATTGTGGCATACCCAGACAATGGAATATTATACAGCAATAAAAAAGTATGAAGTACTGATACATGCTAATGTAGATGAACCTTGAAAACATCATGCCAAGTGCAGAAACGATAGATCACATATTATATGAATCATCTGCCAGAACAGGTAACTCCACAGAAACAGAACACAGACTGGTGGTTTCCAGAGATGGAGGGAACAGGGAGAAACTGCTTAATGGGTTTTGGGTTTTACTTTGGAGTGACGGAAATGTTTTAGATCTAGATAGAAGCAGTTGTTGTGCAACACTGTGAATGTACTAAATGCCTCTTCATTTTAAAATGTAAATTTTATGTTATGTGAATATCACTGCAAAAAAAAATTTTTTTAAGACAATAACAAGTGTTAGGATGTGGAGAAATTGGAACCCTCATACATTGCTAGTGGGAACTATACAGACTCTTTGGAAAACAAACATAGAATTACCCTTATGGCCCGGCAATTCCATTCCTAGGTATATATCCAAGAGAAATGAAAGAGTATACTCTTGGATATATAAAATAATAAATTTTATATATATTCTACCATAATAAAAAAATTCCTTATGACAACTATGTAGAGAAATTTTTAAATGCTATAAATGCAGAACCAGCTAAAACTGGTCCTATCCAGTTTCTAACAAGACTTGGAATCTCACTTATGAGTAACATTTGTGAACCATTAACTGCTCCCCATCCTGAAACCAAAGGACTGGGCCATGATTAGAACCTGAACACCAAACCCTTTCAGAAGTGAAGGGTCCATTGTCCAGGAAGATCCAGGGCTGAAACCCCTTATGATTCCACCCCAAACCTTGGATGGGATTTGAGCTTTGCTTCCTGCCTCCTTGCCTGCCAAAACTCGCAAATAAAAGCTCTTTTCTCAAAAGCTGGTGCCATAGTATCGGCTTCTATGAGCATCTGGCAGCATGCCTTTGCTTGGTAACATGCTTACAGCCTTTTTTGTAAAACATAAAGAGTAAGGAAAGGAAAAAACAAAAGGCAGTTCAGGTATGAAATAATATGAACAGTATGATGGCAGTAACTCCAGCCTAGAGTCAAATCCTGCCTATTATATAATTTTGGTACTCTCTAGGCCTCAATTTCCTTTAAAATGGAGATAATTACATTCCTACCTTATAGGATTGGGAGTATTCAATGAGATAATACAAATAAACTGCTGAACACTAGTACAGAATGAAGGCATAACAAGTGCTAGTTATCCTTACTGCGTAACTGTATGTATGGTTACTACATGTAAAACGTATGCCCATGATGTGAAGACTGGTTTCCTCCTGATTTAGGTGATACTTCTGATCTAGTTGATGGAATATACAGGGTGTCCACCTTGTAAACGATCAAGCTGCACATTTAGGATTTTTGTACCTTTTTGCATGTTTTACATTTTAAAAAGTTTACTTAACCAAAAAGGTGATTATACAACATTACAAACGTACTTAATGCCACTTAATTGCACAGTTAAAAATGGTTAAAATGGGAGTTCCCTGGTGGTGTAGTGGCTAGGCTTCGGCGCTGTCAATGCTGCAGCCTGGGTTCAATTCCCAGCCAGGGAACTACCCACATGAAAAAAAAAAATTAAAAAAAAAAAAAAAAGAAAAAGAAAAAGAAAATCTACCAATATAATTCAACACATTAATGCAGAAAAACCAACATTTTAAAAAAAATGGTTAAAATGGAAAATTTTACATTACATATACTTTAACCACAATTTAAAAAAGAAAAAAAAAGTGTAGAGAATGGATGGGGTGGAGAAGAGAGGAGTGAGAGACATACAGATGCTTATGTGGGTCCAAGTGAGAAGCAATAAAAGCCAAACCCAAGGGAGAAACAATGAAAAAGGAAAAAATGGGAGAGGAGGGAGGATGAGAGAGAGAGAGAGAGAGAGAGAGAGAGAGAGAGAGAGAGAGAGAGAGGCAGGCAGGAGTGCACACAGACACGCATGCGTGTTTTCTCTCTCCTCACCCCCCATCCTCGGGTTTCTTGCTTAAGGAATTAGAGGAAACAAAGCCGCGTGACAGGTAATGACATTGGTTTTGGGCATAATGAGTTTGATAGATAAATGGGAGATGACCAGCTAGCAAGATGAGCATAAATAGGTGTCTCAGCAGAGAAGGTTCTGACCTGTAGTTTGATTTTGAAGGTTCAGGTTCAAGGCAGTAAAAAATGCTCAGGGAGAGAGGTGCTCACTGAAGGAGAAAAGGTAAATTCCAGGGATCACCCACCAGTATTTATGTATTTTTTTTTTCAATGCTTTTTGTGTGTGTGTGTGTGGGGGGGGGGGTATGTGGGTAGCTCCCTGACTGGGAATCGAACCCAGGCCGCAGAGCTGACAGCGCCAACGCTGAAGCCTTAAGCCACTACACCATCAGGGAACTCCCCACCAGTATTTAAAGGGCAGAGAGGTGTCCAAGTAGTGGATGGAAAGCCAGGAAAATGAAAACAAGGATGCCAAGGAGGGAGGGAGAAGAGTTTCAACAGGGGATATTCAGCAGTGTCAAAATCCTGCTGAGAGATCCAAATATGTGAATTGCAGGAATATTATTAGCAATTCGCAAATAAGTTCTACTAATGTCATGTAGAGCAACTCATACATGCAGTAAAAACTGCTGGGAAAAAATCCTAAGGAATCTACTAAACAACTATTCAAACTAATAAACAAGTTCAGCAAGGTTGCAAAATATAGGATCACTATAAAAAAATTAACTATATTCCTATATACTTGTAATGAGCAATCTGAAAATAAAATTAAGAAAACAATTCCCTTTACCATAGCATCAAAAGGAGTAAATTCTTGAGGAATAAATTTAACAAAAAAGTTTAAAACCTATACTCTAAAACTACAAAATGTTAACTGGTCTTTAATTTAGAAATTTAAGATGATCTAAATTGTGCTCACTTCGAAAGCACATATACTAAAATTGGCCCCTGTGCAAGGATGACACACAAATTCAAAAAGATCTAAATAAATGGAAAAACATCCCATAGTCACTAATTAGAAGACTTAGCACTGTTAAAATGGCCATACTCTCCAAATTATCTACATATTCAATGTAATCCCTAGCAAAATCCCAGTTGGTTTCTGTGCAGAAATTGACAAGCTAATCCTAAAATTTATAAAGAAATTCAAGGGTACCAAAAAAATATTTTTTAAAAGAAAAAAGTTGGAGAATTCACACTTCTTGATTCCAAAACTACTAAAAATCCACAATAATCAATATAATGTAGTAGTGGCATACAGATATGTAGATCAATAGAATAGAATTGAGAGTTAAAAACAATACTCTCCAAATCGCATTTACAGTTAACTGATTCTAACAAGAGTACCAATACAATTAAATGGGAAAAGAATAGTCTTTTCAATAAATGGTGCTGTAACAACTGGATATTCACATGCAAAAGATGAAGTACCTCACATCTTATACAACAAATAATTCAAAATGTACCAATGGCTTAAAGGTAAGAGCTAAAACTATAAAACATGAAGAAGAAAACATAGAGGTTAATCTTTAATATCTTGGATTTAGCAATGGTTTCTTAAGTATGACCCCCCCTGCAAAGCACAAACAAAAGAAAACAATACATTGGACATCATCAAAATTAAAAAGTTTTGTACTTCAAAAGACAGTATCAAGAAAGTGAAAAGATAACCCACTGAATGAGAGAAAATATTTGTAAACTATATGTATATCTGATAAAGAATTTGTTTATAATACAAGGCCCCGCAGAAGTGCTGCCAAACCCTATACATGAATGTCTCACATGAGATAGATAGCAATTTGATTATTTCATCTAAAATGTCACCTAGAGCATGCTTGAGTGTGATATTGTTATGGTACAGAACTACATGCTTATGATTTTGTAATAAAAGATCTGGTACAGATCACCAACTCATAAAAAAGGGACATTATTTGTGCCAGACCCTGTATATAAAGAATTCTTACAACTTGATAATAAAAATACAAATAACTCAAAAAATGGATAAAGGATCTTGAGCCACTTTCTTTGCTCGAGTCCGCTCCTACCTCTTTGGAGTGTATTTTCTCTTCAATAAATTATCTCTTTGTTTCACCACTTAAAAAAAAAAATGGATAAAGGGCCTGAATAGACATTTCTCCAAAGAAGATACACAAGTGACCAACAAACATATGGAAAGTGCTCAGCATCATTAGAGAACTGCAAAGCACAATTACAATGAGGTACTACATCCCACTCACTAGACTGGCTATAATAAAAAAGATAAGTGTTGACAAGAATGTGGAGAAATTAGGACCTTCAATACACTGCTAGGTAGAATGTAAAATGGTGCAGTCACTTTTGGAAAACAGTCTGGCAGTTCCTCAAAAGGTTACCTCATGGCCCAACAATTCTACTCCAATACAACAAAGAGAAATGAAAATATATGTCCACACAAAAACCTGTACATATGAATGTTCTTAGCAGCATTATTTATATTAGTCAAAAACTGGAAACAATCTAAATGTCCATCAACTGAAGAAGAGATAAACAAAATGTGGTTTATGCACACAGTGGAATAGTATTCAGCAATAAAAAAGGAATGAAGTGCTAATATATGCTACAACACTAATGAACTCTGAAAACATCACACTAGGTGAAAGAAGCCAGGAGTGGAAAACCATATATTGTCGTCTCAGTTATATGAAATGTCCATGATAGAAATGTCCATGATAGGCAAATCTATAGAGACAGAAAGCAGACTGATGATTGCCCACAGCTAAATGGAATGGGGGTGTTAGCAGCTGATGGCTAAGTGTATGGGGTTTCTCATCGGGGTAATGAAAATGTTCTGAAATTGTGGTGATGTTTGCACTTATCTGTGAGTATACAAAAACCACTGGATTATATACTTTAAATAGGTGAATTATATGTTATGTGAATTCTATATCCATAAAGCTGTTACCAAAAATTTTTTTTAAATGTTAGGAGATCCACAAGTATAAATGTTTTATTGTAATTACAGAAGTGAATCAAGTTTGAATGTTAATTTATTGTTCTCAGGAGGATGCAGTTAAGAGAAACTTATTAATAAATTTGAATTCTTTGGGTTTTCCCAAGAGTTAAATACTCATAATACTTCATACTTGGGGTGCTGTTTGATATCAAAACTGTTAATAAAACAAACCAATAACAGCTAGTAAGTTTTTTGAGTGTTTCCAATAGCACACAATTTTATAAACTGAATTGGTGGTTAGCCATACAGGAACTTACTAAGCAAAGTCTCCTTGCTACTTATAGATCTAACACTACATATTCAATTTCTAACTTTAGGTACTGTGGGCTTATTATCCTAATGTTCCTAATCACTGAATATGCAATGTACTTCTTGTCTTTTTTAAAACTGTGGGAAAATATACATAACATAAATTTACCATTTTAACCAGTTTAGTGTACAATTCATGGCATTAAGTATATTGACACTGTTGTGAAACAATCACCCCTATCCAATTTCAGAACTTTTTCTGTACCCCAAACACAACCCCTGCACCCAATAAACAATAAATCCCCACTATCTGCTCCACCAACCCCTGGGTAACCTCTTTCTACCTTCCATCTCTATGAATTTGCCTATTCTAGATACCTCATATAAGTGGAATTATATAATGTTTGTCCTTTTGTGTCCAGCATATTGGCTAGCATAATATTTTCGAGGTTCATCCATGTTGTAGCATATATCTGAATTTCATTCCTTTTTAAGGATGAATAGACTCCATTGCATGTATATACCACATTTGGTTTATCTATCCATCAGTTGCTGGGACATTGCATTGTATCTACCTTTGGCTATAGTGAATAATGCTGCAGTGAACACTGGCATACAAGTATCTGTTTGATTCCCTGTTATCAACTCCTGTGGGTATATACATAGCAGTGGAATTGCTCGATCATATGGAAATACTGTTTAACCTTTTGAGGAACCACCAAACTATTTTCCACAGCAGACCATTTTACATTTCCACCAGCAATGAGCAAAGATTCCAACTTCTCTACATCCTCACCAACACTTGCCATTTTCTCTTTTTTCATAATAGCCATCCTCATAAGTATGAAGCGGTATCTCATTGTGTACAGTGTTTTATAGTCTATAAACAGATGTTCACCTTGTGTTGCTTTCTATAATTATACATAGGACAGCCACTTAAGAGATACAAATAGGGAGTTCCCTGATGGTGTAGTGGCTTGAGGCTTCGGCGCTGGCACTGTCAGTGCTGCAGCCTGGGTTCGATTCCCCGTCAGGGAGCTACCCACATACCAAAAAGCGAAAAAAAAAAAAAAAAAAAAAAAAAAAAAAAAAAAAAAAAAAAAAAAAAAAAAAAAAAAAAAAAAAAAAAAAAAAAAAAAAAAAAAAAAAAAAAAAAAAAAAAAAAAAAAAAAAAAAAAAAAAAAAAAAAAAAAGAGATACAAATAAAAAAACCATTTAAATGCCAGTAAAATAAAGTACAATATTACAAGATTTGAGTCCACTCAATCTTGAAAAAAATACAAAAAAATAACAAAGAATTAAAACATAACACAAAACTTGTAAAATCCATTTTACTCATCTGGTGCTAATTTCTAAAATAAAAATAAATTTGTGTAAATAAAAACTGTTGCAATTGGTGCTCATGCTCACCAGATAGGAGAGGGTTTGAGGGGATGGGTGAAAAAGGCAAAAGGGATTAAGCAGTACAAAGTGCCAGTTATAAAAATAGTCATGGAGATACCATAGAGAACAGAGTTAATAATACTGTGATAACTATAATATGGTGGCAGATGGGTACTAGATTTAAGGGGTGATCACTTTGAAAGGTATATAAATGTCTAATCACTATATTGTACAACTGAAATTAATATAATATCGTATTATATAAATGAAAAATAAACTTAAAAAAAAAAAAAAGACCAGGAAAAAAAAATTGTCACAAAGCAGGTTACAGCTTTGTGATTTGTAGATATGACAGTGAAACGAATGAAGGAGTCACTCCTAAAATAAAGCTTTTAAAAAACACATTTATCCCTGGGAGACTGCAGTCACTGTCCTCATTTTAAAGGTAAGTAAATCTGAAATCAAACAGGTTTGACAACTTGGCAAATCTGAGGCAGAGGTTTGGGAAATAACAATTTCTGATTCCCAGGTTTAAAGGGGAAAAACCCATAATTCAATGTGCAATAAGTTAAGGGCAGTATAGAACAGCAACTTCTATTCTTAGCACGAAAAAAAAATTAGAAATTACCCAGAACACTGAAGCTCACAACAGCAACTACCAATAATTACTAACCCCTTGCCAACGAGACTTAATGTGGATTCAATTCAGAATTAGTTTTTCTTTTTCAGTATGATCTAATAACAAAGTTTCTAACTCTGTCTCTCAAATGTTTTCATTATTTTGTTAAATTTTGGCTGTTCAAAAGTAGGTAATTCCATTGTTAAATTGACAAAGCCTATGTTGAGGCAACCAAGGTAAATGGAATTGCTTTTTGACAACCCTGCTTAAATCAGATTTAGGAAGTGTTACTTGTCTTATTTCCTGCACCCCATATGGTAAACACGACCGTTAGTGTTTACCCTCACCAATTTTGATCCAAATTAAAAACTCCCAAGGTCCCTATTCTAAGAAATGCATAGTGAAGGATGCAGGGTTGAGATGACCTTTTGGGGTTTACTTTAAAAAACTTCAGCAAAGGAAAAAAAAGGTATAGAAACATTCGTGACAGATACTTTAAACTGTTGAATGTGGGTGATGGCATCTAGGGGTTCATCTTTTCTACTTTTGTCTATGTTCAGTTTTTTCCCCCCAATAACTTTTCACAAAATAATTTTCCAAACACGGTTATCGTCCTGGTTATTAAGCACGGGTCAGTGTATGTTCTCATCTACGGAACGAAACCTAGAGAAGGGTCTCCAGCAGAGAGGCGAGGGCTCCTCCGACAAAGCGGACGCGGGCTCCGCGCCACCAAGCGAGCCAAAAGCGCGCACGTTTCCTTGGAAGCTGAATCAGACAACTCACTCCCTGCGCTCCAGGGCTGCGGGCACAGTGGAGCTCAATGTGCAAGCGGCGCACGCGGGGCTCACGCCGGCGGCTCGGGGAGCCCCGACGTACTCTGCTCCAAGGTCCCCGCCCAGGTGACATCAGCTTGGGCCCTGGCAAGCCCTCCAGCCCTCCAGAGACCCCTTGTTGTCCCCCTACCCGCGAACCTCGGCCCAGCCCGCTTACTACCTTCCAAGTCCTCGTCGTCCTCGGACTCGCTCTCCTCGTTCTCGTCGGCGACAACGCCAGGGCTGGGCTCTAGACCCTGGGAGCCGGAAGGAGGAGAGGCGGGCGGGCTGGAGACTTGGGCGCGGGCCTCGCGCAGGCGGGTGAAGTAGTCCACCGCGAACTCGACGAGGTCCGGCGGCTGCCTCCGCAGCACCTCCACCGTGTAGCCCTGCAACAGCTCCATGAGCCCTCTCGGGATCTGAATGTGGCTCATGCCGGCGGCGGTTGCGAGGATAGGCGGGTCCCGGGCACCTGCGGCCACTGCCTCTGCTCTCCCTCACGCCGGCCTCTCGCCCGGCGCCCGCGAGGTCTCCTCACGCGCGACCCCGGTCAGGCCTTCCTCGCGCCGCGCCGCCCTTCGGCCGGCTGTGCGTTTCCGGGCCGCACGACCCTACGTTCGTACGGCCGGCCCGGTGCCGCCGCCGCCGCCGCCGCCGCCGCCGCGGGAACCGACGAGCGGGCAGGCGGGACGGGCGGAGCAGGCGGAGCAGGAGCCTGGATTGTGACGCACGCGGGTGCGGGCGTGCGCGCCCCCGCCGAGCGCCGGCCCTCAGTGCGCGTGCGCCGCTCAGCCGCCTACCCGCTGTGGCCAGACCCTGGTTGGGGCGTGAATGAGTGATCTACCCGCTAAGCGTAGTTGTTAGTGCCTCTTCCCCAGTCATTGAAGACCTTTCATTCATCCTCTCAACACTCGCTAAGAATGTACTGTTTGCCAGCACTTACTAGGCTACAGGGACACATTACCTTTTCAGTGTGGTTCTGGCTGTGGTGGAGAGCAAGAGTGCCCACATTAGGGGTGACATTCAAGCTGACTCTGAGTCCTGGGCAGGATCTGACCATGGGAAGAGCTGGAGAAAGGACATCTGGGCATAATGGACAGTAAGAGCAAAAACCTGGTAGAGTAAGGACCACCATGGCCCCCCGGGTGAAGGGGTGGAATGATCATAAGACCTTCAGAAGTCTGGTGGGAGATCTGTCTGTGAGATACCAAATGGTGAAGGCCTTGGAGATAGTAGGAGTTTCCATAATATAGTTTTAATAATTTGGGAGCCTCAGGCAGAGAAAGAAGCCTGAAGAGCTCAATAGGACAAGCATTTACCTTGAAAAAAAGGAATTAAGACCCATAGCAGGAATGACCTCTGTGCCTATTTGTGCTCTTGAGCAATCCCACCAGGATTCCCAGGACTAGCTCAGCACACCCCATCTCTCCCCACACTCCACCCTGGGACCTGGGCCAGCACTGCTTGATGGTATTGAGCAGACCACAAAGACATTATTATCCTTTGCCCCTGGGGAGGGGACATGAGCAAACTGGAGGGGCCAGTCTATTTCCCAAGTTACCCGCTTCACCAACCACCAGATTGGAAGAGAATAGAAAAAGGTGGAGACCATCTTGGGATGTCCATGCCACAACCTAGGCACTGACCAAAGGCCCAGTGGACATGGGACAGAATCCTCCCTCTCTTTGCTGGGCCCCACCAGAAAGTGACTTGGGAAACTGAAAGGCATTTAGGATGGTTAGACTCCACCTGGTAATTAACCAGCATTAATTAAAATCCTCACTAGGACCTCTCATATTGGCTTGGCACACACCCAGGAGCTCAGTGCTTCTGGGAACTGAGCTTCTGGAAGCAGGAGCACCCAATCCTCTGCTGGAAGCCATCTAGGCTCTGGGCCAGGCAGGGCTGTGATTCCAAATAGCAGTGTCTGCCTGGTCAAGTTTCTTGACCCCTGGGAGGAGTCTTGAAACATCAACTTTGTAAGGGGAGAGGTAATATCCAACTTTTTCTTTACTGGGTCCTTACTGCATACTCTTGGGGAAGTTTTACTGAATAAATGAATGATAAATTTCCTCACGGCAAGCAGAGCCAATTAAACTGCTCTGCTGACCTCACAGTCTCAGAATTAGGATCCTTTGCTTCAAAGCTGTGCTTCTGATCTCAGAATACAAAGACTGCACTAAGGAGAGACAGTGAAGGGTTGGAGGGGCAGAGTTCCTCTGCTTTTCTCTGCTCTGGGGTAGATAGACCCTTCTAAGTTTTCTAGAAGGAAGCCCAACCCAGGAAACCAGGGTGTGACCACATTATACTGCCACACCTGGGAATCTGTCCCACTTCAAACAATCCTACAACCAATCCTTTGGAAAGGCAAATTCACAACCCCACTCCTCGTTTGCCCACTTGTAGGGTTTTATATGTTTTAAAGCAGGACAAGCATCTGTAAAGTTAGGACTCTGACCTCAATTACAAAATATGATAGAGGGAGGCTACTCCAGGGCTGACGACAGAGCTGGGTGTGCATAAGTGCTCCAAGTTGCTCCAAGCAACCTCTATCAGCCTCTGCCAGAAGCAGGCTGGTCTGCCTGGCTTGTTCTCAGATGCCCTACAGCTTGGTCAGCTAGCCACCCAGCAAATATGGCATTCAAATGCATCCTTGGACCTGGAGGGAATGAGACTCCTTACCTCACAGACTAGTCTCAGAGTAAGAATGGGCAGGCAGCATCCAGCCTAACTTGGATACCTCCCTTAGGCCCCTGGTCCCCAGAGCAGGGATCCATCTCTGCCTCTTCTGGGAAGCCTTTCAGTAGGAAGTGGAGTCCCAGGTGCTTTCATGAATGCCCAGTAGAGCTGGTCAAACAAAAGGGCCCTGGAGTAAAAGAGAATAGCAGGGGCCTGAGCCCCACATCTTCTATACTTATCCTACTAGAACTGCCTTCATTCAAGCCTGTCCTGCTGTACCACTGGCAGTTACCATGGCAACCAAACCCATAGGCAGCCAGGAACTGGGAAACAGCTGTAAGTGACAGTGGGTAGAAAAGGCCAAGAGTAGAGACCCCTAAAAGCAAGAGAAACATAGGGAGCACGATGGAGGCTCCAGAGCCTTCACAGAAACTCAACTCCAACCCAATCCTACTCACTACTCAGGAGGAAGTCAGGGAGTTCCCTGATGGTGTAGTGGCTTAAGGCTTCAGCATTGGCGCTGTCAGCGCTGTGGCCTGAGTTCAATTCCCGGTCAGGGAGCTACCCACATACCAAAAAGCAAAAAAAAAAAAAAAAAAAAAAAAAAAAAAAAAAAAAAAAAAAAAAAAAAAAAAAAGCAAAAAAAAAAAAAAAGTAAGGAGGAAGTCAACATCTTGCACAGACTGCCACAATACCACACAGGCAGACACGCACGCAATGGGACCAATTCTCAGCAATGTTTACAATTATGCAGAGTAACACAGATGGGGCACATGTTTAGCCTGACAGCAGTGGGGCTGGTGAAAAAGAACCTGGGTAGCGTACCAACTACTATTTCCAATGAAATAATGGATTTCATATGCTCTGGATAGGGTTATATTATTTAAAAGGCATTTTCTCCTCTCTTTTCAGGAAGAAGACATGCCCAAATTCCCCCTGACTCCTCTGGAGGCCTGCTCTTGGCCCAGACCCCCCAGTTTACACACCTGCCCTGTGGTGCCCTCTGCCTACTGCAGGAGGTCAGGGGGACTCAGCCCCAGCAGGTACACCTCCCTTTTCTCTGCCCAAAAGGGCTGCTTCTCTAACCCACTCCAGTCCTGCACTTGTCACCTGGGACCTGTTGGTCACCTGACCACCTGTGCATGCCAGCCCTCCTAGCCCAGTCCTCCCAGATCATTTAGTATCTACTACCATAAGTTTCTGTTTTGTCTTAGAAGTGTTCATGAGCCTCTGGTGGGCAGAAGGGATTGGGGAAATGGGCAATGTTTCCTCTGCCTTCTTCAGCATCCATAATACCTCCCCAAAGAGGCCACTGCCTTTGGTCCAGGAAGTCCAGTCTATTTTAACAAGTATCCTTGCTCCAGGAAGCAGTCAATTCCTGGGCCACCTCTTTCTGTACCTGTGAGCCATCTCCCTATCCAGGACAGTGTCCCAGGGAAGCATCTGTCTCTGCAGTGGACCCAGAGTCTGCCTCTGAGACATCTCAGGGACAGAACCTGGGAAGCAAGGGAGAACCTGGCTGAAGAACCACAGGCCTGCATGCTGACCAGAGCAGAGAAAGCAGAAAAGGGAGCCCTGTGGGAGCACCTGGCCCTGCGGCCTTGCCAGTCCCTACTGGGACTCTGTGTGCCACCCCTGGCCTGACTCACAGGCCAGTTGCCTGGGCTTTGACCCTGAGGTACAGACCAGCCTCTTGGAATTTGTGTCAAGTAGCCCCAGGACAACCTCTGATAGCATCACAAGCCTTCAGGCCTGTGGACACGCAGACACCACTCTATTATCCCCACTCTATTATCAACTTGGCAATGATCTTGGCAGATCAGTTTACCCTGCCTGAGCCTCGGCTTCCACATCTGAAAGTGGGGGTAAAAATCCCTACCCACTAAACAGTGAGTTACAGGGGATAAAGAGATGAGAACGAACCCCTGAAGAGGTTAGAAAGGGCATAGGGTCCTTTGCCCCCTCCCCTTCTTTGCCCTGGGCTTCCCGAGTGCACAGGTCGGCGAGGCGCTTCCCCTTGGAGCTTTTCTTGCCCCTTCCCCTTCTCTGGCTGCCCGTGGCCCCTCCCAGAGCTTCTCCCATGCCCGCCCCCTCTTCCAGTTTCCGAGTTCTCTTCTCCCCTACTCCCCCCGCCCCCGTTTTTAAACCTGGCGCCCAGCACGCGCGGGTTAGGTGAGCCACCTCGCTGCAGCGGTTACAGGCTCAGCCGAGCCGCTGGCACCGCTGGAGGGTTGCGGGCTCTGGGGGCACCAGAGGCGGCGGTCGGAGCCCGAGAGTCGCTGGGTCGCGGGGTCGCGTCTGTCACTTCTCCACGGAACGTTCCCGGAGACTGCTGCCGCGTGGGCCGGAGAGCCCTACATCATTGAAACCTTGGATTCTGAAACCTGGAGATGCTGAGCAGACCAGGACTGGAATTGCCGGTGAGCCTGTGGGTGACCCACAAACTTCCAGATCAAAGGGGGCCTTTGGGTTCAATATCCTGAAAGACTTTACCAACTTCAAAGCATCAAGAATATTTGCAAAGCTCTGGGGGGAAAGTGCTGGCCAGTTTCCCGTGCAAGCCACGATTCATTTCTACCACGATGAGTCTGATTCAGAGGAGGCAGAGCCCGAGGAAGGGCAGCCCTCAGGCCTCCAGTGCCAGGAGACAAAAGGTCCTGAGGAGAATGGCCCAAGAGGAGTGGGCAGAGCCCAGCTGAAACACCCGGGACAGCGATCCAGAGGACGCGGAGGCCTCAGTGGTGACTTTCCTGAGGGTGCCCAGTGCTCCTCATCGGAATAAATGGGGTCTCCCTCTCACACCCGACCTGCCTCCTGGGGACAGCTGTGCCTGGACACTTTGCATTTCCCCTAGGTGTTCAGCGGTCAGGGGCCACTCTGTCTTTGGCCAGCACACTACTCACAGGGAGACCTCGGCTTTCACTTTTCCTGGTGACTCTACTTCAGGGTGTTCATGTGTACTGTTGAGAAAGGATTCTAGGACCCAGAGAAGGTTTGTGTCAACATGGGCTCTTATCAGGTAGGGCCAGCTTTCAAAGCACATTTGGCATTGTCACTCAAGTTGATCAATTAGCAGGTTATTCCAATGTAGATTAATAAATATGACTCTTCCATAATCTGAGGGTCCTCTCTAAGCTAGCTCTGCTTCTGTAAAAGTGACTTAGATTGTCCACGGGTTGAGGTGTGGTTGCTTAGTGGCATTCTGAAAAAAAGTTTTATTTATGAAAAACAAACAAAACAATGATTCTTATAAGAATGACAGAAATAAAAAGATAAGGATTTCTAGTGAGTATGGAGATATTCATACACCCATGAAACCATCATCACAATTGAAGTAATAAACATATTCATCACCTCAAACAAAATGGATTTCTAGGGGACAGTTCTGGATAAAAATTGATGTGATTGATGTCTAAGGGCTGTGTGTATAAATGAAGAGAAAAAGTTGAACTCTGAGTTGGGGACTGCTTTTGGCTTGTTACTTGAAAAACACTGTTTTCTAAGTATCTAATGTAAAAATAATTTTCACTTTTTTAATATTTGGATGACCAAATTAGTGTATTCCTCAAGGTTTTTTGCTTAACTATCTTACATCTGGTTGTCTTCCTGTAAACAGTACCTTATGGAAGTTTCTACTTGAAATAAATATTTTGAAAGAAAAAAAAAGGGTATAGGGAGTTTCAGCTTCAAAAGAACTGTGGGGAAAGAACTGTGGATAAAGATGGTATATAAGGAGAGCAGGTACGGTGCTACAGTCGCTTCTAATAGGCTGCTGTTCCAACAACCTGCCCTCTGTCCTTCACCTTTGACCCAGTTATATTCTGCTTTGTGCCTGGGTGAGGCTGTTATCACCAACTGATTATTTTAACAATTACTGTCTAGCTTCTACTTAAGGCTGTCCCTGACAGCCAGAAATTACTGGGGAGGGCCCCAATCTCTTTCCCTAACCCTTACCCCCATCAGGGAGAGAAGAGATATATCAGAAACAGGTGGCATTTCAAAGTGCCTCATAAAAAGGAAGTGCCAGCCAGGAGGGAGTTACTCACCATCTGCTCTGCTCCCTTCACAAATATGCCTCCAGGGGCTTCCCTAGTTGACTTAACATCTATTGAACACCCAGAGGAGTAAAAGAACTGACCACCACTAACATCAAGGAACCAAAACATTGTATTTTAAAATAGAAGCTGTTTCAAAGGGCAAATTACCCAGAAGCAAAGATTGTAAAAGTGATCCTGAGCCAAGGGAATAGCTGGCATTTCGCTGGAATGCAAATGAACTCCCAGGGGCTTGAAGCAAAGGCTGAGGTTTCAGGACCCAATCAAAAACTGGGTGATGCTGAAAAGAGCTTCAGGAGACACATACGTGGCCATCTCAAAGTCAAAAAGATTAAACAGACATCCCACAGCATGAGAGAGGCACTGACTTAATGTTCCCAGGCAGAGGGCACCCAATTTTCAACTCCATAAAATGTTATTTTTGACTTGACCATCATCCTTATCTGGTCATTCAGAAATATCTTCCCCAAAATAAAGCCTCTGTCCTAAAACCCCCAAATCTTCAGCCTTCTGCCAGGCTGGCCACACCACTCCCAGATGGGTGTGGGACCCTGGCCCACTCACCCATTTACACAGAATGATGGCTCTAAAGCCAAAGTCCAAGGGTCTCTGTGCAGCTGCAGTGAAGTGGGAAGTGCCAGTACAGCAGTGACTGTGACAGCCAGATGGGACATCGTCACAGAAGCCCAGTTCTAGTAGCCTCACCCTCCACCAGACAAGGACTAGCTTGTGACTTTCCACTCCAACTCCTTCCCCTCCTCCAGCAGCACCTGGGTATCATCCTCAGCCTGATGGAAGAAGCCAGGCTGGTGACATCAGATCACACCGTAACCCACAGCTCATATGAAAACTCAGATTTACTTTGGCCTTTTCGAACAATTGACTTTCCATTTATTATCAGCTCAGACACCTATGTGGCTGTAGGCAGGGAGGCTAAGAAATGACCAGATGAATAATAAATAAAAAAAAAAAAGAAAGAAAAAAAAGAAATGACCAGATGAGCTGCAGGCTGGGCCTGTCGGGCCTGCATGCCAGGCGTGCACAGAGGGCAGTGGGAACCTTACTAATCAAGTTGCCCCACCCCACCCCACCCCACCCCACTCTCTCCCTCAAGCAGCTGGAGCTGAAGCAGTACGGAAAGGCTGGGCCAGCCAAAACTTCCCCTTCTTTCTCCTAGTGGAGCTCCTTCTCACAGCATTCAGGATCCCTGACAGCCTCTACCAAGGACACGTGCTGCCTGCTAAAATGACCCAGAGCCAAAAGAAAAAAAAATCTCACGCAATGTAAAAATTGAAAACAGCATTTATTGTTTCCTGTTAAAATAGGGGGCTCTCATGAGAAAACTGTGTGCAAAAGGAGCCTTCCTATCCCCCGTGCTTTCTCACGCATGCCAGCAGACTGGGACTGTTGATTTAACTCTCCTCAATGTGTAGGAGGGAAAGCTCTCCACCTTCTCCTGGGAAATTAGGCTACTCTAGTTTCAATTTTAATTATTTGCATCCCTAAAAAAGGAAAAATCAACCCTACTGTTATAGGCTATTGGTTCCTACACATTTGCTCAGTCCATTTGATAAACAGACGTGGGCCTCAAGTCCACATCCTTACGTGCAGGCCACGATAGGATGGTACCCTGGAAATCTGGTGGGTGTTCCTGGCTAGGGATCAAAGACGACCCCACTCCTGGTCAGCTGGTTGAAAACATACATAGCGCCTCCAGTGACAGGCTGAGATTTCCTCTTTCTTTTTTCTTTTTTTTTTTTTTGTATGTGGGTAGCTCCCTGGCCGGGAATCGAACCCAGGCCGCAGCGCTGACAGCACCAGCGCCAAGCCTTTAAGCCACTGCACCATCAGGGGACTCCCAGAGATTTCCTCTTTCAAGATGAGTATTTTGGTTATAGTAGGGCCAGTAGTCAACCAGTAGACAGTACTGTGACCACAGGTGGTATATGGTCTAGATGCTATTCACTCCATCTCCAAATCCTCTTGAGATCCCTTAAATTGACAAGAGTGAATTCAAGTTTCAAAATGGCACACCAAGTTATTCCAGGTAGAGGATGTCATTAAGGCAAATGGTCTCAACAAGTCCATGCACAGAGCTCTGATACCAACATCCCCCTCCCCTCACCCTTCAGGATGGCCTAGTCCTCTTGCCCAATGCTCCTCTTCGGTGTCAGTTTCCAGCATCCAGAAGCCTTGAGCAGCCTTCAGCCTCACAAGTTGGGGGCAACCCAATTAAGGAACTTCATGGCAACTTCAAAGCCAAGGAAACAGGCCTGAGGAGGGGTTGGAAGAAAAGAAAAGCCAGCAGGAGTTGTGACTGTTCACAGAGACCCCAACACTGTGGTTGGCTGGCCCCTGTCCAGACCAGAATCGCTCCCTAACATCACTTCCACCACAGGTCAGGAAATCATGCTGTGTTCACTCATTCCCAAGAGGGAAAGAAAAGGCATATCTCATAACTGCCCACTTCTAATGGCCAGGTCAGGAAATCAAAGCCTCTCACCTCCAAGAATCAGAGGCAAATCTTCCTGACAGGTTCAGGAAAGGGAGCAAATCAGGAAGCTGTGGCTGAGGGTGGGGTTTTGGGAAAACTAAGCCCCCTATCCAGTCCCAGGAGCAAGCAAAAGTCAGTCCACCTGCACCCTGCTCTGAACCCTGAAGGGAAAGCATAGCCCCTGCCAGCACTCACTGCATTGGCTGGGAAGGCTCGGATCATCACTGCGTTGAACCCCTTGTATAAGGATGTAACTCCTTCGTCTCGGATCAGCTCTCTCAGCACATCTTTGAAACCATTAGGATATTTCCCAGGAGGTGCTGTGGGCAGAACCCAACTGTTATTCAGGAAGCTTCCCGACCTGACCATGGTAACACACATGAGCACAACCTTGTAGTCAAAGTCTTCCTGCAGGGTCACAGCACCAGGGTAGAGGACACATTGTAAGTCATCTGGGACCAGCCCACAGACAACACAGTTCACCTTGCAAGAAACACACAAAAATGGATGGATTACTGGTGCCAAGGGACTGGAGAAAAGGAATGAACAATGAAACAACGCTTCTGCTCATGACAGGAAAGGTGAGTTGATTTGACTTCTTATATCACTTATTTTGTGTTTAGGCTGAAAATGAATCTAAGCTTCCTAGAACACAAGTGACTACAATGGAGATGCTGGTCAGAGAGATGTTAGGTGTGCTTGAAGAGTGAGTATACTTTGGACCTCATGAGCTCCACACTGCACGGGCAGCCAGTTCCCGGACCTACTCCACCCCAACTACCCCACTACCTTCCACTAACCTGTCTGGAAGCGGGACTTCAGCACATCTGGCGGGATTGCCACAGCCCAGTTGAAGATCCCTGCGATGCCCCCAGCCACCAGGATCCGAGGCACGCTGAGCTCAGTGACACTGCAGAATACCAACCACCATCAGACAAAGGCTGTGACAGTGGCTTTCAGACCATCCCTCCTGTGGCAGACAGAGCAGTTACAGAGAAGGAGAAATGGGCTGGAGGAAGGAGGCCCAAGGCCAGGACTCCTGTGACACAGCAGCAGCCATTCCTTGGAGGAGGTTTCACGCACTTGCTCCACATGCTTGCTCCACTGGATGAGGTATAGGGTAAGGGATGTTAGCTGGGCCTCAGCAGCAACAAGAGGAAGCGGGGCATGGAGCCAAAAGCATGTGTCCAGACCCACTCACAGGAAAGGGCAAATTAACCCATGGCAGAGCAAAGTGCCTTCTAAGTTCTTCTGTTCTCCTCACCTCTTTCCCTCTGGAGTCAAGATATTTTTCAGCCACTCATACGTCATGAAATACATCCCACTGGCTGGAACATCTGTTAGTCACAAGAAAGAGGTAAATTAAGTGATACAAAATCCTCACAGGGTAGGGAGTTCCCTGGTGGTGTAGTGGCTAAGGCTTCGGCACTGTCAGCGCTGCGGCCTGGGTTCGTTTCCCAGCCAGGGAGCTACCCATGTAAAAAAAAAAAAAAAAAAAAAAAAGAACAAAATCCTCACAGATTTCTTGAACTTAGCAGAGCCTAGCTTGGCACTGGATCCTTCACGGTTTCCTGAGAAGTTCCTCAGGAGCACTTCTCATTGGCAATAATCACTCTACAATGACAAGATGCTGCCCTGGGGCAAGCACTGGTATGAGTGAATGTAAACACACATGCCATCTTTTCATCTTCAAAGTCCCTCAGAGTGGTCCCCACTGACATGCCCATTGCAAACAGCTATTATCACAGCTAGCATCTGGCCTTCTTCTAAGCTGCGATCTCAGGCCAAGGGTAGGGCTGTTTCTGACAAGGAACTGCCACTCCAGCAGCACATGCCTCTCGAAACCAGGGACAGCCCCACTATTCCTAAGTCACTCTTTCTTCCCTCTCATCCCTTTAGCCACAATTTCTACCTACTTGCCACTCCCCTCCAACTGCCACTGTCATGGACTTCTACCCTGAGGGCCCAGCCTACCAGAAACATGCAAGGTCCCTGTTCTTCATTTGTGTCCATGCTGAACAGAGGTAAAACTGCATAGAGCAGGACACACAGTGCCAGCCTTATCAGAGTTGTGGCATGTTTGGTGCCAAAGCTAATCTAGCAATCCAAGCAAGACCATCTGTGGCAAATCCATCTCAGGTAAGCTCCCCAAGGTGACCTCGGGTGGAGGACCTCAAAGTTTACCTCGCATGAGGGTGAGCACAGTCCCCTTGTAGATGCCTCGGATTCCAGACTCCTGGTACAGCTTCTTTGCACAGTCCAAGGGACCAGTATACTTGGTTTCCCCTGAAGAAGCCTGAATCTGGGATGGAGGGAAGATGCAATAAGTGACCAAGAAGATCAAAGTCAACACACTCAGCAGGTTCCAGAATATTACAAAGTGAATATGGAAGTGCTCATTCTGCTGTAGACCAATAAAATACCTGATTGTCAGATCAATAGTTATTTGGAACATACACTATTGGTGGAAGTCACTATGAAATAAGACGGGGTGAAAATATTACAAAATATACACACATCGACTAGAAAAAAAATCAACAGAGGAGTTGGAAAGTAAGTTGAGGAACTTTCCCAAACACAAGTGCATTCCCAATAAAGCTAGTTGAAGGTCTAGAAGGGAGGAGACAAATACTTCAATCATTCACTTATTCTATTTCAATATCCATGAAGCACCAACTCCATTCCAGGCCCTAACTAATCATAAAGCGTGGTTAAGAAAAAGTGAATTGGAAATTGCATTCAGAGCTCTAAGTGCTCAGATAGAGGTACTATGCAGAGGTGGGGGTGGGGTGGGGTTAAGGAGAGGCCACCATCCCAGTCTTGGGGCTCCTGGGCCTAAGAGCCAAGAGCCTGAGGGCAGGCAGGAGTAATCACAAGAGATGATCTGAGAGAGACAGTCCTGTGCAGGATCCACAGCAAGTAGAGAGCCCAGAGGCATCAGAATACTCAGGGCATCAACCAACGAGTAATTAAAGCTGGCAAAAGAGTTCAACTTTAGGAGTTCCCTGGTGGTGTAATGGCTAAGGCTTCAGTACTGTCAGTACTGCAGCTTGAGTTCGATTCCCAGCCAGGGAACTACCCACATTAAAAGAGTTCAACTTTAACAGTTCCAAGGACCAACATAAATATAAAAGCCCAATCATTTTTCCTACATACCACAGCACTAACCAGTTGAAAAATAATAGAAAAGAATCCTGTTGAAAATATCAATAAATGTGCATTCAAACTATAGGATTTGCAAATATGAAACTGTAAAATATCTCTAAAGGATATACATCAACTTTTCTAAAAATAATATATTTAAGACAATGTCAATAGAGTAACAATGGCTTTTTTTGGTGCAACTTCCCAAAATAATCCAGGTACATGTGAACCTAGTAGTGTGAGAACAGCAGGGAGGCCCATGTGACCAGAGGATGCTGAAGCTGACTCATAGTGACCTGGGGAGCCAAAGAGGCTTGAGCATAGAATTGACATACAAGGTCTGACAGTTAATTTCGTGAACTCATCCTAGAGAGAGTGCTACATACTTCATTGCTGAATATCATTACCATCACCTTCAAAGTACTCCCCTCGGGAAGCTATGCACTTGGCAAGGTTATGACACCTTACCAAGTTATTTGTACAGTGCTGCCAACGTAAGCAGATGGTGGCGAGTTTGTGAACATCATTGTCAGATTTTGGGGATGATGATAGCTCTGACGGTCATTCCAGAAAAAGAGTTCCAAAACTGCTTTGAAGGATGGACTAGGAGCTGGTGTCAGTGCATAGCTTCCCAAGGGGAGTACTTCGAAGGTGACCACAGAAATATTCAACAATGAGGTATGTAGCACTTTTTCTTTCTTTCTTTCTTTCTTTCTTTCTTTCTTTTTTTTTTTTTTGTATGTGGGTACTTCTCTGGCTGGGAATCGAACCCAGGCCTCAGCGTTGACAGCGCCAGCACCGAAGCCTTAAGCCACTACACCACCAGGGAACTCCCAAAGGATATGTGCTATACAGCACTTTTTCTAGGATGAGTTTGTGAAATTAATTGTCCAGCCTCATATTAACAATCTTCTCACTGTTATGTACTTATAGGCTGTAAGCAGGAAAACAAGTGAGGAGGCCCTCACAGTTGTCCTGGCCAGTGATAAGGTGAACTGGAGCAATGTGGCTGCAGTGGAGGTGACAAGAAGGAATGGATTTGGGATATGCTGAAAGCCAACTTAACTGTTCAACAGCTAGGATATGTACAGTAAGAAAGAGAGGAATCTAGGAGGACTCCTGGGTTCAGGGCTGAACAACTAGAAGAATGGTATTGCCACCAACTGAGCTGCAGAAAGCTGTAGGTCCAGCAGGTACTAGGGAAGACCAATTCAGTTTTGCACACAGTGACTTTGGGGCACCTATGAGCATTCACATTGAAATGTTGGCTACACTAGTCTGGAGTTCAGAAAAAGTCTGAGTTGGAGATAAAAACTGGAGAATCATCATTATATAGGTGGTGTCTAAGTCATGATATAACAAGAAATAAATCAGCAAGGAAATGAGTACAATAGGACTGAGCCCTGTACACATGAACATTGAAAGATCAAGAAAATGATGATAAATCAACAGAGACAGAGGGGCAGACAAGAGGGTACGAGGAAAACCAGGACAGAGGCCACGAGAAGATAGCTCTTCAAAGAAGAGGAGGGGATCAGCTGAGTCAAATTCTATTGATGGACCAAAAAGATGAGGACCAAGAATGAATACTAGACTTAATATAAAGGTCACTGGTGACCTTGACAAAATTACCTTTGTAGGAATTGAGGCAAAAGTCAGACTGAAGAGAGTTTAACAATTAGATAAGAGGAACTAGAGACAATGATTAAATAACAACAACAACAATAACCACTTTTTCACAGAGTTTTGATGCTATGGCGTACAAAGACATGAAGCATAGAAATTGATATGGGAAGTAGAATGGAGAGAAGTTGTATGTTTAAGGTAAAAATACAAGAATGTTTATGCCAGGGATGTCCTACCTTTTGGCTTCCCTGGGTCACACTGGAAGAAGAATTGTCTTGGCCACACCTAAAATACATTAATACTAACAATAGCTGATGAGCTAAGAAAAGGCCTGTGCATAATTTTCATGTTTTAAGAAAGTTTACGAATTTGTGTTGGGCCACATTCAAAACTATTTTGGGCCACATATGCCCTGTAGGCCACAGGGTGGACAAACTTAGTTTATGCTCTTGTTGCTGACGAGAACAATCCAATGCAGAACAAACTGATGCTGACGGAGAAAGAAGATCTGTTGAAGTGAGTCTGTGGATGGGCAAGATGGGATGGGATGGGATCCAGTACACAAACAGGAGGTGGGGTCAAGCAGAAACATGGGCCTCCCATGCTGAAAACAAGCTGGGCAACGATAGATGTAGTAGCAGGTGCCAGTGGTGGATGGAGGCAGTAAAAGGCATCTGGTGAAGACCTCTTCTGATGGTTTCGGTTTTCTCAGTGAAGCAGGAAGGCAGGTCATCCACTGAGGGAGTTTGAGAAGAGAGTAGAGGAACAAATAGTTGCCTAGCAGACCAGGGAGTGTAAGACAAGCATATAGATAGAGATTGTCATCTAGGGGCAGAAAAGGACTTCAGGCATAAAGGAGAAGGAAGAATCCATGAGGGAAGACAGATGGACAAGGTTACTGAAAACAAGCATTCCCTTAGTTAAAATCAATATAACAATTTCCCCTTCTAGGATGTACTTTTCCCTATTCCTCCTGCTAAGTACAACAAAAACTCTAGACGTAATTTTTTAAACAAACATAAGAAGACTCGGAAAGTATGGATGGAAGAAGGCAAACTAGTGAGGGACCTTGGGACTTGAGGAATAATATACACAATAGTGAGTTCCTAGGAATTTCTTTTTGATGTATCTCAGACTTGGGAGTTGAAGAAACTAGCAATCCAGGAATGCCAACAAGCACAGACCAAAAAGAAGCCCCAACAACAGCCTGGACCAAGTGTGGAGCCTCACTTCTACCCTCGCAAGGTAATAAGGCACCTAACATGCTGCCAGGGTGGAGTCTGAGAAGGCCAAGTAGGAAACTAGGACTTTCCTCCCTGACAGATGGTAACCAGCGCCCTCCCTCCTGTGGTGTCAGTAGAGGCAATGGAACTCTCACACCTACCCAGCAGTGAAAAGGGCTCCACCCTTAGGTGTCCACAGAGGCTGAATGGGGAACCCAAACTTCTACCTCTACCTGACAGTAAGAGGCAGCCTCCTTCCCTTCCCTGCTGGAGTGGTGTTATAGAGAGCCAGCTAAAACAGAGTTAAGCAAGAGCCAGAGTCTCAACATGAATCAACTATCTGGGTTTCAACTGAAAATCCCTTATCATCTCCCAAACCAGGAAGATCCCAAGCAATAGATACCAATACCAAAATGACAAGATGTTAGAGTTATTTTACAAAGACTTTAAAGCAGCCATGGTAAAAATCCTTCAGTACATAAGTATAAATATGCTTGAAACAGATTTTTAAAAAACACTCGCACAAAGTCAAAGCAAAGGAATATAATTTCAGCACAGAAATAGAAGATATAAGGAAGAAACAAATGGAAAATACAACTAAAAATGAAAAGCTTAGCATAAAATGGCTCGCCCAATAGTAGAATAAAGAGAAAAATAAAATCAGTGAACTAGAATAGAGCAATGGAAAAACATTCCATCTGAACAACAGAAATAGACTGAAATGAATTGGACAGAACTTCAAGGACCTGTGGGACTATAACAAAAAATTTAAAATTTGCGTCCTTGGAGTCCCAGAAGGAGAGAAGAAAAGAAGGTGGGACTAAAAAAAGTACTCATAAAAGGCACCTAAGAGAAATGGCCAAAAAATATATATATAAATAAATTTTAAAAAATAAATAAATAAAAATAAAAAAATAAAAATAAAAAATAAAAAAAGTACTCAAAGCAAGAGTTGTTAAAACGTCCCAAATTTGGCAAAACACATAGATCCAAGAAGCTGAGTGAACACTTAAACAGAATAAAGCCAAATAAACCCATGCCAAAGACAAATCACTAATGAGCTTCTGAAAACTAAAGATAAAAATATCTTAAGAGTAAGCAAAGGTGGTTCCCTGGTGGTGTTAATGGCTAGGCTTCAGTGCTCTCACCGCTGTGGCCTAGGTTCAATTCCTGGCCAGGGAACTACCCCAAAAATAAATAAATAAATAAAATTCTAAGAAAAAGTTACTTAAAAAAAAAAGGAGTAAAAGAAAAATGACATCTTGCCTATAGAAAACAACAAATAGAATGACTGCAGAAACCAGGCAGGGTAGAACAAAGTGGCATAGTATCTTTCAGGGGCTGAAAGAAAAGAACTGTCAACCTAGAATTCTATGGCCAGCAAAAATATCCTTCAGGAATAAAAGGGAAAGCAAGCATTTTCAGATGAAGGAAACCTAAGAGGATTTGTCACCAGCAGACCTACCCCAAAAGAATGGCAAAAGTAAGTTCTTTAAATAGAAAGGGAACAGTATAAGAAGGAACCCTGGAACATCAGGTAGGAAGAAAAGAACACAGTAAGCAAAAAATGGGGTATTATATGGTAATATGAGGCACATTACACAGTGATAAAAGGGCCAATCCACAAAGAAGACATAGCAATCCTAAATAATAAGTGTCAATTCTGCCAAATTGACCTAGAAGTTTAACATAATTCCTATCAAAATCTCAGCAAGACTATTCTCAATTTTCTGAATTATTCTAAAATTTATATGGAAATACTAAGAAATTAGAATAGCTAGAACATTTTTTTAATAGTAATGTGAGAGGATTCAGTCTATCCAATATCAAAATTTAGTTTATGGCTATACTAATCAAGACTGTGTAATATTACTAGAGGGATAGACATATATTTCAATGGAAGAACATAGAGAACCCAGAAATAGACTCACACAAATATGCTCATTTTTAACAAAGATACAAACACAATTCAGTGGAAGAAAGGTAAGTCTTTTCAATAAATGGTTCGGGTACAATTGGAGACATCCATAAGCAAAAGTGAAAAATAAGGACTTTGACTTAATTCTTATACATTATGCAAAAATTAACTCATAATGGGATCATATACTTAAATGTAAAATGCAAAACTATAAAGAAAACTTTTAGAAAAAAAATAGAATAAAATCTTCAGGATCTTGAGCTAGGTAGAGTTCTTAGACCCAATACCCTAAATACCTGAAGCCCAATCCATAAAATAAAAATTAATAAACTGAAATTCATTAAAATTTAAAAATGTTTGTTCCAAAGACTCTATTAAGGGGAGTTCCCTGGTGGTGTAGTGGCTTAAGGTTTCGGCACTGGCGCGTCAACGCTGTGGCCTGGGTTCGATTCGCAGCCAGGGAATTATCCAAATACTACAAACAAACAAACAAACAAAAAAGACTCTATTAAGACGATGAAAAGACAAACTACAGACTGGGAGAAAATATTTGCAAACCACATATCTAACAAAACACTATTATCTAGAATGAAAAATCAACAATAAAAAAAAATCCCAAATAATCCAATTAGAAAATGGGCAAAAGAGATGAACAGACATTTCACCAAATAGGATATACAAATAGCAAATAAGCATATGAAAAAAAAAATCACCATCTTCAGCTATTAGGGAAATAAAAATTAAAAGGGGATATCATTACATACCTATCAGAATGGCTTAAGTAAAAAAATAGCGACAACACCTAATGCTGATGAGAATAAAGAGAAGTTGGATTACTCATACATTGCTGGTGGAACGTAAAATGGTGCAGTCACTCTAAGAACAGTTTGGTAGTTCCTTCAAAAACTAAACATGCAGGGGTTCCCGGGTGGTGTAGTGGCTAGGTTTCCGCGCTCTCAACACTGCGGCCTGGGTTCAATTACCAGCCAGGGAACCACCCCCACCCCCACCCCCCGAAAAAAACCACACACACACACACACAAAAAAAAAAACCTAAAAATGCAACTACTATATGACTCAGCAACTGAACTACTGGGCATTTATCCCAGAGAAATGAAAACTTATTTTCTCAGAAAAATCTCTATAGCATCTTTATTTATAGTAGTCCAAAACTGGAAACAACCCACATGCCCTTCAATGGATGAAAAGTTAAACATATTGTGGCACATCCATACTACTTAAAGGGAATGAACTGTTTATACATGTGACACTATGAATGAATCTCCAGAAAATTATGTTGCATTTAAAAATCCAGGGAGTTCCCTGGTGGTGTAGTGGCTAAGGCTTCGGTGCTGTCAGCGCTGCGGCCTGGGTTCGTTTCCCAGCCAGGGAACTACTCACATACAAAAAAAAAAAAAAAAGCCACTCTGATGGTTTACATATCATATAATTCCATTTATATAACATCCTTGAAATTTCAAAATTATAGAAATGGTTACCGGGGTGGTTAAGGACTGGAGGGGGAAGAGAAGTAGATGTGGCTATAAAAGGGATCCATGGCATGATGGAAATATTTTATATTTTGACTGTATCAGTGTCAACATCCTGGTTGTGATAATGTATTAAAGTTTTACAAGATGTAACCACTGCAGGGAAACTGAATAAAGGCTATATGTATTCTTTCTTTCAATTGCATGCGAATCTATAATGATCCCTAAACGTTTAATACACAAAATTGAATTACAGATGTAAACCATGAAAAATACTTGCTGCAAATAAATAATTAATAACCTTAAGGGGGTTCCCTGGTGGTGTATTGTCTAGGCTTCAGCACTCTCAACGCCATAGCCTGGGTTCGATTCCCAGCCAGGGAAATACCCGCCCCCCCAAAAAAAAGTAGTAATTAATAACCTTAATATGTCCAAAGCTTTTATAAATCAATTTAGAAAAAGAACAAAAGCAAAGACAAAATGAGCAAATAACTCAAGCACATCAGGAAGGAAATTACAGGATCTAGCAGAAGTAACGCTGGACTTGAGTGATGATTTTATTACAAAATCATAGGCATACATGCTTATGATTTTGCAATATAAGATGGTAATAGGTTACCAGCTCATTAAAAATGGGCGTTATTTGTGCCAGATTCTGTACAAGCAACTAATATTCATTAAAATAATTAACCTCACCAACAATTAAAAGCATGAAAAATGAAAATAATGCAAATTCTTCACTTGTCAGACTGGCAGAGATTGTAAATTAGATGCACAGAGTCTCCTGGGAATGGGCACTCTTGTGTACTAATGCCAGAATAGAAAGTGACGGGCCTTTAGGGGAGGGTCATTTGGTAACGTGTGTTAACAACTTCATAAAGTATATCACTTTAAACATACTAAGTCCAACTCTAGACATTTATCCTAAGGAAGTATTCAGGTACACATGCCAAATCTCATTTCAAGTGTGTTTGCTACAGTGTATAACTTGTCATACCCTCAGATAAGGGCTGATTGGTTAAATAACAGCCATATAATATAATAAGATGCAGAAAACTATGCTTGAGACAAATAATCACACAGAAAAATATGATAATATATCAAGTTGAAAAAAAGTTGGTTATAAAACTATTGCAGTAGGAGATCTCAATTTTATTTCGAAAGGCAGCATTTCTTAACATACAGGATCCAGTAGAAGCAATGCCCTTTTTAAAGTAGTTATGTTAATGTAGTTACAATATTGTCATGTTACAGAATTATATGCTTATGATTTTGTCAATAAAAAAGGGTGTTATTTGTGCCCAAGCCTGTACATGTTTACAAAAAAGACTAGAAGTATTCACATACAAGCATAACAGTGGTTACCTTGATGGGGCAACATTATGGGTAATAAATACATGTTTTTCTTTGTGCTTCTCTGTGGTATTAAAATATTCCAGCTAGAATTGTGTGTTAAATTACTTCAGCCATTTGGGAGAAAAAGAACAATAACATTTCTTTTTTAAAAGGCATCCTATGTGGTAAACTGGGCAGCCAGCTCACTCTTGGCCTGAGAACAGGCCAGGTGCCCTAAGGTCACTAAGCCATAGGGCAACTGGTGAAGACATAAAAAGTTGGGCAAGAGCAGCCTCCCTTTCACCTCTGATGAGACATGGCTTACCTCTCAGAGTTCCTAAAGTAGATGCTAATAAGGGTGGATAGGTATGGATTGACACAGGACAGGTGTGACATTCTGATTGGTCTATTACACTGCCCTCATTCTGGATCCTCCTATGATCGCTTCCACATACCTGAAAACCCTGAAATTATTTTGCACACCTGACCTGAAGCCTTTATAAAGAGTGAAAGGACACAAACATCCACACAAAATTATGTACCGAAGGGAAAGAGCTAGCCCTCTCCCCTCACATCATATCCCCCAACCCAGATCACACCCTTACCTGTAATAAGCACTTGATCCGTTCCCCAGGCGTCATGATTCCTGTGGTAAATACACCAGATAACATCCCTGCTGCAAACAGTTGTGGGTAGCTGTATTGAAAACAAAAGCCGGAGGCAAGCATCTGTGACTACTCACCCAGGACAGAGGCAATTCCAGCATAGGATGACTTGGTAAGAAAAAATAAGTACTGGGACTGGGCAGAAGCCCAACACAAACAAATCGTATTTCCCACAAAAGCCAAGTTCCAGGTATAATCTGATGTCAAACTTCCCAGGGCAGGGGTCTCAGGGCCAAGAGCCATACAAGGCCCACCAACTTTCCAGGCCTCTCTGAGCTTTGATTCCCCATCTGTAAAATTCAGGATTGTTACAGAAAAAAGCCACCAACCCAGGATCTGGATCTCTGTGGGTCCCGGCTCTCCTCCAATCCCACCTCCTCTTGTTCACCAGGGGCCAGAGAACATTTTAAGTCAAGATTCAAAGAGGACAATGTCAAGGCCAGGGGGAACAGCTGTGACCACTTCTACAGGCTGAGAGGCAGCCAGGACAATTGTGAGAAGTATGCTTTTGGATGCTGAGTAAGGCCAATGAGGGATGGCACCCAGACAGGCATGATCCATAGGATGTGCGGGCTCCCTACAGTCCAACACAGCTTCAAAGCACCCTACACACATCCACATTTGGGGCCACTTGTGGCTGTTCATAGAATCTGGGCACATTCAGAGGGTTACATGAACAACAGAAATAGAGTGTCACATTACAAGGATCTCCATGTAAATCCTAGACTCTTACTCAGTGTGCTGTGGCCTAAAATTCTGACAGAAAACAACCACATAGCACCCTGGGCTTCCTTCCCCAAGTCCCTGGATTCCAAGCCTAACCAGGCTGTGTGTGTCCTGTGCTACCTGCAGCCCCTCCTAGGAGTGTCCATCACTTTGCACAGCTCTGACTGAGAGCCCCTTTGTCATCCCATGTTTCCACTCAGAATTCCCCTGCATCCCAAGAAGTCTCTTTTCATTAACTACTTTGTCAATTCTGAGCTATAATTCTGACTCATTGCCTCTTTGTACCCAAATCCAACTTCTTTAAGTTTACTAAAAGGAAATACGCTAATTTATTTCTCTTTAACAGAGAAACCAGTATCTGAAATAATTATAATCATGTTATAAAAATTAAGTAAAACAAAAAGTGGGAAGCTCCCATTTCCCAACCAGGTGATGAACAACAAAGCTGCTGCTATCATTACTGCAGCAGCAGGTCTGTTCTGGGCACTGGACATGCAGTTTAGCATTCAGACCTCCCATCACTTGCAGGGCTGGTATTACTAATGTCCCCAATAAGTGATACTACTACCTCACAGAAGGAATTACGACAACCTGGTAGGAAGGATCCTTTCCCGTTTTGGTTCATAGGCCAAAGGAAACTCAAATAGCTCCCTCATGAGGAGCTCCCAGGAGCCAGCCTCAGAGCCCAGGATAGTCACTGCCTATGGACCAAGGCTCCTTCCTCTGGCCCACATCACACCACCAGGCAAGCCAGCATCAGGTGCCCAAGGCCTGTAAGCACTCACCTGAGCACATCCTCTGGGTGTTTCTGTTGCAATTTTTTCCCCAAACCAAACCCAAAGAAGCACACAGCGAACATGGGGGTAACGCCGATGATGGGCGCAGCCATACCCCGATATAGCCCCATGATGCCCTGTAAGAAATCACAGAAGCAGAAGCTGTTTACAGGCATCATCACACCCTTTGACACCATTGAAACAGGGAAGCAGTGTCTGCTCACCTGAGGCTTCCTTCCTTCACCTCTCTGCCAAGCAAAGAGAGCTTTTAAAAGTTCACATTAATCAAAAATAGTTGTCCTCTTATACACTGCTGAAAGAAATAGAAAACAGCTTCCATTCTGGAAGAAAATCTGGCAGTGTGTAATGTACTCTTTTATTGGGAAATTCTCTGTTTAGAAATTTTTTCTACGGAAATACTCAGAGATATTTTAAAAAGGGAAAAAATGACGTCAGGCTTTTATCAGGTGCCAAAATTTTGGAATGAATCTAAAAGTTCCCAAATGGGAGATAAATGAGACAAATTATGGGAATTCCATAAGTGGACTATCACACAACCATAAAATCACACTGTATCATGAAAAGAGAGCATTAAGTGAAAAATAAAGCAGGCTACAAAACAGGATGTACTGTGTGATCTGATTTCCTTGGGGTAAGATTACATGTGATTGAGAAATTTTTGTATTTTTCCAAGTATTAAGACATGGAATTTTTATTGTTAAAAACAATAGTAAGATTGCACATTAATTTTCACTAGTAGAGTCTGGTAATGGAAGCAACTGCGCAGTAGCAATAAGTAGACAGTAAGACAGACAGATATCCCAAACGAACAAGTTAGTAAACCAACAGACAGGAAAGTATGGGACCCAGGAGAGCAAAGGTTCAGACCAAGAGAGGCAAAGAGGATTTCCAGGCTGGTATTGGGTGCTGTGGGCCTGGGAAGAAGCCATGGGATGAGAAGAAGGAGGACTCCTGAAGGCACGTTTCCAAAAAAAAAATAAAGCATAACACACATTGGAACAACAGATTATTACTGTGTAGGCAGCGTGGAAAACCAAAAAGAATGTTACAGAGCATTTAGGGTACAGGATGACAGAGACAGTGATCCAAAGAAACTCAAGCAACAGAAATTGACATAATTGTTAATCTGACCTCAAGAAAAACAAAAAGTTGCTTAAGAAATGAAATGCAGTACATCACAGTACATTACTTAGTTAATAGAAAGGAACATGATTGAAGCAGTAACCATGAAAACAGGTGATTGGATTAAATCTAAATCACAGAGTGTGATAAGATTACATGGGCAGGGCAGGAAGAGGGGACAAGTAATACGAATTAAAATCTACCAGGACACAGATGATGTATTGTAGAATTGTACACCTGAAACCTGTGTAATTTTTACTAACCAATGTTGCCCCAATAAATTTAACAATAAAATAAAGAAACAAAAATATAAAAATAAAAACTGAAAAAAGGAATAAAGGAGAAAAGGAGAAAAAAGTATATGCAAACACTGATTTTTGTTACATTTATAGGTTTATGTCTAGCAGATTAAAGCTATCCCAAAAGAAAAAAAAAAACCTACCACAAATAAGGCGTTAAAACATATTAAAAAGCATAAAATACAGTAGTAAATGTGTATTATGTAGCTCCATAGAAATAGCAGAAACAACTAAAAGCTCAAAGTATTTGCTCTTGGAGAATGGGGTGTGAGAGGGTGGGAAGAGATCACTTTTTTACTTTGTTAGAGGCTTTCATTAACAAACAAAGTGCTTGTATCACTTTAATACAAAATAAGGAATAATTTAAAAAACAAATACAAAAAATGTGAAAGTTGCTCTTTACATGGAGTGGCAGGAGTTAACTGTGAGGCTACACACTGGGAGATCCAGGCCCAAGGCTGGACCAATCTACTTTCCAGAACTAAAGGGGCACAGCTGTACCTGTCAGTACTCCTCCCGGATCCTGCCAAAGTCCAACACTGCCACAGGCATAAGGAGATTCCCCAAAGTAAAGAGGCAGTAAAGGGTGAATAGGACAGAGACGGTTCTGAGGAGGACCTACAAAAGCAGCAAGGGACAAAGTCCTTCCAAAGACCCTCCCACAGGTCCCCATCTGACTGAGAAGGATGCTCAGTCCTAAGGGACCAAGCCAAGCCCATGCCTCTCAATAACTCTCCTAATCTTCCTTCCGCAGGACTGACCTATGCAGTTCCATGAACACAACCAAGACCTCTGTCTGGCAGCTCGGGAAAGCACAAAGTTAAGTTTGACACAGTAAAAACCAGGGTCACACACAAATATGTACTAAGGAAGCCTAGTCAACAACTCTGCAGGGAGTTGGGTTTACACAAGCCGTTTTCACAGCACCCAGCATGCGGTCCAGCCCTAAACAGGTGCTAGGTAATGTTTGCTGACCAAGGGACATGCCTAACACTGCTCTTCTATAGAGGCAGAGGACTCTGAGCAGACCTGAAGCTAAGTTTCCATTGGTCACTGATCAGACTTTGCCCAAGGTGGCACAGGCAAGAGAAGGAGCACCCTATGGAAGAGAAGTCAGCACTATCTCATGCATGAGTGCAATAGCTCCCTCCCGTGTCTGGGTCATGCAGGAGCCCTGGGAACGACTTCTCCCTCAAGCCTGAGTCTATCACTTACCAGCATCTTCTTTATCTGAATGACAGCTGCTTCTCAGTTTCTGGATATTTAATAAGACTATATATTTAATAGGGTATTTATTCACACAAGATATTTTAGGAAGCAAAGTAAAAGTTCTCAACAAGGTCTTTTTACACAAATGCTAATGAAATGAGTAATAAATGTCACTAGTAATTAAAACTTTTAAAAATCCCAATGTAGGAGTTCCCTGGTGGTGCAGTGGCTTAAGGCTTGGGCGCTGGCGCTGTCAACGCTGCGGCCTGGGTTCGATTCCCAGCCAGGGAGCTACTCACATGCTACCAAAAAAAATAAAAAATAAAAAATAAAAAAATCCCAATGTTTTCACTCTAAAAAAAAAAATGAAAAATTGTTATGCTATCTGGTAACTCCAAACCAATACAATGTCCTTGTCTAGGGGTCTGAAGACTGCTGGCCTCTCTTAATATTTCTCAGATGGCTGACATTCACTCCATACATTAGGTGAACTTCTGCCACTGATCACTGTCAAGTTGATTGATCCAGATTTGCATTTTCTTCCATTTAGAGTCTCCAATTATTCCTTACTAGTTCTCTGTGTGTAGCCTCACAGTTAACTCTAGGGAGTTCCCTGATGGTGTAGCGGCTTAAGGCTTCGGCGCTAGTGCTGTCAGCACTGCGGCCTGGGTTCGATTCCCAGCCAGGGAGCTACCCACATACCAAAAAGCAAAAAATAAATAAATAAATAAAATAAATTCTGCCTTCTAAAAGAGATAATTTTATTAGCTTCCGTCATCCTATGAAACAGTAGCTAGAACCAGCAAAGACTCTAGACAATGACAATAGGAGGGCACAGGATGGTACAGTGAGAGAGCCACCACTGTAGATAAGATCTCCAGCAGAACTACACTAAGTCACCCTGTTCCCCCAAAGGACTAACAAGCCAACCCTGTGAATGTATTCCTCTGAGGAAGCACTAAGATACCATACCTCTCTAACAAGAGTCTTCCGAAAACAGTCAAAGGTCCCAGAATACATGGGAGGTTGTCCAGGCAAACTCGGGGGCTGCGTCTGCAGTCGGACCTGAAATCAGAAGTTAAAATATAGTCACCTCCAGAGTCAAAACTGCCTGACAGTAGCAACAGCCCAATTGTCTGCCAAACTCTGAACAGAGAAAGACACACCCGTGTACATCTTCAGCAGTCATTTAACTTGCTGGATTTAGACTTCTCTTTCATTCACTTTATTCAAAACCTGCACTCACAAGTCATTCAGCAGCATGCTTTTAGGAGAGAGCAACACTTCCTGATTTCCTCATCCACTTAAATTTCACTATTTATATCTAATGGATCCCACATAACCCAATAGGTAAGTATTCCCAGTTTACAGATGAGAGTTTAGTGAATTCCAGTTTAACCAATGCAAAGCTTAACTCTAGCCACCACCCACTCTCATCTGCAGTGGCATGCTGGTGGTTAGGTAAGGTGCTTGCTCCTCAAAGGCATTTTGGAGTGAGGTGAATTTAATTCTACTTTTCTTGATCCTCATCCTTCAGACCTTTTGGTCTATCCAATGCACCAAACTGTCTCTCTTTTAAACCTCCCTTCTTAATGCTTCCTTGTCTCCTTTTCTACAACAGGCATTCTCAAAGACTTAGTACCATACTCATCTGGTCCACTATTCCTTTCAGAAAACCTAGGGCTTCAGCTGCAGCTCAGTGATGACTATCACTGTGCCATCTCCAGACTCTCTCTCCCTGCTTTTAGGGCCATCTTTCCAACAGCCTGGAGAAGCTCTCCCTATTCAAATCACCTCCAGAATCTCACCCTCCTGTTGAATGTCCCATTTGTGCCAGAGCTGCCTAACTACCCTCTTTCTAGGATTTGAAACCCTAGCATCCCCTCTGACTACTTCTTGGTGCTTTTCTTGCTTTTATCACATGAGTTCCAAGTCTGTTGCAGTAGTCCTTTAAGATGCCTCCAGAATCCTCATTTCTTCTTCTCTGTGCGTGAGACTTCTTCTAGGCCAAGTCCTTACCCATCCTTACCCAGTGCGGTGGTTTTCAATTATGTCTATTAATTCTTAGACACTCTTTCCCTTCAAAAGGAAAGTCCTACTTTCCCTCTCCTTGAATGTCGGCCAGACTCAGTGATTCACTTCTATCGAATAGAACGTGGTAGTATTGATGCTATGCAACTTTTCCAAGGTGATAAAAGAGTCAACTTCTTAACATCTCCATCTCAGGTTATTTGCTTTGAGGCAAGGCAGCCACCATGTCATCAGAACACTCAAGCAGCCTAGAGAGGCCATGTGCAAAAGAAAGGCCTCCTGACCACAGCCAGCACTAACCTGCCAGCACATGAATGACCCACAGGGAGCCAGTTCTTCAGATGAGGGCGGTCCCATCCAACATCTTTTCTTTCTTTCTTTTTTTTTTTTTTTGGGGGGGGGGTCCAAGGATAGGTTATCTTTGGTCTAGTATTGTTTTTTTCAAACAGCTTTATTAAGGTATAATTCACATACAATAAAATCCACCATTTAAAGTGCAATGGTTTTTAGTATAGTCACAGTTGTGTAACCTGCATTACAATCAATTTTAGAACCTTTTCATCACCCCCAAAAGAAACACCATACCCATTAGTAGTCACTCCCATTCCAATCTCCTCTTAGTCCCTGGCAATCACTAATCTACTTTCTGTCTCTATGGATTTGCCTACTCTTACATTTCATATAAATAAAATTATGTAATATGTGATCTTTCACACCTGGCTTCTTTTGCTTAGCACAATGTTTTCAAAGTTCATCTATTTTGTAGACTATATCAATCCTTGATTCCTTTTTATTGGTAAATAAGATTCCATTGTACCACATTTGTTTATCTGTTCATGAGATATTGGACATTCGCATTTTTTCCACCTTTTGATTACTAGGAATAATGGTGTTATGAACATATGTGTACATGTTTGTTTGTGGATATATGTTTTCAATTCTCTTGGGTATTGTATTGATCAGGATTCTCCAGAGAAACAGAACCAATAGGATATAGAGACTGATTTATTTACTTATATGTTTATATTTATTATAAGTAATTGGCTTACACAATTATGGAGACAGGCAAATCCCAAGATCTTTAGCAAGCAAGCTGGAGACCCAGGAGAGTCAATATGGTATTGGAACAAAAACACAAACCAACGGAACAGAATTGAGAGTCCAGGAACAAACACACACATATATGAACAACTAACTTACAACAGAGGAGCCAAGAACATACAATGGATAAAGGACATCTCTTCAAAAAATGGTTTTGGGAACACTGTACAGCTACATGCAAAAGAATGAAACCAGACCACAAAATGAACTTAAAATAGATTAAAGACTGGAATGTAAGTGAAATCATAAAATTCCTAGAACATAGGTAGTAGGTTCCTTAACACAGGTCTTAGAGACGTTTTTTGTGGAATTGACTCCAAAGGGAAGGAAAACAAAAGCAAAAATAAACAAATGGAACTATAACAAATAAAAAGCTTCTGCACAACAAAAGAAACCATCATCAAAACAAAGAGGCAACCTCAGAATGGGAGAAGGTATTTGCAAATCAAACATCTGAAAAGGGGTTAATATCCAAAATATATAAAGAACTCATACAACTCAATAACAAAAAACCGAACAACCTGATTAAAAGATGGGCAGAGGATCTGAACAGACATTTTTCCTAAGAAGACTTGCAGACAGCCAACAGGCACATGAAAAAATGTTCATCATCACTATTAGGGAAATGAAAATCAAAACCACCAAGAAATATTACCTCCTATCTGTTAGAATGCATATCATCAAAAGAGAAGAAATAACAAGTGTTGGAGAGGATGTGGAGGCAAGAAAACCCATGCACGCTGTTGTGGGATTATTAATTGGTGCAGCCACTGTAAAAAACAGTATGGAGGTGCCTCAAAAACTTAAAAATAAAATTACTACAAGATCCAGCAATTCCATTTCTGGGTATATATCTGAAGAATATGAAAACACTAATTTAAAAAGAGATATGCACCCCTATCTTCACTGCAGCATTATTTACAATAGCCAAGATATGGAAGCAACCTAAGTGTCCATTCATGGATGAATGGATAAAGAAGTGTATTAGGTTGATGCAAAAGTAATTGCAGTTTTGGACTGTGAATTTTAAATCATTATAACTAGGCTTCAAACACATCTTTATTAATCAAAATACATACAATAGACTACTCAGCCATAAAAAAAGAATGAAATCTTGCCATTTGCAACAACACAGATGGACCTTGATGGTATAATGCTAAGTGAAAATACTAAGTCAGAAATAGAGAGACACCATATGATTTCATTCAGATGTAGAATCTAAAACAAAACAAAACAAAAATAACAACTCATAGAGAACGGATTAGTGGTTACCAGAAGGAAAGGGGGTTGGGGGTCAAAGGGAGAGGAGGGGGTCAATTGAATGGCAATGAATAGTAACTTGACTTCTTGGGGTGAGCACTTTGTAAAGTATACAGATGTCGAATTATGATAATATACTTGAAACTTTTTTTTTCTTTCTTTCTTTTTTTTTTTAGTATGTGGGTATTTCCCTGGCTGGGCATTGAACCCAGACCGCAAGGTTGACAGCGCCGAAGCCTTAGCCACTACACCACCAGGGAACTCCCAAATATTTGTGTTTGTTTTTTTTTTGTTTTGTTTTCTTTTGTTTTGTTTTTTGTAGTATGTGGGTAGTTCCCTGGCTGGGAAACAAACCCAGGCCCTAGCATTGACAGCACCAGCGACGAAGCCTTAAGCCACTACACCACCAGGGAATTCCTGAAACTTTTTTATTTTTTAAGTAGGAAGAGAGGCCAAACAATTCTTTCCCCTTACTAGACAGTGCTGCTTAGAATAACCCCCGTCTGGCAAGCATTAACACATACAGCATGTATCACCAGTGAATAAATACATCTGATTTCATGTTTCACAATGCCCTAACCAGATCGGTTCCTTTAATCCTGGTCTTGCCATGAATGACCCCAGCTCCTCTCCTCTTAGAGAAGAACTTGCTGCTCAAACCTGCCAAGATAAAAAGCCCCAAAGCTATTTCCCTGGAGGAAACCCCATTTGACGTTCAATAAGCTCTCTCTTACACAGGCTTTCCACTCTATGAGATTTAGGGCTGCTCCCTACAGAACCACCCTGACCTTGATGTGTCAATTTCTTTAAATGCTAAGTCACAGGACATGGACTTTGGCCTTCAGCAAAGCCTGCCTGAGAGTGCTGCAGAGGGAAGAGTTCAGGCAAGCTGTGATGTGAGAAGACCAGCCAACAAACAAGCCCTGAGGAGTTTCCTCCTTCCCAAGCCTCAGTTTGACCATGGCGTCCTCACCTGGGAGTTGTGAGGATAGCCTGGTCCCGGGCAAAGTCGGTCACTGGCTTTCCCTGGCAGGGTCTCAGTCACTGAGACATCATCACTTTGCACAGGAGGCCACTCAGGCTAACATAGGGTGACAGGCTGAAGGTGGCCAAGCCCCGCTCGGGTAGGCAGGGGAAAGGTGCGAAGGCGATGGTAAAGGGGCAAAGGCGATGGTAAAGGGACAATCGGGCCCCAGAAGAATGTGTCAGAAGACAATTAATAATAACCGTGCCTCTGTCTTTTAGCTCTCTTCCTGAGCGGACTTTACAGGTGACCTGTTCCAATCTTGCTGGTAATGTTAGGGTTTGCTTAAGTCAGAGCTTTAGGGAGGCACTTTTTCTTTCCCTTCCCCGAAGAAGCGGCGCAAGGTCAGGCGAGGCTGCGGGACAAAACTTTCAATCAGAGCCCTTGATGGACAGAGGCTGCTCAACTCTACGCGAGTCAGCTCCCTGCCTGCGAGGAACAGCTTCCCGCGAACTCCAAAAAGGGCATAAGGGAGATTGTATAAATTTCGCACTGGCGCTCCCAAGGACCTCCTTTCTGCCTGGCGCCGCGCCTCGAGGGAGATCCCGCGCCCCGCCCGGGCCTCAGCCCTCCAGCCCGAGCCCCAGCCTGCTCGCACCTTGACGGTGTCCAGGGGGTGCCCAACGAACACTAGGCACATGCCGCCAAAGCCGCCGGCCAGTAGATTCTTGAGAGGGCTGATGGGCTTCGCCTGGTCTGCCATGGTCCGCCGGTCCGTCAGTGTATCCGTGTGTTCGTCGCCTAGTTCCACTGCCCAAGCTGCAGGGCCGGCGCCGCAGACCTTTCACCCACTTTCTGGTGGGCGGGGCAGGAGCCCAGGACAGGTCGGGAGGAGGGTCTAGACTGCCGGGCCTGGCTTCCGCTGAGAAGGCTGCTTCCGGCCGCGGCCCCGCCCCAATGGGCATGGCTTGAGGTAGTTAGGCAAGCCGTCTGGGCGGTGTTTGGGAGTGCTAGCAAGAGATTGGATTTACTGGAAGTGTTTCAGGACTTAAATACTTATTTCCTACTCTGTGCTCCCATTCCTCCACTCAGCACAAGTCGAGGCACTTTGCTATGTGCTAGGCGCCCTTCCAGGTGTTGGAAGCACAACTGGTAGGTAGTAGCACAGCACACGGGTCCTTGTCCTTGTGGAGCTTTCAGCCCATAACAAAAATAAATAGGTGAAAAATGCATAGTGTACCAAGTGGTGAGAACTGCTACGGAGAAAAATAAACCCAGAGAAAGGATTGGGGGCGGGGCATGGTTGCAATTTTAATTAGGTAAGGGAGGGTTTCACCGAGAAGGTGACTGGATTCAAGACCTAAGATTGTGAGGGAGTGAGTCCTGACTATAGATACGGGGTGGTGGTTGAGGGACCTTCCAGGCAGAGGAAAAGAACATGCAAAAGCCCTGAGATGGTCTGTGCCTGGCCTGTTTGAGAAACCACAGGGAGTTCTTTGTGGCTAGAGTGGAGTGAGGGAGGACAAGAGTAGCAGCTAATGAAGACATGTATGATGGTAACTTACAAAGTAGACTTCGTGTTTCACTGTGAGGAGAACGTGAGCTCCTCCTCTGAAGGAGATGGGAGCCATTTTGGAGTTCTGAGCAGGGCAGTGACATAGTCTGATTTATGAGTTAACAGTAGCTCTGACTACCGCCTGAGAATAGATTGCAGAGAGCAAGGAGGAATCAGGGAGGCCTGAGGAGGCTAAAGGCCATGGTCACAGAGAGGTTGGCTTGCATCAGGGCATAGCAGAGGGGGTGGTGAGAAACAGATTCTGGATATATTCTGATGGAAAAACCTAAATTAATTGTTAATGAATAGAATATAAGGTATGTAAGAGAAGAGTTAAGGATTATGCTAATGTTTTTGCCTTATTGACTCTAGGCACATGGTATCCAGGTATTCATTGTATTCTTTTTCATCATTTCTGTATGTTTGAAGTTTATTTTTTTTAAATTCTATAGAATCACTGTTATTTTATTTATTTATTTATTTAGGTAGGTAGGTTCACTGAGCGGGGATCAAACCCAGGTTGTGAGAGTGCTGTGAAGTTTTTTAAATTAAAAAGCTGTGAACAACAGACAGACTCCCACTCTGTAGCAGATACCTCACTGCCAAGGGGACCTGAGAACAGTCCACTTCTATAGGTACTCCTAGGCTAAAGGGAAGCCTGGAATGGGGAAGATGGATGATGTATGCTGAGGGTGAAAAGATGAGTAACAGGATCAGGTGAGATGAGGAAGTGACTGAGCCTGGCTGGTCCAGAGGCCTGCAGGGAATGAAAGGCAAGGCAGCTGGGGCAAGACCCAAAACCCTAGGGAGACCAACTAAGAGAGAATTATATTAATAGCAGCCTAGGCAAGAAGCAGTTTAGGTGTGGGAACTGAGACAGGGATAAAAAAAGGATAGAAAAGGAGATAGAACCCCAGAAGCATTACCAGAAAACCTGCAGCAGGTTTCAGACACACTGCAATTGCAGTGCACATCTAGCGACATACCTGGTCAGTGTCAGGTATACAGCTTGGGAACCAGGAGAGAGGCGAAGATCAGAGACAAAAGCCAGGAGATGTCATCATAAAGATGTATATGTAACCCCTGGAAGACTGCACCATGGGAGAGGGGCCAGCATAAAAGGAGGAGCCCCCAAAGCAGAGGATGCTACTAGAGTTTTGGAGAAAAAAAAAGATAAAATAATGCCTTTGAGGCTAATGGATGAAAGGATGAAATGCTGGGTCAAGCTAAGTAATTTTAAGTGCTCACTAGGTTTAACTAGTAGTCATTAATGACATTTATTATAGAAGAAGCTTGCCAGAAGTTTTGGTATGTGATGAGTGTAACACTCAACAAGCAGCAAGAAGGCAGAGGCACTGAGAGGCAATTACTAGTTCAAGGAGCTTGGTAGGAAGGAAAAGGAACAGAGTTAAAGGAGGGTTTAGATTTCAGTGTTTGTTTAAGATGGGACTGAGGCTGAAAGAAAGGAGAGAGAAAGCACAGCTGATAAGTCAAGGTCCCTGAGGTGGTAGGGTGGTATGTATTATGTGTGGCCTCACCTGGCAAGCTGCTTCTAAATGCCCTGGGATCTCCAGAGCTCTGATTCTCAATCTCTGGAATTGAGTTCTAGAACAGTCTTCAAAGTTCTGTGACTGAATGAATTTGAGGAGCACCAATTGTTAAGAACCTCCAAGACAGAAGGAAAAGTGTTCAATCAAGTTCAGCAAGGTGACAACTCACAAGTTGTAAAGTAAGGTTGCATAATACCTGAAACACAGTAGATGCTTAATAGATGATTGTTGATCGGTAAGTTATAAATGGGTTCCTGTCCTCAAAGGTCTTCAGCCTGGCTGAGGAGAAGAATCTCAGACATTGGACTAAGAAGGGGCTGTTAGGAGAGAGCTTAGGTGCAAAGCAGGTTGTCAGCTCAGGTACAAAGCAGGTTGTCAACTCTGGAGGAAGCCTGAGATTTCCTCCTGACTTACTCCTCCAGTGAACACTGTCTTTGTTTTCCACAGATTATGGGGAATTTCCACCATGAGAGGGTAAGTCTGTGTTAGTGTCTGAGCCACACATTTACTGAGCACCTCTGATCTGCAAAACTCTTGTGCTCATCGCTAGACTGAGTCAGAATTTTATTGGGCAGAAGGCCCAAGAGTCAGTTCAGTAATGGTACCCTGTTTCTCTCATTTATATCTTGTAACATTCTGGCAGCAGAAGAGTAGTTAATTTAGAGTCAGTTTGTACTCTGAGCAATTTCAGTAAGAGATGGTGTTTGATATACGTAGAACAGCCCTCCTGGAAAACCTTCTTTGTAAACCTGGGCACCTGCATGGCAGACCTCAATGTGGACTCAATTTAAGCCCACCAAGTTCTAGTAAATGTAACTGATAATCCACTAATCAAATGGTCTTCTGGCTGCCTGATCTTCTCAGCTTTACACATAGCTAGAAAACTTATCTGAAATTTAATCTATGTCATTCCCTGGCCAGAAAAGTTTCTCAACTCTTCATTACATCACAGTGAAATAAAAGTCAGGGACAGTCAGGGCTTTCCATCATCGCATGCCAGTTTACTTCTTCAACTTTGTTTCCCTCAGACTGTATTTTCTAGGCAAACTGAGCATCTCTGGATTTATCACACAGATCTGTTACTTAACCACCCCCCACCTCGCCCCTTTTCACATACTTTCCCCTTCAGCACAGGTGTCCTTCCTCTCCTCACCCAATAACATGTTGATGTAGGAGATGGATGCCAATTTGCTTCCATATGCTAGACATTATCCAGCCATTGGTTCTTAGCCACTTTTGGAGTGGAGACTCCCTGGCACCCTCTCCCAAGGAAAATGTACATATGCATATGTACCTCCAGGTTTGCTTTCAATTTCATGGGAATGTGAAGCCAGCCTTGGATCCCAGATGAGAAGTCTTGTTCCCAGGCCCTGAGAATCAAACATGAATAATAAGAGGGGCTAGTTCTCCCAATTTCCTTCCTTCTTTCCTTCCTATCTCAAATTCCAAGTTTGGGCTGACATATCCCCAATTTCTGTGCTTTAATGAGCTCCAACCCTGCCTCTTTTATCTGCCCACAGGGATCTTAAACTCAATACATCTGAAAGTAAGTGACAGCTGGCAAAAAAGGACCCACAAGAAATCTTGAATTCCAAAAATGCTCTATAGGTAAGCTGATTAAATTATGGACTCTCCTAGAAAGTAAATTAGAATGGCCTGATAAATTCTCTTTAAAAAGGAAGTGTGAAAAAAAAACCTGAAAAATAAGAGTGAAAAATTGTGGCACAGAAGATCAATTCAGAAGTTTCAAACACCTCTCCAATCTCCATCTCAACATTTGTTTCCATGGAGTCCAACCTGCAATAGTAGATTTCAACATCATTCCTTAACAACAACAAAACAAAAAACATAAAACTGTAAAGTGAAGATCTAAAATAAACTCCCTTGTAATGGATAACCTTTTTTAAAGCAAATGATTAATAGTAACTACATTTTTCTTAGCAAAAATATTTAATGGTAAAATTTTAGAAATGTTCCTATTGAGACAGGAACAAAACTAAAGATGCTTTTTTTTTTTTTTTTTTGATTTTTTTTTTGCTTTTTGGTATGTGGGTAGCTCCCTGGCTGGGAATCGAACCCAGGCCGCGGCGCTGACAGCGTCAGCGCCAAAGCCTTAAGCCGCTACACCATCAGGGAACTCCCTAAAGATGCTTTTTAATGTGATTACTGCTTAATGCTTTATTGGACATGGTAGCCAGTGCAATGAGACCAATAGGAAGGGAGGGGGAGTTCCCTGATGGTGTAGTGGCTTAAGGCTTTGGCACTGGTGCTGTCGGTGCTGTGGCCTGGGTTTGATTCCCAGTCAGGGAGCTACCCACATACCAAAAAGTAAAAAGAAAAAAAAAACACAAAACAAAACAAAACAAAAAAATAGGAAGGGAGGGAGGGAAAGAAGAAAGTAGGAAAGGAAGGAAGAAAGAAAGTGAAGAGGGAGGGGAAGAAAGGAGGGATGGAGATAAGAAAAAGAAGGAAGAATAGATTAAAATTTTAAATATAAAAAGTAAAAAATATCACTATTTTCTGGTGATCCAAGTTCTTGCTTTAAAAATTCAGAGAATCAATTGACGACCCATTAAAACTAATAAGCAATTTAAATAATACAGACACTGACAATATACAGAAAACAATAGCTTTCAATACATTAGCAGTAACCAATTAGAAAACATGCAAAAAAGAATCCTATTCAGAATAAAAAAACCCCATAACATATCTAGAACTACACCAAAGATCCATGTGAATAACGATATAAAAACTCAAATGCATAACAGAAAAACAAAATAAATGTAAAGACATATTATATTCCTTGGATATAAAGATTCAATATTTAGGATATCAGTACTACCCTTAAGTTAATCTTAGAAATCCAATGCTCCCCAGTGGACTTTTAAAAATGGAACATGTCAACCTGAATCTAAGGTCTATACAAAAGAAAAATTGTATGAGATTGGCTAAGAAAAAATTGAAAAAGGTCATAAGGATACTTGTTCTGTATATCAAGAATAAAACATGAAGCTGTAATTAAAAACTTATGGTATTAGAGCTGGAGCTGGCAAATAGGCCCTCAAAACAGATAACAGACCTATGCACGAGGGCTGTCCGAAAAAAGTCCAGCCATAAATGCCTCTGTTTTTCATATTACGTGGCTGGATACTTTCCGGACAGCCCTCGTATACATGGGAATTTAGACCATCATAAAAGTGCTTTTCTAAACAATGGGTAAAGAATGATCTATTCAATAAATGGTGTTGGAATAACTATCAAATTAAAAAAAAGTAAAACCAGATGCTCTACACATCCTACCAAATACAAATTCTAGATGGATTAAAGAGCTCAACCTAAAAAACAACAACATAAAAACATTAGCATTTTGTACATGTCCTTCCAAGACACTTTCTGTGTATCTACACACTTTTATATCTAACAGTTACACACAAACACACATTTACACAAACCTTTTTTCATTAATAAAAAGCTATTATAAATATAATTCCACTCTTTTACTCAGTGTAAGATGCTGTTATCCCCACTCACAACTGAGATATCTAAGTCATAGAGAGGTAAGTTCCTTGCGCAAGGTCACTCAGCTAGGAAGTTGCCAAACTGGGATTCTACCTCTGGCTATCTGGCTCCAGACCCTATCCTCTGTAGGCCTCTAAGGCCAAAGCCTGTGAAAGGAAGTTCTGGAGGGTTTTGAAAAAGGAAGTAACATGTTTTAAACAATGTTGAGAAAAGATGTAGTAGAGCAAGGGTAGAAGCATGGAGACTACCTAGTTAAGGGACCTGGTCACATCCAGGGATACGTTATGGTGGCTTGCACTAGAACAGTGGATTGTGACAAGTGCCTAATCAGGACATATTGTGGACATATGGCATATAGGAATTGCTTTTGGATTGAATGTGGAATTTTAAAGGGAAAAAAAGAGTCATGGGAGACCCCTGAATTTTTGGCCTGAGCAAACGGTGATAGTTGACATTATTGGGCTGGGAAACCCTGGGTGGGGGAGTGGGGAGAATGGCAAGTTTGTACACAAAACTGAGTTTTGTTTGGGACATGCTAATCTGAGAGGCAGTATGACATCCAAGTGGAGGTGCTGAATGGACAACTGAATATATTGAGTGTGTTCGAGGAATTGGGTAGGGCTAGAAATAAAAGCCTGGAAGTGATCACTGTACTGGAGGTACTCAGGCAGAGATTGGATAAGATCACCAGAGAATGAGTGTAGATGGAGCAGAAGCTGAAGATGGAGCCCACTGACTCTCCTGTGCCGTACTCCTCACAGCAATTTCATACTTACTTACTATTCCTCTAATTTCTGCATCTCCTACTGGACCAAAGCTCTTTGATTGCAGGGGCTATGGTTTCCTTTTCTTCTCACCATTTTGTTTGTTTGTTTGTTTGTTTTAATGTGGGTAGTTCCCTGGCTGGGAATCAAACCAGGCCACAGCGTTGATAGCGCCGAAGCCTCACTACACCACCAGGGAACTCCTCTTCTCACCATTTTATCTAACAACATGGTGCCTGGCCTTCAGCCCAGCTCCAAGAACCAAAGGCATTTTTCAAAGGTGATTTGGCTGTTATCTATCATAATGTAAAATGAACACAGAAGTTGACTCACCAATTCCATTTCTAGGAATATAACCCAAAACATGATCACATCTACGCAAAAAGCAGTACATACAAGGGTGTTCACTGCAGCACTATTTATAATTTCACCTGAGTGAAAAATTAGAAACAGATGACCTGCAAAACAAGCATGGTTAGATGAGAGTAAAATCATACTAGGAAATACTAAGAAGGGATCCAGGACTATGGTTGTCGGTGGGCTCTGGAGCCAGATGGCCAGGGTAGAAGCTTAGCTTGGTCACTTCCTAACTTTATGACCTTGAGCAATTACCATACCTGCCAGTGTCTGTTCGCTCATTTGTGAATTGGGAATAATAATAGCACCTTCTACTGAGTGAATAAAGAATCAGAATGATATTTATAATAGCCCGTTATTAATTTTTTAAGAAGTTTGTATAAATGTATGCATGTAGCTATAAATATAGATATATGTATGTAGATGGATCGAGAGGGTCCTGGAAAGCTGTACACCAAACTCTGGGTGATGGCAGCAACCCTGGATAGGGTAGAGAGTTGGAGTGAGTTAATGGGAATATATACACATGTTGCTATCAACACTTTTGTATAAATTTTTTACAACTTTAATGTATCAATATATTAGTCATCTAATTAAAATCAATAAAGACAACGATAAAACACGTATATATGATATATATCATATGCTATGTGACAGATTACATTTTCCAAGGATGGCTACACCAGCATGTATCCCATTCCATATGCTTTTTTTACAATGTGATATCATGTTGGTACTCTTCCATCAAAGGTGGGATTTCATTTCCTCTTCTTGAACCTGTGAGGACCTTTGTAACTGCTTGAACCAATGAGATGTATTAGAAATAATGCTGCATGACTTCAAAGGCCGTCATAAAAGGAGATACAACTTCCACCTGGCTTTATCGCTCTTAAGACACTTATCCTTGGACACCAGTCATCATGTTTCCAGGAAAACCAGGTCACATGGAGAGGTTATGTGTGTGTATGTGTTCTGGCTGACAGGCCCAGCAAGACCTCCAGCTGACAGTCACCATCAACTACCAGATGTATGAGTAAATAACTATTCCTGTAATTCTAGCTCCCAGACTTTGAATCTTCTAGCTGAGGCCCCAGACATTGAGGAGCTGAGATAAACCATTCCCACTATGGCCTATCCAGAATCCTATACCACAGAAACCATGAGTTACTTTAGATTTATATATTTTAATGCATGTATATTTTGAATATGGAATAGCACACAGTTTCACATCCTATTCATATCACTTAAAAGTATATTGCAAATATCTTTCCTTGTCAATATGGGCCTTTGTATAGCATCATTGTTAGTGGCTTTCTTTATTGTATATTTTACTATAATTTAACAAACCTTTACTTTTGGACACTTGGGATGGTGCAAACTCTTTCCAATTAGCAATAATCGTGCCTCGATAAACCTCATTGGCTATGATACTGCCACTGGGCAAAGCTGCAAACTCTTTCCTATTAGAATCACCATTCCAAAGCACATATATGTGCACACATTTTTATGCCTATCTTAAATGTTTTGGCTTAATATTTTTTTCTACCAGAACATCACTCTATTGTTAATCTGTCATCAATAATGTAAAACTCTAATAGCAACTCTATCCTGGTAATTTTTAAATCTTTACTTCCTGGGGAAAGATTGCCAGTAGTTAAAAATAATGTTATTATCATCAGCCCAATAAATGTTTATTTAATGGAGTAATATTGAAAACATGGTTGGATCTGTGCTCTTAAACTCACTTTCACCAGGGTAACAGATGAACAAATAAAGATAATACATACTTCCAATATATTGTACATGCACCAGTAGGCTTGACAGGTGAATGACCTCATTCTTTATTTAGCAAATGTAATAATTCTACAAAAAGACTGTTTCCCTTTTATTCACTGGAGAGGATTTATTACCAGTAACCCGAAGAGAGACTTTTGAACTGGCATTTCATTTGCAGAAAATATAATTTGGGTCCTTTGCTGGTATCAAATTTAAAGGAATGTTTTCTCATAACAAATGTATTAAGGTACACTGGATTATAGTAGACTTTTATGTTGCTAGTATACAAAATTCATAATCCTACAATATGTTACTCATTACTATTAATATTCACTCCAAATTAATTTGGGGCTTTTTAGTATGTCTTTGATTGCGTCTGAGTTCTGAGTTAAACTGGAAGCTGAAACTCACGTGTAAGAAATATACGAGTAAAAGAAGCAAGCACTAGAGAGCCTATTACATATAGATATCTCGAATATTTTAGTACATACACGACTCGTATGGGTGGAAATGGTTTGGGTTATCTACGGACTTGTACAGTCCAAGTCGCTAACATCATCACCTTCACACTGGCTTTTGCATTTGTGCAGTAGCAACCTGAACGAGACTGCGTGGCTCTATCTATCTGTAAGACCTGGCAAAGGTCCTAGGAGGTATCAGAAGTCATAACGAGTACTTTCTATACTGTTTGAAGAAACTGGGCAGCAAGGCAGTTAAGATTGGGCCTTGTTTGGTGAATAGGAAGCCGAAAAACTGGGCGGCGAATCAAGCTAAGGAGAGGGAAGTGAAAGCGTGGCGAGGTCCTGCGGTTCGGGGGCCACCAGGCCCGTCTACATCCTCAGAGCGTAGGAGGAATTCAGGCCCGGAGCGCTGACCCAAAGGCCCTGCTCTCCTTTGTCCAGCGATAGCCGGGAAAACAACAGTTTTTTTACCCATTCCACGGACGTAAGGATGTCTTCTCGGTGCCCGACACCCGAGAACAAACAGTGAAGCGACGAGTCCATCACAAAAACGCTGCTTAAAAATATCCTGGCGGAGGGCGAAGGTAGGCGAACGCCGGAAGCGATGCCGTGACCACGATCCAGGAAGCCGAGCCCTCTCCTCTGCTGTCTTTCGCAGTCCTCGACGTTGGCCGTACCTTGGTCAGCCCCTGGGACCGAGCGCTGGGATGCAATGACGCACTAGCCGAGGGGTACTATTACCTAGCGCCCGCCGAGACCCCAACGGCCGCAGGGCGACCCCGGGCCGGAAGTGACGCAACCTCCCTGAACACTTCCGGAGCGGCGGAAAGGGCTCCGCCGGAGGAAGCAACGCGGCCCTTGACCGGCGTCGGCCTGCCGCCTCTGCTGCCGCCGCACCTGAGTCCGATCTCTCTGGCCCCGCCCGACCCGGTCTGGCCCGCCCGGGCTCAGCGGCCGCGGGGCCACGGTTCCCGGTAAGTGTGAAGCGCGAGTCGCGGCCTTGTTTACCCGGCGGGCCAGGGGAGGGGGTGGGCTCTCCGTGCGCCTCCCTAGCCCGGCTTGGGCTCCGCCTTCGTCACTGCCCGCGAAGCCCCGCGCCCCCGGCAGCCTGTACACGGTCTCAGCGCCCTCCACCGTCTGCGGACGGACGGCTGAAGGCTGCGGACGGGCCGGGCGCCTGTGGTCTCCGTTATTTCTCTTCTCGCTGCCTCTTGAGCTCCCGGAGAGGTCGAAGGCCAGCACCTTTGACCGACTGGCGCCGGCCGTATCGGGGCCCTCTCAACCCGGAGCGCCGGGGAAACGCGCCACCTCCGGGGCTCCCCACTCAGGTCATCATTGGGAGCTCTCCCAGCGCCGCCCGCGCGGTTGGTTAACGCCCGCTTGTGAAGGGTCCCCGAGCGCTTGGGTTCGGGTCCCCGTGGATATCCCGGTGCCTCGGAAGGAACTTGCGGCCCGGGAGCTGCATCGCTGGACGCCGCTGTGCTAGCCGCGGGAGAAACCGCTGTGTCCACGGATGACTTCACCTCAGTACTGATTGTTGCTCTGTCTCATAGAACTTTGTCACAGTGGACATATTGTATACCTTTGCTCTTAAGTACGGTAGCCACTAGCCACACGTGACCATTGAACATTTGACTTGAGGCTTGTGTGACTGAAAGACCAAATTTTAAATTTCATTTAATTTCTAACATGAATAACCACTGTAGCCAGCAGCTACCATATTTGACAGTGTAGACATAGTGTAGGTTTTGAAATTAAGTTGCTGGTTCATATTTTTGTGCCAGGTGTTTTCTTCGGAGATGTTGGCTTAGTAAATGATCTTTCGCTGCTGAGTATTATATTATATTATATCTGGAGTAACTACAGTCAGACTGCCAAAGAGTATGTTTTGCCCTTGTCAGCTTTAAACTGAAAAGTCTTCAGTGGGATCCTTTAATCCAGGATGGGTGTTAGGTCTTCTGAACACATGACTTTGGCTCTGGGGAAAAGTAATTTCTTTTACACCTTTTCTGTGTGGAATGTAGGGATGATATGTAACATCTAAGGAAATCAAAGCATGTCATCAGTTTTGTCAATAAGATACTGTCCCCTTTGAGTGATGTCAGCACCCTTTCAAGTAGAATAGAAGTATTTAACTTTGAAAAGACTAAAACTTAAGTTTTTATTTAATTTGAACCTAGAACATTCTCTTTTTTTCAGGTTCCCCTTTTGGAGGGGAGCCTGAAGTTTTCTCTTGATTCTTCATTGTTTGGTTGGTGAGAAACCTAGGCAGCCTCTAAACCCAAAGGTGGTGAAACCAGAGAAAGTGAAAAGCATGCTCTTTTGTGATTCTGGAGGTCGCTTTGTGGATAGAATTAGGCTCTCTGGGAGGATGATGGGAAGTTACAAATCACCATAGGCCATGGATCTAGTGGGTTCTTGTGTTTGACAGCAGTGTAATCCTGGGCAAGTTACTTAATCTTTTTGAACTCTAGCTTCCTCATTTGTAAGAAGGGGATTATAGTCATGTTATAGGGTTGTGAGGATTTAATGAGAATGAGACCTGAAATTGGCTGTCATTCCATGAGAACTATTATTTGTAGACTGGAGCAATATTCATAGATTCATAGATTTGCCCAGTAAACAATATCTTATGTAAGAATACAGGAAAAAGGTTAAAAAAATCATTTTTTTTCTCTACTATTTTGAAAATAATCTTCCATAGTCATTGTTTGGACTTTGATTTCCATTTAGTTCATATTTGTCTGACTATGTTTGAAAGTTATAAGCTCAGATTTTCCAAGAAATTGTAAAGGATAAACAAATAGACATAAAATTTTCAATTGAGTAAGCAAATAGTAATTATTTAGACTGGGATAGTGAGTTCTGTATCTTTGGAAAGTCAGATGGCCCTTGAGCATGTCAGAAGAAAGTTGGGAAATGGGTGTTGATATTACCTAGTGGCAGTCTGTAAGGGACATTTTTTTATTTGAAACTTATTTTTTCATGAGTAACGTGAGATCTGAAATACTGGCAGTGTTCTATAAGTGTTAGATTACAATAGTGGAGGTGACTTTATAATAAAAGTACAGTTTTAAGTTAGTTACAATTTACTTTGTCAACCTCTGTATAACACTTAGGATTGAAATTGTACATTTAGGGTCTCTGAACAATAGGAGTAAGATAGTGGGATTTCAAACTGAGGGAGGGAATTGGGTGTCCATTCTATCACCAAATTATTGTCAGCTGTTTACTCTGAACACCTTATTTTTTTTAAGATCCATGTAACTCTTGTCAGTATAATTACGACAGGTTGACCCTGAACAATGCAAGGGTTGGGGCTCTTAACCTCCTGCACAGTAGAAAATCTGTGTATACTTTTAGACTCCCCAAAAACTTAACTACTAATAGCCTGTTATTGACCTTACTGATAATGTAACAATTAACACGTTTTATGTATTATATACTATATTATTACGATAAAGTAAGCTAGAGAAAAAGTGTTATTGAGAAATCATAAGGTGCTTTCTTGGGTCCTCGCTTCCAAGATGACAAAACAAGAAGGAACAATGATCATGCCAAAAAGAGTGCAGCCAATGTGCAGCCTATTTGTTTATATATTTATTTTTTTTGAAGTTGGGGGTAGTTCCCTGACTGGGAATCGAACCCGGGGCACGGCGTTTGCAGCCTGTTTGTTGCACCAGCTGCGCCCTGTGCGTGTCGAGGACAAGGCCATTAAGAAGTTCGTAATTCGAAACGTAGAGGCCGCAACCGTTAGGGACTTTTCTGAAGCAAGTGTCTTTGATGCCTTGTGCTTCCCAAGCTGTATGTGAAATTACATTACTATGTGAGTTGTGCCATTCATAGGAAGGCAGTCAGGAATTGTTCCAGTGAAGCCCAGAAGGACCGAACACCCCTACCCCAATTTAGAACTGCGGGTGCTGCCCCATGACCTCTGCCAAAGCCCATGTAAAGAGCTTAAGTCCTTAAGGACTGAAGAAATATTCTCTGGGAAGAAAATAAAATGGAAATTAGACTTTAAAAAAATAATTATAAGGAAGAGAAAATACATTTATTAAAAAATATCCGCACTTAAGTGGATGTGCTTATTTCAAAGCCATGTTCAAGAGTCAGCTGCAATTTCATAGTTACTTTGGACCCTTGCTGCTTGTCCTTTTAAATGTCTTTGCTTTTTAAAAAATAAATTTGCAAAAGTAGGGTAGCACTTTTAAAAATATGTAAATAGAATTCTCTTTTCATTTTAGATGGAAATTATATGACAGGATATTTGGGTGACATCTTCTTGGAAGATCTTCAAGAATTACAGGTATTTTTAATTTCAAAAGTAACTTCTAAGGGGAAAATGCCATAGTTAAGGTCAGTTGTGATTAGGTGGTTCTGCCATATAATACAATTTGTTGAAAGTCAAATTGCAAATATATTACTACCTTCTCATTAATGTGATTTTTTTAAATGGGCACTTATAATTAATATCAAACTCATGTACACTGATTTTTTTTTTTTTTTTTTTTTTTTTGCTTTTTGGTATGTGGGTAGCTCCCTGACTGGGAATCGAACCCAGGCCGCAGCGCTGACAGCGCCACCGCTGAAGCCTTAAGCCACTGCACCATCAGGGAACTCCGATTTTTTTTATTATATCATTAAAAGATTGCTCTATAATCCTTTACATTGCTTACATATTCAGTAGATGTTCATTTTTAATCTTTGTTTTTAATGATGGTTAATTTTTTTTGAGATATTATCTACTTCAAATAGACTTTACATTTTCATTTATATTTAATCCAGATTTAGTTGTATAAATTATTTACATACCATCCAGTCCAAATGTGCTTTCATATTAAGGTTCTATTAGTTTTTAGATTTAAGTCACTACTTGATACTATTTCTTAAGATGCAGTTAGTGCTTGTGATTTTTTTGCTTTCTCAACTAGTGTTCTCTATGCATTTATATGTAATTGAGTAACATTTTGATCTGTTAGGATTTTTTTGTAGCTGTTTCTATTTGAACTCTTGTTTCTTCACCCTAAATAGATTCTGGTTTTCCCTGCCCTTAATCCTGCTAAGACAGAAGAATATCTATAGTTTCCTTCACTACTGCATCAGTTTCTTTGCCTCTAAGTATCTCTTTTAAAGGATCAGTAGAACCCTTTAAAATTGAGAAATCAATTAACTTTGTAGACTAGAGGAGATTTTTTTTTTTTTCTTTTTTTGGTATGTGGGTAGTTCCCTGGCTGGAAATCAAACCCAGGCTGCAGCGTTGACAGCGTCAGCGCTGAAGCCTTAAGCCACTACACCACCAGGGAACTCCCATAGAGAAGATTGTTGAAGAGCAATGTGACTTTTATTTTTTCTTTCCTAACAGTGCACCTGTTTTCCAGATCAATGTCTGTGATACAATGATATTTTTTTCTACATATTATAGTGAGAAGGAATTGTGTCCCTTTTTATGTACTATCTGTGTCACCACTAAGTGGGGAATGATTAGCAAAGAGATTTTAAAACTTTGGTAGTTTAAATTTTAGGTTGCTGGGTACCCCTGTAGGCAACCAGATGTGGGGATGTGCTTCTCTCTTAAATACTCTGGCAGGAAAGACAAGTCCACGGGAATCTGACTAATTGATATAGAGCAGATAGCCTTACTCTTTCATGCCAGACCCTTCATGTGAAGTTACCATTGTCAGCCACTCTGCCCCTCCAGGAAAGGGTTTCCCTTTGATAAACCTGGACAGGGAGATGATGGAGAGGTTATTTGTATGAGACCAGAGTTGGGAATAGGCCATATTGGGGGTACGGCCAGGGATATGCCATTTTGATTCTTGAATAGTTTCTCTTATAACTTCTCACAGGGGAAGTAACACTTTTTTTTCCTTTTTCTCCCTTAGAAGACAAAAACACTAATGCATTTGAGAAAGTGGTGAAGTTTGGTGGGAGGGGAAAAATCCTGCTTTCCTAATCTGCAACTTGCCTGGATGCTAAAATGTCAGTGGACATGAATAGCCAGGGGTCTGACAGCAATGAGGAGGACTATGATCCAAATTGTGAGGAAGAGGAAGAGGATGAGGACCCTGGGGACATAGAAGACTATTATGTGGGAGTAGCCAGCGATGTGGAGCAGCAGGGGGCTGATGCTTTTGATCCTGAGGAATACCAGTTCACCTGCTTGACCTACAAGGAGTCCGAAGGTGCCCTCAATGAGCACATGACCAGCTTAGCCTCTGTCCTAAAGGTGAGCATTGTTGTCAAGTCCAAGTGTAATCCCCCCAGTCAAATGTAAATATGAGCTGTTACTAATGTTTCTTCCAGACTGACTGAATGTCCATGTAGCTTGAAACCAAATTTAAATGTTTGTTGCATCATTTGGACATACTTGATTTATTTACTTTGTTTTCTAATATACGTATATCTAAGACCCTCAGATTCCCAGACTGCTAAGAATTAGAAAGGATTGGTGGGGTGGATATAGGAAAGATAGTCCAAAAGTTCAATTGCATAGATTAACACTTGTTTCAGAAAGTGAATCTCATGAAACTTTGTTAGGTAAAGTATGATAAGCATCAGATCACTTTCTTCTACACAGCCATGTGTGAGTGACTGATAAATGTCTTGAGAAGTACCTAGATTTTTGGTTTGCCCTGAATAATCAGTGCCTCTGGGGTAATGAGCTTGTGTTTCGCATACTGATGACTAATGCCTATTGTTGAAAGAGATTTTAGCAATAACTATAAGAATAAAGTTCTCATGGCTTGTATTTCACTGATTGGAGTGTGTGTTAAAATTTAAAAGAATTTTAAGAGCATTAACAAAGTTGGTTATTCCATTAGGTATCTATCTAATTTTTAATATTTGAACTAGCATACTTTTCAATGTCTTGCACCCCAAGCCAGTCATTGTCCTTACTATGTTCATTTTGTGGTATGCAATATTGCACCAGTACATAGTATACTCACACAAAACACTGCGTACTGTGAATATTTTTAGGGTCATTTGGATAGTTTCCCATCATGTTTCTCCTCTAATGTTCATCATTAAGTGAAAATGGGGATATTTCTTTTACTTCACTGTTTTTGCTGACCTTCCTTTTGGAACTATTATATAGATTTTTGTTGTCTCCACACATTGAAGATCAGGGGCACATTGGCATGATTTCAACCAAATTTTCTTATTGGTACTTAAAGGGAAGTAACTAAGGTGTGCCATGTATGATTTCTATAACAGTTACTTTATCTACTAGTTTAGGGATTTTTTTCCCCAGGTGGTTAGCAAAGTCTAATACCTTTAGATTTAGGTACTCAGGGCTTTATTACAAACTAACTAGAAGCTAAAAGCTAGAGCTTTTTTGTGACTCACTTGTAGACTTGATTGCAGACTTCCTCTCTTGTGCTCATCAGAAAACTCTGAAGAATGGAGACTCATTGGAACCTCTGGGTTTGAGATTTCTGCACCATAGCTATAGCAAAGCTTCTGGGACCTCTGTTTCCAGAGAGCATCTTCCTATTAGAAAAGAGTCATCGGTCTCTTCCTTGCTCATTATGCATACCTCTCCCTGTCTGGTTAGCTAGCTTCTTTTACTTTAATCATATTATCAGGTTAATGCAGTGTTGGTATTTAAAAATTAGAAAAGGAATTGCCAGGTGTGTGACTATGCATTGGACAGTATCAGTTGATTAAGTTTATCAGGATGTTTGTATCTATGCATAGGAATTCTCAGTTTGTCAAGCCCCCATGCTTATTTTCTTACCCTGCCAGAGACAGCTGAGGGGCCCAGGCACCTGTCTTTCCTGTTTTTTTTTTTTTAATTGTGATAAAATATATTTAACATAAAATTTACCATTTTATATCCATCCTTATTAGATTGACATATGGTCAGCCCCCTGAAAAGCCTTCTATCCCTAGAAAGCTCTTCTTTCTTCAAGACTCCCTTAAAGTCTAGCTTGTGCTTTTTCTTGAGCAAGCCTCCTTGAGACCATCCCTAGAGCACAGTGGTCATGCCCTCCTTTGGTCTCAGTGTCCAGATGCCACAGCCCATTTCTCTGCAGTCTCTGGCTGCGCTATGTTATTTTACTTTTTCCAAATGTTTTTGCATAATCTCTTCAACTAGGTTGTTACTTCTTGGAGGGCAGAAACTGCTGTATACCTTATCTCCGCCTTTGTTCCTATCACAGTGTTTCATCTATAGTGGCTATTAAATAATTTCTTGTATATTTGTGGATTTTGACAACTGTTGATGACAATAATTGATGCTATTGGCTTGAACTAGATTCCCTAGTGCCTGCTGTACATTCTTCTCTACTGTCATGAAAGGGTATTTTGCTGGCCCTCAAGGTCATAAAGAAAAGGAGCAAAGAATGAGGAACAGAGATGAATAAAAGGAGATGGTAGAAAGTTGAACACAAGGAAAGGGTTTAAGAGAAAATGGAGCAAAGAGGAAAATAACCATGAAAATTTGGATGATGATAGATGGATTTTTTTTTTCCTCCCTTCCTATATCTCACTGAGGAGCATGTTAACACCATTTTCTTTCTGGGGCTGGGCAGCAAGTATCCTGGCTCTTTTTGCAGCTTATGTACACATAAAGGGACACAGTGGTTAAGTGACTCAGGAATTTGACTAAAGAGCTAGGCAGAAATAGCAAGATTAAGAAGAAGGAATCACACATAATCTTCTTTTTTCAGGCTAGTTAAAAACAAGCATTGTTTTTATTTTTGTAATTAATATTTTTTGAGACAGAAGTAATAATTTAAGTGCTGAGTGGACAGAATGATGTTCACAGATGCTTTGACTACTCTGCCTCTCCTGTTGCATGTGTCTCTGTGGTTGGAGATCAGTAGTCATCACTCAGATCACTGCTGATTTCCCCTATTAATCATGGTGCTGTTTGTACAACTCTGAATATTGAAATATTTCATTCTTTCATATGACTTAGGTTCTGTTTGCCTAGTAGGAGATGTGACATGTATGTGGTTTAAAATTACAGTCTCATGAAAAACTGTATATGAACAAATAAGTGAGGAGTAGCTTGAATTTTCCACTGATACTCTTGTCTTTGTTACTCATTTTGTGTGTGCTGGCAGTTGCCTATGGATGAGCCATAATCTAGCATAAAGTTAAGCCTTTTATTGCCTTTTGGGATTTGATAACTCTTAAGTAGAAAAATCCCAGTTGTCTGACTTTTGGGCTTTTGGTTTAGTGGGGGCCCTTGGTATGAGAGGGTAACTTCCTGTATGTGTTCTGCAACTAATTCATGCGTAAGATCATTAATTGAGAAAGGAAAATGCTCTCTAAAATCAGATCAAGAGTTGAGGATAGAAAATGCTTATCTGTTACTGCGGGGGGGTGGGGGGGCGGGGAACTACTGGTGTTCAAATAATGGCAAAACAAGAAGCGAGGTTTTTAGAATGAGCTATCCTAAACAAATGTAATAGTCATGAGAAAGGAGATAAAGTATTGTGTTGTAAGAGGGGGAAAAAATCTCTGGCAGATTATTTTAGTGATCATATATGAGTCATTAAAGAAAACAAAGTTACCTTTTTTGCTCACTGCATTTATTTATTTTTATTATTATCATTATTATTTTTAATTTTTAAACTTACTGGAGTGACATTGGTTAGCAAAAATTATGTAGATTCCAGGCATACAGTTCCACAGTACATCATCTATGTGTTGCATTATGTGTTCACCACCCAGACTCACTTCTCTTTCCATCACCATATCCTTGACTCCTCCTCCCTTCTCTCTCTCCGCCTCTCCCCCTCTGCCCTCAGGTAATCACTAAACTATTGACTGTGTCTGAGATTTTTTTTCCTTGGTTGCTTTCAGTTTTATATTCCACATATGAGTGAATCTGTATTGTTCTTGGTTTTTTCTGTCTGGCTTATGTCGTTTAGCATGATGATCTCAAGGTCCATCCATTTTGTTGCAAATGGCAGTATTTCATCTTTTAGGTGAGTAATAATCCATTGTGTATATGTACCACAGCTTCTTTATCCAGTCATCTGTCAAAAGGCACTTTGGTTGTACATTTATTTTTATATGAAACTTACACAAAGGTATTTTACTGTCATTATAGATGAGAGAGACCCTTTCTGGTAATAACAGGCATTTTTATTGCAATATGTGCAGTAGTTACCCAAGAATAATTTTGTCATTCAATGAATCCTCTTAGTACTGTTCCATGAGACTCATGAGGCATTTGCTATCAAGCTGCTCAGGAAGGGGCTCAACCATGGTAGAGCCCTAGGTAGAGCACAGAGGGCTTTCATTGGTGATAGGCTGGAAGTGTCTGCCACGTATGTTGTGTGCGCCTTCTCTCAGCAGCATGGTAGGGGTGTGTGTGGCAGGAGAGGTGGAACGTTGTTCAGGGCCCCACCCAATTGCTTAAGAAGGGAGAAGAAATAGTTTGCTTTGGGCTAGATCTAGTCCTTGGAGCTACAGTGAGCTATCTGAGCTTTGTTTTAACAGAACCTTGAACGTGCACTAGAAGGGCAGTGCAGTAACAGAAGTTCAGACCCAACCAGTTGATAGGCATGGGGGTAGAAAAGTTACCTTCTGGGCTGGTATAGGAGACTAAGATATATAGGTAAAAAGGAATGAAACATGGAGGATCATAAATGTAGTCTGAAGTCTCTTTACCATTGGGAGAAAGGAATAGATTTTTAAACTTCAGCACTGAACTGTGCTGCTCACTTCTCAAGCCTGATATTCCCCAGATAGAATTGGAGAAATAAGCTAGTTATTTTCAGTGTTTTCACTATAGTTTTTTGTTTGTTTATTGCTTTATGAATAACGATATTAACTGCAGTAGAGCTGGGAAAGCATTCCCTAGAATACTCTATTCTGTCATCCTTTTGCTTGAATTTGTTTTAAAATCTAGATTCAACAAAATGTGGCTGGAAAATGTCTTAAGAGTCTTCTATGGATCATTTTTTTTCTTTGTGGATGAATCAGTCATAATGAGTTTTCAAGACTCTTGAATGTAAATGCAGAAGTCTTTACAATCCTATGTTCAAAACAACTTGGTGTCTATGCATTTGTCACTTGTGACATGCTCGATTCATGTTCTTAACACAAAATACCTTATACAGTCATATCTTGGTACTCAACTGCTTTGAAACTCATCGAATTTGGTACTTGATACATTTTGACATGAAAATTTTGTCCTGGTACATACACATTGTTTGTTTGGTATTGGTCATGGCTTCCGGAACCAGTTAACTATGAGTACCAAGGTACCACTGCATTATTCCTTATGTGAAAAATTTGGTACTCGTTATGCCTCCCAGAACCAATTAATGACAGGTACCAAGGTAGCACTGTATTTATCCTTTCTCTTAAGTGACACCAAGTTTTTGGATAATATTTGGCAAAGATGCTAATTTTATTTATTAAATCAACTTCTTTATGTCCTGATATAGCTGAATTTTAAGACCACTGTTTTTATTTGTATATTTATTAATTAAGTAATGATTGTTTTTTGTTGTTGTTGTTACTACTCATGGGAAAGTATCTTTAAGCTGGGCATAGTAACACTGAGTGTTTGTGTGCTGAACAGCCATCTGATTTCTATTTTTATGACCTGATGTCAGCTTTCTTTGCATGCTTGTATCAGTAGAATCTAGATTAAATTCCTGTGTTCCAAATAGTTGGTTTTTTAGTGGGTGTGGTCACATACTTCATGATACTTTAGTCTGGAAGTCTAATGTGTGTTTTACTGGTGTATAAATTTGTTTTTAAAAGGAAAATGAGAAATGTCTAGAGTGACATTGAAAATTGCTTAAGTTCAGCTAGTTCTGAAGTTGCCCCTATCTTGCTAGCTGGAAAGGTTATTGTCATCATTGACTGTGTGCTATGTACTTGGCACCACGCACAACATGTGCATTACCTTCCAGAAAGGGAGCTCTTCATCAGATTCAAGGCCAGATTTCTTTCTAGTCTTTTTGTTGTGATTTTTTTTTTGCACTACCTTAGCAACCTTGTAAACCACGTGTAATCAAGGATTCTAATTCCACACTTGTGTCCTTATCTTGAATTTATTTATATTAATTTTTTTTTTAATTCATTTTTATTGTTAGACTTATTGGGGTGACATCTGTTAGCAAGGATGACATAGGTTTCAGGCATACAATTCCACAGTGCATTGTCAACTTGATGCATAATAAGTTCACCACCTAATGTGACCCCTCTTTCCATCACCTTATATTTAGCTTCCCCCCCTCCTCTCCCACCCCCTCCCCTTTCTCCCCTCCCTAACCCACTCGTCCCCAAATATACATTAAACTATCTATTGTGTCCATGGGTTATTTGTTTGTTCAGTTCTTTTTTTCTTTGCTTTCAGTTTTATATTCCGCATATGAGTGAAATCATGCAGTTCTTTGTTTTTTCTGTCTGACTTATTTCACTTAGCATGATGATCTCCAGGTTCATCCATTTTGTTGCAAATGGCAATATTTCATCTTTTCTTACAGCTGAGTAATATTCCATT